>OY978526.1:93456639-93824139 GCA_963854835.1 Megamerina dolium
AACCCTATTGTGAATGCAATACCACTTTATACAACATAAACAAAAACAATAAGCTTTAAAATCAACTAAAAAGTGACAAAATCACTTCAGTAAATTTGGAGCAATTGCGCCGAAAGCAAAAAAAAAAAAAGTTTGAAAATATTGTTGAATAAAGTTGACTTTTAGGTGAGATTCACCTTTAATCTTCAATCTGAAACATTTCCAAAAGATATCAGAAATTATAAAAAATATATGTACAAACGTTGCAATATTTCCAACACGGCAATCTCCTATTACTAATTAAAAACACAAAAACTATCCCCGCAGTGAAAAAGCTAGTTCGGAACTATTGAATTCACTAGTTCTAAGGAACCAGCAACTTCATTCCACTTCCATCGACTTTCCTTTGTTACAAGTGGCGAATTTAACATGGAGATGTCATAGTCCCAGTTTAGACGCGAAGACATTTGCGTGAAAAACATTTTGTTTGTTAGCAAGGGACGCACGGGGAAGAGAGGGGGATTTTTGTTTCTCATACAGAGACACGCTTTGTGCTTATCATTCGTAATGGCAAACATTAAGAAAACGAGTACACATGTCGCCGAGAAACATTTTTTGCCATATAAACGCGAACGAAACATGAAAAGAGAATTGAAAATGTTTTTGATGCAAATGTTTTTGTATCTAAATGGGGACATAGGAAGTGTTGATTGACAAAAATTGAAAATGTTTTTGTGTCTAAATGGCGACATAGAAAGTGTCAATTGACCCGTTTAAGCAAATAACGAACAATCTATTTTCATTCATTGCATTATAATTCTCATCCATATATTCATTTAAATTATTTTATAATTTACCTTTTTTGCTGTTCGTGACAATTCGAACCTGAGTATTCCCGATCGTGCGTGCTGTTACGTATGTCCTACCATCGTCGCACTACCAATTACGCTAATATGTAATATATCATTCCTGCCTTAAAAGCGAATCACTTGAAAATGTCTGTATATCATAAATTTTAAATAGTGTATCTAAATATCCAAGTTTCTGTAGTTATTGGACTAGGTCATTTATTTCAGCCACAAAACTAGTACATAATCTTACTAGATCTTAATTTTACTGCAGGAATACCTTTCAAGTAGCTATTGATTTATTAACGCATCACCATATATGTATGTATGTGTGTTGATTTGAATTCAAAAAGTATTTGGCCGCTATAGAAGCTTACAGTATTGCCATTATTAAACAGCCACAGCAAATACTTTAAAAATCAACGAGCACATGCACTTTAGAATATATATTTTATTTTTTCTATTTTGTTATTCTTGAACGTGGTAAAAACTCATTTGTTGTTAAACAAATCATTTTATTCTTTCAATAATTTATTTTGATTAATTATGTCCAAAAATAAAATTTAACAAGTTAATTGCGTTAAAAAAAAAAATAACATCATCCGAATATATTGCCAATATTTTAAAATTAATTCAAACACAAATCCTTAAATATATCGATATATAAAACTTATACCATACTTAACACATACGAAAGAGAAAGAAGTTCACTTTATTTATACATTATATACATTATTTCTCTGTCTCTCTCGCTCTCTCTCTCTCTCTCTCTGTCTCTGCCACTCTCTTTTACTCTTTCGGTGTCGAGCTCTATTTTAAGAATTAATTAAACTATTTTTATTTTTATTTCGTTTGTTTATAAAAGTTATTTTTAAATAAATGACATCAATTGCGTAAATCTCTACAACACAAGATCAAATGGAGCAAAAACAAACAAGAGGTTATATAAAAATACAACAAGGCTGTTGTCGTTTTTTCAAATATGTTATAAATGCGATTATGAATATTGCGAGGGAATATTTATTCGTCCTGTTATTTTTTATATGGGTTTTCTTTTCCATGTGCTTCTTCTCAGCCTACCCCACCTTGCTAGTATTACGTACCAATGCAGTAGTCGCTTCGACAGTAGTGCTTGGACACAACATTTAAATTAATTGCAATTATTTTAGGTTGTTGTCAAACAAACTGATTTTTGTTTAGAAAATAATACCCGTTGTTTCTTAAGGTAGTAGTCCGATGTGACGACCGAAATTTCGACGTTTTTTCATGAATGTTTTTCAATAAGAAAATAAAATGCGATCGTTTTAAAATTTTTATATGTTGGTGTTTTCAAGTATAGAAAAAAAAATGTTTAAATTAATTTTACATTAATTTGTTTTTAATTTTTTACGTCAGAGTGGAGTCCTCGAAAAAAATATGAATTGGTTCGGGGTAGCACACAGCCTTCTGAAGTCATCTGAAATAAAAAATTCAAAATGATGTTTAATGAACTAACCTATAATATACATAAAAAAAAAACAAAATGGCGGATTTGTGTAAAAAGTTCTCGAAATCTAATTTTTTTTCTTGATAAATTGTTTAAATAAAATAGTTTATTATTAAAAAATTTAATGTTTTAAAGGTTACGTATTTAGATATCGGTTAGGCTTCCCCGAAATTTCGAAAACATGGTTTTGAGAAAAACGCGTTTAAAGTTTTGACAACAGATTCATACACACTACGGCGCCCTCTCTTATTTTAGCTATACCTTTAAAAATATTCAAAATTTCGGTCTAAAATTTTTAGAGTATATTTTTAAGATGTTTTTCTTCCGAAAAATGTAAAAAAAAATCGATTTTTTGTACCCGTCAGACCGGACTACTACCTTAAGAACGCACCTGCTGAAGCACATGATCTCTTGTTTGTGAAACATACAATATATATTGCTGTTATTTATAGTCAAAACTTCTTATATCAAACATAAATGATATATTTTTATTGTTATATTATTTTTATTATTAAAATATTCTTAATATAGTTATAAATGTGTATTCAAATTTATATTTCTTTGTTTACAGAATATTACTCAATTATTAATTATATTTATTATTAAAATATTCTTCATATTAATAAATGTGTATCTAAATTAATATTACTTTATTTGCAGAATATTCCTCAAAAAATGTTAAACAAAAGACCTTTAAATAGTATTGGTGGTATCGAATAATTTACACTATCGATATCAACACCATGCGAACTATCGATAGTTTTCCCAACAGTATTCGACAGCACCTCGTTCTTTTAGTACATTCGCTTTAGTGAACATGAATTTGTATGGACCTATTAAAAATTTATTAATAAATCCGCTTTATTTAATATTTTCAGACCTACTGGCGCATGTGTGGGCAATTTTAAATGGCAGAACATTGAATATTAAAATTATTCCTAAAACTTCGGTGCATAACATTGAATTCAATGAAAATTTGATTTCTTAGTAGCAAACGCAAAAGTTTGTTTGTGTTGTTGTGTATTTTCCATATTAAGTGGAACAAAATTATCTTAGGTGGTTGATTTATACTTTGGACACGTTACTTTATTTTGAGTGACTCACTTTTTCCATTCTTCTCAAAATGGCGTTGCCAGACTAACTTATACTACATAAGTTAAAACATGTGTCGAGTAAGATTGTCTTAAAAAATTCCGCAATTTATATGGGAAGTACAATAGGTAATTAGGTTGATTTGCAAAATTTCTTTCCAAGTTATTATGCACTACAATAGTATTACACGTGAGTATAAAGGGATACATTTTTTACAAATTCCAGCAGCCAATAATGTGACAGAGCACATAGCAATTGACCGATCATTCCCAGTAAGATGGATCGATTAAACGAGTTTCAAGTGTCATTATTTTATTAATAGGTTACTGGTGTATATAATTTTTTCAAATTAAGAGAAAAAGGTAAATGTATAATGAATGTCATTGAATGACTTCGCATAAAAATTCGAAGTCGCTAGTAAAGACACAAATGAACTTTTAAGCATAAATGCACCATTCCAGAAGCATAAATCAAAAAAGAAAAGGAAGAAGTGCACAAATTTCATAAATTCAATATAATTCGATTAAAATGTGTTCCATTGTGTTATTTGACCAATGAATTTAATTTCCTAATCAAGCAAGCCATTTGAATTTGAAAATTACTATCACTACACAAACAGATTAATGCCAATTTTAAACCTGTTCATTTTCTACATTAAAGCAGGGTTAATTTCACAACAAACTTTCGGATACAATCCTGCGTTAAACTTGTTTTTTATATCATATTAAATGATTTGATTATTTTCGTTTCCACATTAATTTCATATGATTTAATATGTGTATGAATTGTTTTTGCATATTTAAGTTAATTAATTTGCATAGTCTAAGTTCGCTTTATAAATACATAAATACACTGGCGCCCCTTCTATATTACTTTAAAACATTTCCTTGATCAGTTCTTTTTTAAATGTATATTTTCCATCTCAATCTCTAATTTTGTAACACACTCTATAACTAACTACAAGTGACAATTGACTTTAGCTTCTACTGCACGAACATAGCTATGTTTGTGTGTTGGCCGACTAACCAGTTGGTTGGTTGATATTTCCAGCTATTTATTTGCATTTATATTTATATATCTCACAGATGTATGGTATATGTTATAAAAAGTAAGCTTCAATCCTATACCGCCGCCCTCATCAACCACCACATCACCACATGCTCATTGTGCTTTTTATTGCATTTTAATGATACTGGCAAACAATTTGGAAAGTTGCTGCTGTTATCGTTTATTTCGTGTATATATAAGTTTACATATACATGTGCATTTGCATGTGAAAAGTGAAAATCCTACGAAAATGGAAAGGTGTGAATAAATGCCCTGCATAACAACGGACTTCAATTATTTATAGTGATACCCTTATGGTCCACATTCCTATTAGAAATGGGCGTACCTTTTGATTAGCCAGAAGTTGCTATGAAAATTTCAAAACTGGGTAGGTTTCTGATGAACATGGGAACAATTTCATTAGAAAATATTGGGTATGGAAACCATATAAGTGAAACTTTGATTGAAATACTCGCTGAATTCAGTCACTTGCCATAGTTTATTCGGATATTCAGGATTTGTTTTAAAAACATTCTATATTTCAAAAGTACGGATGGGGTCACGGGTTGTCTATCACCCCAAAGCGAGCAAAGCGAAACATAACATACCTCAAAGAGAAATTATTGGAAACTTATCTCCATAAAGCAGTGAACTGCGTTACATCCGTAATTCCCACCAGGTTGTCTTCTGTATTGTGTCTATTTTGCCGGAGCAAGTATTGTCCATCATAAACTATAATATTTCCCCGTCTTTCTGGCAATTTATGGATTCCACCCCAAAAGAAATTTGCCGGCTTGGCGGCCAAAAACGAATCGAGCCAATTTTTGATTCCGGTGGCTGAAGTGAAGCGTATTCCATTAAGGGCGTTCTGCACGGACCGGAACAAGTGGTTTTCTGAAAGCGCCAGGTCTGGTCTATAAGGCGGGTGGTGTAAAACTTCACATCCGCTATTAGAAAGATAGTTTTTGACCGCAATAGTAAGATGTGGCCGTGCGTTGTCATAATGAAAAATTACCGACTGGTGTCTGGTCGCATATTCAGGCCGTTTCTCGATCATTGCTCTCTTCAACCGCATCAATTGTTGTCGGTACAGTTCTCTCGTAATGATTCGACCAGGTCTTGGTCGAATAATGTCTCCAAATCCTCGTCTTCAAGCAAGCAAACGATGACTGATTTTGACAGCAAATGTAGAGACATTTAAAATGACATTTCTGACAACGACGTACGACATCACGCTTTCGCGTGGCGTCATCTAAAGTAAAATGCCGGTTACTAATTCACACATCCAATATTACACCCTGCATGCACGAATAGGGAAAGACAATGAGAATATTTGAAAATTTACAAAATCAATACTATTTCAGTCGTCGTCGTGATCGTCAATACGGATCTAAATGTGTGGAGTTTGAGATTGAAGAGGTAAAACGGAAACGTAACAAATGGACTGACATATTTAAATTTACGATTTATGCGACGCTGCTTAATAATATATTTATGTACAAACCTCTAATCAAAATGAATATACTCTTGCACTTGTGCAGAGTATAAAATACAATATAAAATTCGGAGAATATGAGAATTGCAATTTACATCACTGATTTGATTCTCATCATGTGTACGCGTACATGTGTATGTATTAATAACCCAGCGGAAAATGTAATAGCATTGTAAGGCACGGCGAACTATTGCCAGATGAGAGGTGTGAAAACATATTATTTGAAGTAATATCACTATATGTTATTGTAGGCATTTTAAAATATGTTGAAATAGAAGAAAAATCTGACCAATATATAATGACAAATTTGCACAAAACTAAGGAAACCCATTTTCATAAATATCTTGGCGAAAAATAATCGCAAGATGGGTCAAATCTGCATTTTAAATTTCAAATTCAAATAAGACCCTGCCGATAATCCATTACAAAACCCCGGAAGCGCATGAGCACGTAAAATTAGAACTGATTTTTGGACCATTCGATTGAAGTATTAATTTTCAATGTAGGCAATATAAAGTTAAGTAACTACTATTAAATGACTACGTAAAAAATAATGTATTGTATTTTTTCTTTCTTTGGACATTGCTGTTAAAAGTAATCGACTATTGAATCAATAGTATTAGGAACTAAATACCGTATTCTCTTTTCACTTACCATTGATAACAAGTTCCCCCTGGGTATTCGCTTTTGTTGATCGTGTCAATGAACATGTTGTCTGATATTATTTGCCACTCTTTCTCACGAATGTGTAAGTAAATGTATATGGATGTGTGTGTAGATATGGATTTGTTGTTGTTGTTGTTTCAATTTTGTTGTTTTGCCGCATTTTTGCGGTTTATGAAGCTCTACTATGTATGTACATATTGTATATACATACGCACATCTGTATGTGAAATCTATTCATTCATTATTTAAACGTTGTTCATTCATGCATTGAGTTGGTGGTGTGTGTGTGTGAGAGCGATTTTGATTGTAAAATTGACAGCAGCAGCAATACGATCAATAAATGCTGAACAATAGTGTGACAACGAATAACAACGCTGAACGACGACAATTCACACAATGCTCATCTGTGATCGGTAGATCCCCGTTTAGACACGAAGACATTTGCTTTGAAAAACATTTTAAATTCTCTTTTGAAGTTTCGTTCGTGTTTGCACAGGCAAAACTGTTTCTCGGCGACATGTGAACTCGTTTGTATGTTTTCTTAATGTTTTACATTACGAATGAGAAGCAGAAAACGTGAAACAAAAACCGCTCTCTTTTCCTCGTGCGTTCATCACAAGCAAACAAAATGTTTTTCATGCAAATGTCTTCGCATATAAACGGGGACTAAGTAGATTGTGATTGGTTGTATTCCACGTTTCCTTTTGTGTTTATGTTCAGAAACGTATCATTGTGTCGTGCCGTATGTATTTACTGTTATACAATTCCTTACTATTACAACTCAGCCTAAACAAGCGCGTCACGGAGCGGCACCAAATAAATATCCATTGTTTTCACACAATGCAATAATAACATTTAACATTTTTTTTTTAGCCAAGACAGTTATAACAACGTGGATTAACTTCATAGACAGCACAATGGCATTTTAATTACAACTTTAACAGCCGAATTATGTAAAACGCGACGCGACGTCTCACCTTTTTTTGCGTGCGTTTTGCTTTTGCATTTTGAATAGAACAAAAACAAATTGCAGGCATAATTAGGCAGTGAATCACAGCAGTTTTTAGTGATATACATTTTTTGTTTAATCTTGCCTTATAACTCAAATATTTCGTAATTCGTCAAAGCTTATTCTACCTTGTTACACTAGCTCATGGTACTTTCTTTTTTTCGGAAAAAATTTTATAGCTTAGCACACGGTTAAAATTGGAAATTGTGCAGTGATAGTTTGTGGCGTGTGACTTTTATGTTAAAAAGTGCTCATGCTCATACATTTTTTACTAACTTGTGATTTAAAGTTGCGATTTCAATGTATGGCGCTCTTTTCTAGCTTAATCTACGCTCTCTTGTTTAGGTTGACTGTTGGTGTTATTCTTTTTCATTTTTTCTCTTCCATGAGTATTCACGACTTGATTGTACACGTAAGTTAACACCTGTGATGTCGAATAGCGCAAATACACGTGTTGGCCTCAAATTGCCGACAGAATTTCCGGTGATGATACAAGAACAAAAATCGTGCAACTCGATAACAATGCAGTATCATCGAAATTTAATGTAGAAAAAATCCGTGATATTACACGGTGCGACAAATATGTATTAAGACTCGAACCATATCTCAGCAACCAAGCGATATGAGCACATGCGTTTTGAAGCTTCAACCTTCCTCTATTAACTATCAAAATTTCATGACATTTGGTTGACATTTAATGTTTATTGACATTCATTTTACAAAACACGTGTTTGTTTGATGTTGAAATTTTAACATGAAATTTAACACACAGCACTCATTGTTCGTCAATTTTTGGGTCGGAATCAGGTCTGTGTGTTGAATCAACTGCCGTATTCATCTGATTTGGCACCGTGCGACATCCTTTTGTTCTCAAAACTGAAATTGAAGTTGAAAGAATGCTTTTTTGATGACATTCAGCCCATACAACGGGCTTCGACGAGGGCACTGGAGACAATTCCGAAAAATGAGCTGGAACACGAGTTTGACTCACTATTAAATCGATGTAACAATTGTATTGAATCAGGAGGAGAATATTTCAAATAAATATACCGAAAAATTAGCAGATATCGTGTTTTAATTGTGTTTTCTAGAGGCAGTCTTAATACATAATTGTCGCACCGTGTATGTTGAACGATCCCAACGTGAGCTAAGTAATACCACAATTCACTATCTTACATGGCATCACGTCAATTCAATGCCCCTGCTTATCCATTGTTAGTTGCGCAAGCAAAATTACACAAAATCGGGTTTGAATTGCTGGTTTCACCACCACCTCAGCGACTTCTACCGGTTTCCAAACCTTAAGAGATGGCTAACAGGTAAGCGATTTTTTTCAAATGAGGAACACAGCTAAATCAGTCCTATTTTAGAGGTCTTTCAAAGAACTTCTTTTTTGGGCGGGATAAAAAGTTATAAAATCGTTGAACCGAATTTGGCCAAACCATTTTTTTTTCTTATTTCACTTATTCCAAACTTTTGAACCATTATTATTGACAATGCATCAGAATGTATATAAGGGGATTCACAACGTGTCACAATGTTTGATATTGATAATAATGTTAAGTATACAATTTGCCGGTGCCGTAGCTCAGTGGTTAGTGTGTTGGCCTTCTGATCTGTAGGTCGTGGTTCAATCCCCGGCTGAAGCATAACAAATTTAATATCGATAAGATTTTTCTTTCGAACGGTACCCACCTGTCGGCAAGCAATTGGCAATTCTTCCGACAGTAACAACTTGTCATGAAAAAGCTTCAAAAAGAACTCTGTGACAAAGCTCAGAAAAAGTGATGTCACAAGGCTTCTGTCGTTCGGAACCGGTTAAAATAAGTTGGACCTTTCTAATACTGTCCAAAATTTAACACGCACAACAGTAATGGAAGAGAAGCTCGGCCAATGAGCCCTTCGGGGCTTTAAGTGCTACATATGTATTTATTACAACTTGGTACAAAAATACTATTTAATTTTTATATTCAACTTGAAAGTTTGACATATGACTTTAAGTGACCTCGTGAATCATCTAATATATTTATGCATCGATCTTTGAAGAGCATAAGATGTAATCAAATTAAAAAATTTTTTTTTTGTGTTTTATTCATTTTATTCGCACAATTCCATAGAATTATATTATTATTATTATCTGCTGTGATTTTTGCGCATTAAGAATTTTATAAAATCCTCAACGTCACTGTAAAAGTGTAATGTACATACAACGACGAAATCAAATGCGTATTAGCTCCACAAAAACAAGTGGTTGAATGGTAAAAAAAAAAAAAGAGGAGGAAATTGCAAAATGTAATAAATTTATTAATCATCATCAATATCATCATGTATGTAATAATACGCAATTTGTGTATAATTACATAGTGAAGCTGTAACATAAACTCAATTGACTGGCTGATTGGTCTGCTGGCCGCTTGATTGCTTAAGTTAATCGATTGTGTTGTAAAAACTAAATGCTTATTGCTGTTGCAGCTTTTTTATTCTTTGCAAAACTAATTAATTCATTAATACCACGTACCCACACAAAAACATTTAGATTTAGAAATTATCAATGTGGAGGCTCAGGGAGAATTTGCTTCTTGCTTTTGGGTGATAACAGTTTATTTTCTATTTGTACAGAATATAAACACACAAAAAAGTTTATATGAAAAAGTCTATAGACAAATATAGAAATTGTAATATTTCATAGTTCAGCTGACCTATGATTTTTTGAATTCCTCAAACAGAAGAAACGTCATACTAATCCGTTTGTCTATCATTCGGCGGGTTAACATTATAATTTGAACAAATCTTGAGATATTTAAGCAAAATTTAGCATAAAGGATTTATGCTCCAAGAGTATGGACGCAATTGATAATGGGCATGATGCCACAGCGAAGCAATCAAAAAGACAAACCGCCGAGTTTAAAAACATTTTAATCCCTCCTTAAACAAATATAATTTAATACAGACATATTTATTAAAAAATTTATTCATTTTTCTTTCACAAGAGACCTACGAATTTACACTAACTATAGTTCAAGAACCGACCCTAATTATATTATGTCCCTTTAACCAACGGTTTTGTATAACTAAACTTATTTTGACTTATTTATTAAATTTCAAAACAATATTTTTTCGAAAATCGAAATATTGTAAAATGAAATAATAGCCGTGTTTTATTCGACAATTCCCAATCTTTGTGCTAATCTAATCGACATAGACGCTAACCTTCCTAAACAGGGTTGATTTGATTTGTATTTGTATATATAAATTTCAAATAGAACATATCCATAATACTTAATTAATTAAAATGTGTTAATGGAATAATCTTGTTGCTACATTTTGCATTTTTCGTTTCTTCTTAATTGTAAAATTTTTAACGTTTAAATAAATAGTTAACCAGTGGCAGCACTGAACTTAGCGGGTGCGGAAATATTTTTATCTTCTATAGTTATAATCGCTAAAGTTGTCACCTTTGTTGTTGATTGGCCATATATTTTTCGGTGCTAGCTAAGTACGAGTGTCGAATAAAACACAGCTACCAGTAAAAATATCGACGAATTGTGTGCTGTATCTTAATGAACGGGATAGATTTTTTAATAAAATAGAAATCAGCATTTCAAAAAATGAATAATAAAAATATGTCAAAGCGTCAAAGAAGAGAAAACAAGGTTACCGGAGATTGCCAATCTAATATCTTATAGCCTAGACAGACGGCAGCCTAATTCCGAATTACCGAGTTAATTCGAATTAACTAGAGCATTAACTGCAGCTAATCCGCATTAAATCTATGAGTTAATTCTCAAAATAAAAGAGGATTAGGGCAATTTGCGATGGCAGCACTGCTGAAAATTTTCTATTGTGAATTTTTCTCGATCCATTTTACAAAATATTAAGTGTGTTTGCTAACAAACAACTTTCAACAATTGTTAACAGTTTTCAACATGAAAAGCGTTGGCGACCAAATAAATCCAGCTGTCAATTACGAACTGTGAATGTTCGATAAAACATCAATCAACCGTTTAGTTAATCCGCAATACTGCCATCTGTCAAGTTAATATTTTATTCGGATTAAGTGCGCCGGTAATCCGGATTAAGGCTGCCGTCTGTCTAGGCTATTAGTAGATATTTCTGAGCGATTCTAAAATCACGTTGGAATTTAGCACTTTTGTACAAAAAAATGCCATTACAATTGCTGCGTTGTTTTGCACGCGTGTGCATTTCTTCTAAGCTTGGCAACATATCCAATCTTTTGAGCTCTTAATTTTAAAATGAAACGTCAACTTGTATGAGGAAACGTTCTTCAATCCACATTAATGCACCCGTAGTAGTATGAGTGACAATTTGGTCAGGTCGCTCTACCCATGTAAAAAAAATTTTTGAAATGTCCACCACTTAGTTGAAAGCCTGCCTCGAGGCCATATCGTAAATGTTTTAATTTATATTTACCACAATAAAATTTTTTTTTCGTCATATCCTTTACGTTTGACGGCTGATTTGCAAAAATTGCAGTCATTTACCGACCCACTATAATGGTCGTAACAGAGTCAGAAAAGAAGAAATGAACAGGCAAAACTACGCAAAACGAGAATGCGCAAGCGCGTAACAAATTTCTAATGCGTAATTGTAATGGATTGGGGCCATATTATGAAGTGGGGAAGGTCGAAAGTGAATAACAATAAAAGAACATCAACAAATAAAGCAACTATCACGCTAGCGTCAACACAAACAGTAACGACAGCTCCGACCGACAACAGCCTCACCACCACCGCCATTATTTACATCAGTAACATCACTTCCACTACCATAAATATCAACACTGAGGCAAAGTACGTGTATATAAAATAACGCTCTACCACAACATAACGAAATGACAGAGTGAGAGAAAAAAAAAATATAGAGAACCTCCATTCATTGGGCTGGGTTCATCGCCATACATATCTGCTATACTCACGTTATGTATACACGTAGACCATGTGTACAATATACAAATGTGCATGTAACTAATATGTATATTTGCTATTTGCTTTCACTCTGCCATTATCGTTGATTGAGATTCCAAGAACATACATATACATATATATGTAGGTATGTACTTACGAGTATGTACGTACAAACTTAAAGAACTTTTTGGATTGAATTCAGTTTTCAAAACGAAGAGAAATATTTCATCATACATGAAATTTAATGAATGTATGACGTCGACACAGGGATGACGATTAAAAGGCAATATTGTGAAATATGTCAATCCATTTTACAAAGAAAATTAATTTGAAAATAGGCAAATTTAGATTACAATTGTCTATTTTTGAAACAATTCCAAATACATATCCAATTAATTTGTAGCATTGCTACGAGTTTCGAGAATATAAATCTTGTGTATATTGTTCTTGCAGTCACTATCGTTTCAAGTAAAAATACCCTTCGCAAGTGTATTCAAATAATTATGTTATTAAAATATCATTGGTAAGTATTTATAAAGCTTAATACAAGAAAAAATTTTTTCGAAGTAGCAATCATATGGGTTAAAGCCAATCGATAACATTGTCGATAACTTCGATAATTTCGTACTTCTTTGGAGATGACTAGAACTAATGGTGATGACTGGACGCAACATTGATTGAACAATAGAATTTTTAAAAATGCCGAATTTTTATGTGGGTACTGTAACTCCGAAGGAGAATGTTCTTGATCTCCTGTGCATCAGATAGTGAGTTCGAACTGCGTTCGCTTTTTATATAATTTCAAATGCCGTAACTAAGAAAGTATTCTTGCTAAAATTACACTGCTCGACAGCCTTTCGATGACAGTAATTGTGCGATTAGTCAACACGTATCGATAGATAACAGAGCGGCTGTTCCTATCGATATCATACAAAAGACAAAATGGATTGGTAAACAACGTAACGTTGAAATCTGTAGAAATTAGATTTTCGACTAAGCATATGTCACAAAATGAGAACAATTCTCTTTTCTCTCAATCTTATTTATATATCATATATATTGCTTTTATTATTATTATACCTAGCTATCCCTTTGCTACTCAAACCGCATATAGACAGCTATCCGTGACTAATCGCACTCCGTTTTTTACATTACTTTAGTTTACTTTCTGCTACCTTACGTGTTGACTAATCGCACTATAACTTTAGAGCAGCATTGGGCATCGTTAATGTATGTATGCAATTTGTATGCGTAAAAGCTTTTATATTGATACTTGGGGCAAAGAGTGTGTTATAAAAGAAGTCATTGAACACATTTTAAGAGGAAAATCATTTTTTTTTAGCCTGTAGCAATAAGTTTAATTCGTTAATTGATTGTGTGAAATCGCGAAAAAAAAGCCAAATCAAAAATAACATCTTTGTCTTTAAAAGCTAAAATAAACTTTTCAACGTGGACTTATATTGTTAGAAAAAAAAAAGCTCCATATGTTTACATGTGAAAAAACAAAAACTGTTTTTGCTCGCATCGATTTTGGGCATCGTTGCCCAGCGTATCGCGATATTGCGAAAAAAACTATATTCAGAAATAATAGAAATCAATTTTCTTTAATCAAATATTTTGAAAGAAGATTATTTTTTCATAAAGCATTATGTCACACTCTAACTAAAAAGCATACTCATAAAAAAACCGATTTTAGCCGAAATTAAAAAATTTTAATAATTCAAAGCTCTGTTGCCCAAACAACCTATGCGCAATTGTTTTCTTCACTGTATTAAAATAGCATGATAATCCAATAAAATTGGCATAATGGTCTCAAAATCAACGGTGAATTTTAAAATGAATAGTCACGGGAATTTTATCATAGTTCTTGACAAACATATGACTCGTTAAATGAATTCTGTACACAGAGTAATAAATCAGAATATATATGGAACATTAAGGGCACACAGAAGAGAAACTATACTTTCTGTGGAGCCGTTTTATACGTATTCTCTCTCACCTTGAGCCCTTATTGCATCTGCCTTTTTGTAAAAATACTCCAAGAAATATAGCGGCGTATTTAGTCAATTGTTTATTGTGTACTATAAAAAGAAATATGCGTGAGCGATTGCTATTAAATTTCTCACATATTTGTATCTCTCTTCGCTCTCTATCTCCCTTCCCTTCACTCTTACTCTCAATATGTCTCCATCTCTTTCTCTCTCTCTCATAGACGCACACACACACTCTTAGCTGTTTACAACTGACTTATGCGTCGTTCTTATTGTAATAATTATTTTATTGTGCAACATTCTACTACATACGAGTATATGTATATCTACATACATACATTCTTTTTTCTTTTCTTTTTTTTTCATTCTATTGATATGATTTTGCTAAACAACGAGTATTGTTGTTTACTTACGTAGTAGATATATTGCGGTTATGACTTTGCGTTATGAGATTTTATGTTAGTTTGTGTTAGTATATGCGCAGTTTTCCTCTGTATTACTATTATTATTATTATTTTTATTTATTTATTGGATCTCATTTTAGAGTTTAAATTACATTACATTTTGGGGATCTTAATCCAATACAGAATATAAAACATATTACACTACTTGGCATTTGATCAAACGTCCATGGAGATGTCATTCTTCAGATTTTTTGTGAGCTTCATATATGTACATCACTGATTATGGTTGGTACAGGGTGATTTTTTGCCAACTTTCTTTTTGGCAACACTGTTTTTGACAGCTCAGCTATTTTCGTGTAACATGTTACTGTCAAACATGTTCAGTTTGGTCTATAATTTAACCATGAATCGACTTACAAACGAACAAACCTTGCAGATTATTGAATTTTATTACCAAAATTCATGCTCGGTGAAGAAATTGCTTCGTGCACTTTCTTGTGTTCAGCGACGAAGCTCATTTCTGGTTGAATAGATACGTGAACAATCAAAATTGCCGTATTTGGTATGAAGAACTACCAAAGCATCCCGAAATGTGTGGACTATGGGCGGTGGCATCATTGGACCGTACTTTTTCAACGACGACGAAGGCAAGAACGTTGCTGTGAATGGCGAACGCTACCGTCCGATGATTGCAAATTTTTTTTTTTGCCCAAAATGGAAGATCTGGACTTGGCTGGCATGTGGTTTCAACAAGACGGTGCCACATGCCACACAGCATGCGAAACAATGGCCCAATTGAGAGGCGAGTTCGGTGAATAGTATTTTTCACGTTTGGGGACGGTCAATTGGCCAGCTAGATCGTGCGATTTAACGCCTTTACACTATTTTTTGTGGGGCTATGTTAAGACTGATGTCTATAGCGACAATGTTTGACGCACTGGAAGCCAATATCGAAGAATTTATTAGTGAGATACCGGCCGATATGTTGCAGAGAGAGTATGCCAAAATTGGACCTAGCGTATGAAGCATTTGAGCGGCAGCCGCGGTCAACATTTACATGAAATCATCTTTAAACATTGAATTATATAGATCGTTCTATCGACTCAAATAAAGATCTCATACATTTCTGTAAATTTGATGTGTTTTTTCTGAAATCAAATCTGAAGGCTCTTAAAAAATCACCCGTATGTTCGACCAATCCCATTTATTGCAAGTATAGCGATATCGATCAGTATAAATTTCTTGACTTTTTTTATCTGCAATTGCCATATCTGGTCTGTTGTGGATTTTCGTGTGTTTTGTATAGATTTTGCAACTTTCACATGTTCATTCTCATTCGTGGGAAATTTATTAAGGATGTTTTACAAATATTTCATTTAAATTTTTTATCATTAATATTTTATGTGGCAAACTATGGCAAATTTCGTATTACGAAATACTTTCGGCACTTATAAAACTCAACAATAGTAGGAAAAGCTTCACTATATAATTTCACCCTTTTCTGATTCTGAACTAGCAAAAAATTCACGGGCGAAAAATGAAGGGAACATGTTTGATTTGACCCACGTTTAGCGTTGACTTCATTATGACTGAGATCATAGGTTGCAATGTTGCGGTAAACAAATTTCAATTCTGTTCCGACCCAATCGCGTTTTCGAAAGTTCCTTCCCATACCAATAAGTAGAAATTTCCTTTAAATACCTATAAATATGTAATCTTCTGATATTAATTCGTTTTTGTTTTTATATTTACTTCTTTACAGCCGATGTATTTTTAGACTGGTGCACAGCGACGACGGTTCTATAAAATGAAGTTCTTAAAAATGGAATAACTCATTGCAAAGCAAAGAAAACAAATTGTAAAAACGTGAGTCGAATGCAAAAGCTAAAAGAATAAATGTCGTGAATAATAATAATAATAATTAATAATCATAAAAATTTACCGCCAAATTTAAATTGCAACAACAACGTAAACGACGTAAAGATGGCTAGTCTGGTTGATACAGCTGCGGTGTATGAAAACAACAACAACAATAACACGCAGAGTCCTCGACGAGCCCTGACAACAACAGGACGAATGAATCAATTTCTGAAAAAGAAACGAAGATCGCTGTATGTTGGGCAGGCAGCGGAAGGCGACGAAAGATACAAAAGCCGCAATACTAGCAATAACGACAACGAGCACCATCATTGCGGCGAATTCGAAGGAAGGGTTCAAACGTGGCAGGCGGCAAGTAACGATAGTGACTTGCCGCCTGCCGAGGCATGGACGGCGACAACACCAACGAGAGCGGCATCAAATGTAATTGTCTTCAATAACTATGGTGGAGGCGGTGGTGGCCGTGCTGTTATCAGTGATGTTGAGAGTATGGGACCCGCTGTCAGCTCAACACCACCAACGCTGTGTTTGATATGTCGACAACATATGAAAGAATGCTGTTACAAATGTTGTAAACGTTTCACTGAAAGAGCATCCACAATAGAAACAAGTACTGATCATTTTATTAAAAACAATAGTTCAAATAGATTAAATTACAATAAAAAAAGTCATCACCACACAGTGATGATGACAAAAACCACTTCCAAAATAGACAACAGCGAATGCTACGATAGCAGCAGTAACAGCAGCGATAGTAGTAGTTGTTGGCAAAAAAATAGTTCCTGCGTAACATTATTGTCATCATCATCATCATCACCACCACCAACACCACCACCACCACCACCACCACTGTCATTGTCATCACCAAGGTCACCTGAGGCAACGGAATTATCAATAACATCACAATCACAATCCTCAGTAACAATCACAACGACAGCATTAACATGCAGTATCTGCAAAACAGCGAATAGAGAGAATAGAATAGCCACAACCATGACTTATACATCTTTCAGTTGCATATGTCATTGTCCACCAGCATTGGGATCAACAGAAGCGATGCTTTCAACAAACTTCACAATTGCAAGAACAACGCTACTACAGCAACAACAACAACAACCTACAACACCATCACTGTTGACATCATCTCCATTGGCAAAGTCAACGAATGCTACTCGTACAGACCATCATCAACCATCATCACCAGCCTCACTTTCGATCACACCACACAATCTTCATTATCACCAAGAGCAACACTTCAATTTACACACCGTCGGTACAAATTACAATAACCAAATACCAATAATAGCAACAACAACAACAACAACAACGACAACGACGACGACTAGAACAATTGGTAGCAATAATGCAAAAAAGAAATCATCATTCATCTCGATGGTCGTTAGCAATACATCAAGAACGTTACAATTAACAAATTTCTTGTGCATACAAGTGTTTCTATTGCTATTGCAAATTCTTTACAAATTCAGCATATTTAGTTGTAAACAACAACAACAACAACAACAACAACTCATCATAATATCACTACTGCAACGCTATACCAATTACCATAGTCGTTATCGTAAATTTAGTAAAAGACAACAACAAGAACTGTGTCATCCATTGCTAAGACTGAAATTTCGTCGTAATTCCCATAACAATAATATTAATATTAATTATAATGATAATAATAACAGTAATAATAATAATAATAATAATAATAATAATGCCTACAATGATAGTAGTGATCCTAATTATAACATCGATCATAGTCACCAACATTCAACAAAAAATCAATTTTGGCAACATCAACATCAGCAACAAAAACTCTTCGGATATCGTCATCATTATCAATTCGATTGCGCTTCAACTGAAAACCATCTAGATATTATATCAAAGCCAATGGTTCGTCGGACTGCTGAACTGCCGAATCAGCAGCATCATCATCGTGGTCGTGGTCGTGGTCGTTACTTCCAAATGCCAAATTTATCCATTTTATATAAGATTTTAATATTCGTATCGTTCCTATCGCTATGTTTGCCATTTGCACAAGCACAAGAGCAACAATCATCAGTAGTAAAAACATCACAGCCATCTGCAGAAGTAAGACTGGCACGCAATGAAACTGGTAGGTGTTAATTCCAATATTCATATATCGTATATCATATTTATATAGATACGAGGGTGGATTGATAATGAAGCTACCTAAGTAGGAAAAAACATTTTTTTTTTCAATCACTTCTTCGGTAATCACTTCTTCGTTTGAGCTGAATCTTTTTCCTGTGAGCCATTTTTTCAAGTTTGTAAACAGGAAAAAGACACTAGGAGCTAAATCTGGACTATAAGGTGGATGATCAACCAATTCGAAGTGTATTTCACGTAATTTTAGTATCGTATTTAATGCTGTGTGAACCGGTGGGTTGTCTTGAAGAAAGAGCACTTTTTTCTTCTTTAAATGTGGTCGTTTTTTCTTGATTGCATCATTCAATTGATCCAATAATGCACGATAATACTTTCCTGTGGATCCTTTTTCAAGATAATCAATCAGCAATATTCCGAGTGCATCCCAAAATACAGTGGCCATAACTTAGCCAGCCGATTTCACTGTCTTCGCCTTCTTCGGAGCACTTCCACCAGCTTCCACCCATTGTTTCGATTGATTTTTGCTTTCAGGTGTGTAGTGGTGGACTCACGTTTCATCAACAGTTATTAATCGACGCCAAAAATCAACAGGATTACGCTTTATCATGTCCAAACACCGCCGTGAAGTGGTCTCTCGAACTCGTTTTTGTTCGACACTGAGCAAACGCGGCACCCATCTTGCCGATAGCTTTTTCGTATGCAAATGTTCATGCAAAATGTTGAACACACGTTCATATGAGATGTTTACCATTTCAACAATCTCACGCAACTTGACTAGGCGATCATTCATAACGATATCGAGGATTTTCTTGATGTTTTCTTCAGTAACCACCTCTTTTGGCCTTCCTGTTGATGGTATTGTTGCATTGCTTGTTCGGCCGCGTTTAAATTCAGCAATCCAATATTTTATCATGTAATCTGACGGAGCAGACTCACCGTAATGTTTATCGAGCTTTTCTTTTGTCTCTTTCACCGTTTTTCTCTTCAAATAATAGTGTTTAATCACTGCACGAAATTCGCTTTTTCCATTTTTCACGAAACACAAAAGTTGGTTACTTCAAACGACTACAACCAATAAACTAATCGATGAATTTGGGTGAAATTTTAACAGCTGACGTTTGACAGATCGCAATTCCAAAAAAAAAAGAAAAAGTTTTTGTGTTTGTGCTGTCTTTTTCGTACTTAGGTAGCTTCTTTATCAATCCGCCCTCGTAGTACTCGTATATAAGATCAATATTACATAATTGACAATCATACTCGTCCGTATTCGTTTTTCAAAGGTCTTATCTATTGCTATTCATTGCTATGATCAGTTGGGTAACCAGGGGGATTTGAGCGATTGATCAACCACTTGGCCGACGGACTAGTTAAAAGAATAGAATCCAATGTGGACAGATTTACAATAGCAATTCATTAATTTTTCATATTACGCCAATAATTTGTTTTTTTTTTTTTTTTTTTTTTTTTTTTTAGCTTATTTTTTTTTATTGAATCTTTCTTATACAAGAAACTAACAATAAGTATTAAAATCTTACAAACTAAATAAAACTATGTGATATCCCCTACGTTCCATCACAATTTGGTGAGTCGCGAGATGTAGCAATTTTACAGCATATTCAGTGTGTCTTTTCTTTTTAATCGACGATGCCCCTTGCTCAGCAACAATTGCCTAGCAAGGGGATTCGGATGATTGTGTAATTTTTGAATGTAGCTTCTGCAGGACATTGCAACTTCCTCAGAAATTGTGGATACATTTAAATCTCGATGGATGTTAACGTTCCTCATATACCAAGGCGCATTTACAATAATTCGCAGACACTTGGATTGTATTCGCTGCAATTTTTCGATATTAGAGGGAGATGCGGTGCCCCAAAACTGAATACCATAAGTCCAGATTGGTTTCAGGATTGCTTTATATAATAGCACTTTGTATTCAAGATTCAACTTTGATCTTTTGTGTAACAGCCACCATAACTGATTCATTTTAAGCTTGATCTGAGTTTTCTTTGCCTCTATGTGATTTTTCCATGTCAGCCTTCTGTCGAGGTGAATACCCAAGTACTTTGTTGAGGAACATTGTGGAACTGATTGGCCATTAATTTTAAGTGGGGGACATGTATCTAGCCTTAGCGTGAAGGTTACATGTACGCTCTTTGATTCATTGACTTTTATACGCCATTTTGCTAGCCAGATTTCGAGAGAATCGACATGAGTCTGCAGGAGTTTAGTAGCTTCTATGGGGTTAGAGCGAGAGCACAATATTGCCGTATCATCAGCAAAGGTCGATATGAATGTATAGTTATTGTTGGGCATATCTGAAGTGTATAAGAGATACAGTAAGGGACCCAAAACGCTTCCTTGAGGAACGCCAGCGTGAATATCCAATGGATTTGTTGTGTAATCCTTGTGATGTACGAGAAATTGTCTTTTCGTGAGGTAGCTACTAAGCAATGAGGAGACATTTGCAGGCAGTAATAGTTTGAGTTTGTAAATAAGGCCATCGTGCCATACTTTATCGAAAGCTTGAGTGATATCAAGAAAGACAGCTGAGCAATACTTTTTTTCTTCAAAAGTGTTCCTTATCAGAGTTACAATGCGGTGGACTTGTTCTATTGTACCGTGCTGTTTTCTAAATCCAAACTGATGTTGAGGAATCAGTTGGTTGAGATTAATAAATGGAGTTATATTCATGACAAGTAGCTTTTCGAATACTTTAGAAAGTAGAGGCAGGAGGCTGATAGGTCTGTACGATGCAACTTTTGTAGGGTCTTTTCCTGGTTTTGCTATCATAATAATTTTTGAAGTTTTCCAGCATTTGGGATAGTGTTTAATACGAAGGATAGCATTGAAAATGTGCATCAGATGAATTACTGAAGCCGGAGGTAGCTCTTTTATCATTTTACCGGTAATTTTATCTGGACCAGGTGATTTTTTTGGGTTTAAATCTTTATAAATTGCTTTGAATATGTCCTTTTTTTTAATTTTGAGCGTTATTGAGCAAGGTTGAGAAGTTAATATTGGTAATGAGGACTGTGAAGAGGGTGGATTGGGTGTAAACACACTTTTTAGGTGGTTTGCAAAAGCCAAACCCTTCTCACAGTTGCTTCTAGCCCAATTACCGTCACTCAAACGGATGGGGGAATCAGTGAGAATTGGCCGATTTGATTTTTTTGCTGATTTCCACAAGGAGTAGTCTGACGCTTCACCAGGTGTTAATTTCGCTATGTGCTCTTCTAACTCTTTGTTGTTTTTATTTTTTAAGGCTTGCTTTAACTTTCGAGTGCAGTGCTGTAGCTGTGTTTTCAGATTCGGTGATCTGAATTCTTGCCATTGTCTTCGGAGTCTTCTTTTTTGTCTTACTAGCAATTCAATATCGGCTGGTGTGTATGGGCTATAGTTTGATTGCTTGCATACCTTTGTGCAGGTGGCTGAGCTGAGAGCTAATGAGAGCAGCTGGTTGAATTTTTCGAGTGCTGAGTCTACATCGTGTCCATTTCTTAATACAGTACTCAGAGGAAGATGGGAATTTATATATTTCTTGAATTTTAACCAGTCTATTTTCTTTCTAACGCAATTGCTTTGGGGGCTTGGTGATTTTATAGATATTACCGTGGGTGAGTGGTCAGATGATAGATCATAATTACACTCTGTGGAGATATTTTCCATCTGCAAACCTTTGGCGACTCCAAAGTCTATGAGATCGGGTATTTTCCTCTTGTCCGTCGGCCAATATGTCGGTTGACCATTTGAAATAACATCGTAGCCGTGGTTAGTGATGATTGAACATAGTCTTTTGCCTTTTGGAGTTATTAATCGGGAGCCCCAGTGAGTGTGTTTGGCGTTGAAATCGCCAGCAACCAAGAATTTGCTACCAAGAGTTGAGAAAAATTCTTTATATTGCTGTTCGGTAATACTGTATCTTGGGGGACAGTATATCGCAGATATTACTAGCTTAGAGATGTATTCTTCCAGACATATGGATGTTGCTTGCAAGTAGACGCTACTAAAATCTTCAAGAACATGATGTTTTATTCTGCTTTTTATCAATATGGCAGTTCCTCCGCGTGCCTTACCATGCGGATGATTTGTGGTGTACAGTTTGTAATATGGTATTTGGTAGCAATTTTTGTCAGTGAAATGGGTCTCAGATATCATCATTATGTCGATTTGGCTGGATTCAAGGAATTGAATTAGCTCCAAACGGTGCTGGCTTAAGCCGTTAATAATTTGTGCTTACTTAAATTTATTATCATTAGAGGGCCTCCCCGTATGATAATACGTATTTTTATACAAGCCGTAATTCTTCAACTGGTATACCAAAAATGAACAGCTAAACCGATGAATTTTTGTCTGAGGGCCAGTTTTTCAGTACAATTTTAAACTAGGTTTAAACTAAGTTTACATAAACGGAGTTTAAATTTAAACTATCAGTGAAAATAAATCGAAATAGAACAAGTTTTGAGGAATATAAATGAAATTTTCTGAAAAACTCCCCATTGCACAGCTAATCAAAGTCAATTCAAACTAATAAAAATACTAAGACTAAATATTCTTAAATATGCTTACTTGGAATCCTTCAAATTTGATAATACCAAGTACATTTTATGTTTCTGTTTTCTTCTGAACTTATGCTTTCAGTAAAAATGTTAAAGTAAAAAATTGATCAAAATGAAGGAAGAATAAGAATTTTGTCTCACAATAATTGCAAATGCAAAGTCAAACTCAAATCATGATTGAAAAGATCATTATTTCTAAATGTTTTCAACGATGTGTCATAAGATTCCGAATATATCATATATCTACCTACTACTGCTAATGACGTTTCAAATGAAGAAAATGAATTCCATCTAGAAATGGACCAGACTGGTTTTATATACAAACTATTATATATTGTAATAATATATTCTAATTTACATTTGTTTTCATAAATGCTATTTTCTTGAAAGCGTATGCAAAAGCCACCAGCAAACCAGTTTTTATATACAGTTATTATACAGGGGTATCCATTTTATGTTTACGAATCCTTACTTACTTACTTATGTGGCCATAACAACCGAATATCAATTTAGGCCGAAAATAACATGCTTCGCCAGCCATCTCTGTTCTTCGCTAGCTGGCGCCAGTTAGAAATTCCAAGCGCTGTCAGGTTCTCCAGTACTTGGTCTTTCCACCTGAGGTTTGGTCTTCCTCTTCTGCGTCGTCCTCCAGCGGGTTCCGAATATAACACCTTCTTAGCTGGAGCGTGTTCTTCCAGCCAGCGCAGCCGCTGGATTTTGATGCGCTTTACTATGTCAATATCGGCATACAGCTCGTACAGCTCATGGTTGTACCTTATTCGGTACTCGCCACTAACGCAAATAGGTCCAAAGATCTTGCGTAGGACTTTTCTCTTGAAAACCCCAAGCATTCGCTCATCCGAGGTGGAAATTGTCCAGGCTTCAGCGCCATATGTTAGGACAGGCATGATGAGAGACTTATAGAGTGTAGTTTTCGTTCTTCGAGAGAGGGCTCGACTTCTCAATTGCTTACTCAGCCCAAAGTAACACCTGTTAGCAAGAGTTATCCTACGCATGATCTCTAAGCTGACGTCATTACTGCTGTTAATGCTGGTTCCAAGATAGACAAAGTCCCTTACTACTTCAAAAGCGTATTTGTCAACAGTGACGTGCTGTCCAAGACGCCGGGACTCTTTGTTTGTTGACACTAGATACGAATCCACCAAGTGAAAAATGTACTGAAAAAGAATATATTCAAAAAATCAGCATCTAATCGCTGACGTTGAAACATCCCACGTGCGCATGCCTGACATGTTCCGTGGTCAGCTTTCTTATGTGGCCTGATATTTAAAAAGGTGAAGATGCTAATACAAATGCAAAACAAGCCATAATGTGCCGCAGAAAAAACCCTTCTTCAGCACTTTCACCAACAACATTAATATTTTTGAATGAGCGTATACTTCAATAATGGATAGACCTTAAGACATCTGTTACAGAGCCAGTGTTCTCAAATGTTTGTACAACTCGGCCTATAATGTGGTTAGATGTACAATTATATCGAACATTACGTGTCTATTACAGAATCGCTATGTTTAAAAGAAGGTTTACGGTTGTAAGACGAGCAATTCCGCAAAATGGGAAACCCTGAATTATACTAAATAGGCTTGTAGTTATCGTATAGCCAAAGTTAAGATTAACTTAAACTCAGAATCAAATCAATCGAGCACGTTCATTAAAATGGGGATGACAAAATGCGTGAAATAGATGATCCAGTTTTTAAGTGTAAAAACTATTCGGAGACCATAATTTGAAACACAAAAAGCTCGGTGATTCGGTAGCTCGGTAAATTACCAGGTAAAATTTCAGCGCGATGTGTTGACATCCATGCTTTCCATACTATTCAATGCTGGGTGAGTTTAACAATGGACAAATTAGTTGAAGAAATGGTTTACGATACCTTAAATTTTGCGTTTTAATCAAGATCATGAAGGAAGTGAGGTGAACCATCGTAAAGCCAGTATTGACACCAAGAAAAGTAATGCTGTGTGTCTGGTGCGATTGGAAAGGAATTGTTCATTATGAACTTCTATAACCTGGTCAAACGATTGATCCTGACGTCTACTGTCAACAATTAACGAGATTGAAGCAAGCAATTGCAGTAAAACGGTTAGAATTGATCAACAGAAAAGGTGTTGTGTTCCATCATGACAACGCCAGAGCACACATACATCTTTCATGACCCGGCAGAAACTGAAAGAGCTTGGCTGGAAAGTTTTGATGCATCCACCATAAAGCCCGGACCCCTTGCACCTTCAGATGATCATTTGTTTCGATCTCGGCAGAACTTTCTTAATGGTGTAAAGTTAAATTTCGTAGAGGCCTTCAAAACGCATTTGGATCGGTTTTTCGCTCAGAAAACCCCGATAGTTTTACACAGATGAAATAATGGTTTTACCCTAAATATGGCAAAAGGTTATCGATTATCTACATTATTACCAACCAACTAAAAGTGTTGTTATTTCTATAGCTGCTGCTACTGTCTCTCCCTTAATCTATTGATATGTGTGTGCTTGCGTGTGCAAGCAATGATTCAACAATCTCACCAATGTGGCCAGCAGCCATTTGCTACTAAATGTCAGCTAACTACCATAGCTAACTACTTTACAGGGCGTCTCCACAGGCACAAGTTTTTATCTTGATAATGTTATCAGGCAATATATATATTCTGATTCATCAAAATTTTTTAACAAAAGATTAAGCACACAGCCCTTGTTTTTAGTAATTCGAGCGAAAAAAAAATTTTTAATGCGCCATCTGTCGCCATGTTGCAGTGTCGCAGTGTAGCAATCAATTCGTTCGTCTAAATAAGAACGCCATGCTATCTAAGTGTTGATAGTCGTTGCAATGTTGCAGCCGCAGTCAATCTATTTACTACTTTACTTTGTACAAGGAAATTGTTGCCGTTTTAGCGCTAGCGATGCGGCGATGGTACTTTTTAAACTTGATGGGTTCGCTTGAAGGTACAGCTGCTTAGCTAGTGAATTCGATAGATCTTCCTCCAGGGATACATTGCCACTACTTCTGTTGTTGCTGCAGTTAGTGTTGGTCACATTGCTGTCGGATGGTCATTACGCCTGATGAATCCACAACAACATACTAACCAACACAAGTAAGAATATGTCAATGTTCCATTAATAGTGTTAATACGAGGGTCCCAAAACTACCCGACCTAACAAAGAAAACAACAAATTTGGGAAAATTTTTCTTTATTTCTCAACATAATCTCCTTTTTGCTCTATACACTTTTCCCAGCTATATTCTATATCTTCGATACCCTGTTTATAGTATGAACTGTTAGCTCATTCAAATAGCCATCTACCACAGACTCCACCGTTCATTCATTGTTTGGAAATCTTCTACCACCAAGCCATTTTTTTCAAATTTTAAAATAGAAAATAATCCGAGGGAGCTAAATCTGGCGAATAAGGTGCATGCTGAAGCAATTCGAGCTTTAACTCATTGATTTTGGCCATCGCAATAGCGGATGTGTGAACTGGTGCATTGTCTTGATGAAACAACCATTTCTTTTTCGCCAAATGTGGCCTTTTTTCTTTAATTTCATCACTTAAATGCTGCAACAAATTAGCACAATACTCGCCGTTGTTTGTTTTTCCTTTTTGAAGATAATCAATAAAAATTATCCCAAGTGCATCCCAAAAGAGAGACGCCATAACCTTGCCTGCAGATGGAACTGTCTTCTTTGCCTTCTTTGGACACGATTCTCCTCGTTCGGCTCACTGTTTTAACTGCTCCTTTGTCTCAGGTGTGAAATGGTGGACCCATGTCTCATCCATGGTTACAAATCGACGCAAAAACTCTGCTTTATTACTGTGAAACATCGCCAAACACTCTATAGAAACATCTTCACGACGTTGTCTTTATGCTATTGTGAGCAAACGCGGCACCCATCTTGCACACAGCTTTTTCATCTCCAAATTTTTGGTCAATTTACGATTTATAGCACTTTTTGTGTCTGTAATTTCACCATTTTGTGGATTTTCTTAACCATTTTTGGCGTAGCCACCTCTATTGGTCGACCACTACGGTGTTCGTCTTGGCAGCTCGTATAACCTCGTTTAAACTCTGCCATCCAATATCTTATGGTCGTAAATGAAGGAGCAGACCCCCCCAGAGTAGCATCTAGTTCGGCTTTAATATTCGTTGCACTGAAACTTTTCAAATGAAAGTATTGAATTACATAACGGTGACTAATTTTTTCCATCTTTAAAAAATCACTGAGGTCGTTAACTTTCGATGGCTCCAAAAAAATATGTTTTATAAGGTTGCCACTTTTCGCCAAAGTAATTTTTTTCAAACTACTGCCGCCATCTATATGTCAGGTCGGGTAGTTCTGGGACCGCCCTCGTATGATAGTTGGGTAGCTGTGAACTTGGCTGATTGGATTGGTGTTGAAAGCGTCGAGTGTAAAATACCAATATTGTATTGTCTCGGTTGAACGCGCGCAACGTCCCTGAAGACTTGTGAAATGTTGGTTTCGCAGCTTGTCCATTTCATGTTCAATGGATGATTATGAATGATAAAAAAAAATTACTTAGAGCTGACATTTAGTCGATGGTGTGGTAGGTGTGTGGGTAATGTCTGTGTTTGCTTCTATGTGATTCTGTTTCAAGTCTATAAGTAAATATGTATGTGTATGCGCACACTTGTGCTTGGTATTTCTTCTTTTTCACATCTAATTGATGTACATATTATTGTTGTTGTATACTACGTGTTAGATTGGTTGATTCAGTTCTATGTCATGTTACAGCAGAATGGCCAACACTTACGAGTATCTGACAAATACATATGTATGTATGTCAGAGCAAAGTGCAATTGCAACAGCAACGACTGTCGCTAACATTTTTATGCGTTTTGTGTATACTTATTAGGTGTAAAAAAAGCAGAATATCTCTAAATATTAGCTTTATTATTATTTTTTTTTTAATTAATTCAAATGTGCACTCGTTTTTCCTCTCTCGTCCACGAGTTCAAATTCCACGAAACACCAGTTCACAGTTACACATGGGAAAGTTAAGTCGCAAATGTATCATAACGTGGTACGAAATTTCAAAGCTCTGTAACAGCGCAATCACTTGTAACCACCCGACAATCTAAAGGGGTGAAACAGAAAATGAACACCACGATTGGAAACCAAATGTTTGGTCTTATAATCATGGCATACCTGTTGTGTGTCTGTAATAGCACACTCCATTGTGATGTATGTATGTACTGTATGAAAGCAACAACCACAAAGCAATTGCAAGAGCAGCAAAGTTGCATGTATGTATAATCGAATGCCGACCAACGGAATGACTTTGTAAATAAACAACAACAATGGCAGCAGCAAACCAGTAACAAAAAACCAAAACAAAGCAACTTGCAACATTGTTGCAGTATGAAAGTAAAAAAAGGTGCAACTATTGTACATATTGTATATTATCTTTCACTACAATCATAAGTGGCAAACATGAGAAAATGTATAAAACTAAATGTTAACATATACACACACACACACACACACACTCATATTCAGAGATATCAGGTCAAGTAAAAAGTAATGCCGTCTTTTTGGCAAATGGAAATGTTTATTTTTATTACTTTCGATAAACAGAATTAATCAAAATTGTTATCGATAACGTTTTACCATCTTTCGGGTAGAGCCTTCTTTGTGTTCCGGCCGAAAAAAGCCGACATTAAATTAGAGAGTTTTCAAGCGCGGTGGATGGATGGCCGTATGAAGATGCAACGTCAGGGCTGTTTAGTGGATGGACCAAACCTTCTCATCCGAGCTCATCCAGTTTTCCTCAAGTAAACAAAAATTTATTTGGTCTCGCGTTGTCCCGCAGAATGATAACACCTCGCGATTTCGTAAATTCCGGACGTATTTCCTTGATTACTTCGCTCAATTCATGTTAGACTTCCGCATCGATCGTTTAACCAGGTTGGAGTTGTTCGTAATGATGACCCTCGCACACCCTCAGCAATAAGACATTACGTTCTTTTTCATCAGTCATAACTATGCGATTGTTACTAGCGTCTACGATCGCCTGTTTCATAACCTTTTTTGCTGCACAGTGCCGTACTTGTTCCATATCACATTACCGGTGACCACTCATTTCAGAAGTTTCCCATTTTCCAATTGCTTAAGTCGAGTAAATTTGTCTCACTCAGTTCATGTGACATCTACTTACCGAGCTTCTTGGCGAATCCAATCGTATGCAAATGATTTGGAACAGTTTTCTGAGCAACTTTTAGCTCCCCTATGATGTCATAAGTGGCTGCATGTAAATTTTCACCGGGTTTTTTAAAGAATTTTGCCGACTTTTTAAAGTTTGGACGGCCAAACTGAAGTGAATTTTTGACATTGAAATCTCCGGAAAGAATTCATTTGAACCGACTTTATGCCACATGCATTGATATGGAATTTTTACATAAACTGCCCAAATTTTTTCACAACTAAAATTATATCGATCTTCCTTAGGAGAAAACTACATTTTCAAGAACGAATAACTTTTCAACCAATAAAGCATTTTCTTCACAAAAATATCTTCTGAAATGTCGCCGTTCAAACGCAAATTGCTGCGATCAGTTTCATCAGAAATATCAAGTAAAGTGACACTGCGCCAAAATATTGCAAAAACAACAATCCAAATAAGTTTGTAAAAAAAAAAACTGCAAGTTTTCGCCCTGTAAAAGATTTAAAAATAACACAGCTCGAAAAAAAATACTTTTCTTGTTTGGTGCAGGGCTGAGAGTAACTTTCTCAGAGTAATACGGGCACATTGAATCCAAATATTACCATCAATATCTTTATCGAATTTTTTTGTGGAAAATTATTTTATCATTAAACCATACACTTTAAAAAACTTATTTCCTTTGAAGGGTCATTATTTTACTTCAACGAAACTAGATTTCTAACCAAAATTTGAAAAGTTTCAAATTCCTAATTTGGTAATGCAAACAATTTATGTCCAATGGCTGTGAGCTAAAAATTTTATTATTTTTCTTTCACACAAGAAGAATTTACACTTAAACTTACTTAAGTTAGAGGACATCCCCACTTTTTGTATATTTGCAAACGATTGGTTTTATATTTTAAAACCCAAAATTAAACTGAAGATGTCCTTTTTACCAATGGATTTCTAAACTATTATTTATAAAATTGTATAACAATGTTCCTGGAAAATTGAAGAATATTATTTATTTATTTACATATTTATTTATTTACAAATAACAAATATAAATATTGATATTCTCTCTTTCTTTCTTTTTTTTTTTTTAGTTTGTAAATCATTAGATTTACGTAATTCACGAGTCGAATTTCAAAGTTTGGAAAATTGCACAGTTATTGAAGGTTTCCTACTTGTCACATTGGTGCATAACCAAATGGAGTGGGTCGACTCATTTCCATTGCTCACCGAGGTTACCGAATACGTCGTAGTTTATTTGGTACATAATATACGTTCGTTGGCCCAAATTTTTCCGAATCTAAGTATTATACGAGGACGTACACTATTCGAAGGTTACTCTTTGATTGTCTACTCAAATCCACATCTGGAAGAGTTGGGTTTTTCTCAACTGACAACAATCTCAAATGGAGGTGTGCGCATAGAAAACAATCCAATGCTTTGTTTTGTGGACACAATCGATTGGCTACAAATCGTATCGAATACCACTGATATTCTTATAAAAGTATGCTTGAATATATGTACATAGACATCAGAAGTTTAATAAACATTTTTCGTAATTAGGAAAATCGTGCAGCTGTGGAATGTCCATTATGTCCAGGCGAGACTAAAAATCCTGATGGTGGTACATCAGAAAATGAGTTGATATGCAAGGAACATCATGGAAGACGTCACTGTTGGAACAGTAAATCCTGCCAGAAAAGTATGTATAATCATGAAAATATTTATTGTCATATTCATTTTTTGTGCTTTGTGGACTGGATGGTAATAGAAACCTAAGAAAATTAGAGCAGACACTAATTTTAGAAAAATAGGGCAGACATGTCACTTTTTGACACCATTTTCTCCCACTTATTCCTTCGAAATAGAACCTTCTTAGAATATGATTGTTCCAAATCGTTCCTTTTACAGACTTTCATTTGGAAGCTTCCTACTTTCTAATTTATACATAATAGGTGGTTTTCTAGGTTTAAGAAGGTATATATGGGACACATATTGGAAGTATATATTGGACAAAATAGAAGGAAGGAATAAAAAACCCTTACTTATTGAAGAATTACAAACCGAGATTGCTTTATTGATTATTGAAAGTGCTGTGGATGCTAATGTAGTTGACGGTGCATTAAATTAAATTAATTCCAGGTGTTGACCTTGTGAACTGCCTAATCGTTAAAGATTCCCTCAATATATAGAAAGGTAATCAGACAATATTCCTTGCAGTTTTGAACGGATAATTGTTTGTTGCTCAAGTAATTTTTGTTCTATTAACTTACACGAAACGTTGTAGGTAGATAGGTAAGAGGTGGCTATCCCGGAGGAGCACACTTAGGCCAACATAGGCCCATTAACGTCTTAGATAATAGTACTAAGATTACGATTAGAAGCTCGGCCGAGGTCTTTCTCCAGGCACCCTGGTATCGTAGTATATATTAGTACCGGATGGGTTTCACAACTGAAAGTGGTCCATGCCGTACGACGTCTCTGCTACGAACGCTATATATTTCTGCGTCGCTTTTTCTTCCTTGTCGCCATTCTAAAGTTAGGCAGACTTTCCTTATGGTTCAATTGCTTGCGACTTCTTTTTTCAGGGTGATGATCCATTGTTTTGCTAATTATTTCTTTTACAATTAACAGTTTGCCCAGATCGCTGCCGTAATAATTGTATCAACGAGCATACGTGTTGCAATGAATCTTGCATTGGCGGATGTTCAGCCGATGATTTGAATTTATGCATCAGTTGCCGCCATTACTCAATCTACAATAGTACATGCATTAAGAAATGCCCTCATGATTACTACAGCGTAAGTCATAGCTATGCCGATTGTCAATATTTCATATTATGACAATTCTTTGATTACATTTTTTCAGTATTTGAATCGTCGTTGTTTGACAGCGGAAACTTGCGCTGGCATCGGTACGAAATTCGAAAACAACAAACAAGAAAGATTGGTGCCCTTCAATGGTGACTGTACAACTCGTTGTCCTAAAGGCTACAACAAAGTGGATGGCAAATGTATGAAATGTGGTGATAAATGTGTTAAAAAATGTGTAGGCACTCTAATTGACAGTGTGGCACGTGCCAGAGAGTACCATGGTTGCACACATATCATCGACGAGGGTCTCACTATTAGCATTAAAAGGGGTGGACGTAAGTTAAGAAAAGTTACATTTTAGGAATATTTTCGACTTTTTTGAAAGCATAGGTCTGAACTAATCGAAGATTTTTTGTTTTTATGTTTTACATAGGCCATTTAATGGAGGGCTTGGAATATGGTTTATCATCACTCGAAGTGATTAATACATATCTGAAGGTGCATCGTACATTTGGCATGTTCTCTTTGGGTTATTTCAAAAGCTTAAAAGTCATTAAAGGTGAATCTTTGTGTGAATCAAAGTAAGTAAACTGAATGAAATGGAGTAATTCTTCAATATAACAGTACCTACATATGTATATGTAATTTATATATTTTAGATTTGCATTATACGTGCTAGAAAATAATGATCTGGAACGACTTTGGAATCCCAATCAGACAGTGCGCATTGAAGAGGGACGAGTTTTTTTTCATTTCAATCCAAAACTTTGCTATTCTGAAATTGATGCTCTACGACCGATGTTAAAGAATAATGCAACATTCGATAAAAATGAGGTTGCTACCGATTCCAACGGATCTAAGGGGTCATGTGAGTCGAATTAACAATATTTAAGTAATTTCGATGCGATAAATTTTAATAAAATCGCCGCATTACTACATTTTATACATTTATATCATTGGAAATGATCATGATGAGTTTTAATTTGTTCGTATTCGAACAGGTAACACGGAATTCCTAAACGCGACGGTGGTTTCAACGGCCGCACACTTGGCCATAATTGAGATCCTAAATCCATTAGTATTTGAAGATGTTCGAACTTTCATCGGCTATCAATTTTTTCATATGGAAGACATGTACAAGAATGCCACAAAATATGGACATCGCATTTGTGATGATGGGTAAATTACCGCCAGAATGAATCAGAACTGTATTCACTGATTGAAAATATCAAATGAAATTTTACTTACAGCTGGACTACGAGTGAACCGACTAAAGAGACACATTTCATTATTAGTAATCTTGAACCTTTTACACAATATGCATACTATGTGAAAACAATGACAATCTCATCGGAATTGCGCAATGCAGAGAGTCCCATACAGTATTTTAAAACAAAATCGGCTCAACCGAAGTTTGTACAAAAACTGAGAGCTTACTCCAATTCCAGTTCAGAAATCGTAAGTAATTTTGTGCGTATGTAAGTTATTGTTGGTAAAATTACTTCACACCTCAGGTTATGACCTGGCTTCCTCCTAAACATGTCTATGGCAATCTAACAAAGTATAAGGTACGCGCTGTACTCGATCGAAGAACACTGAAATTGGATTCGCGTAATTATTGCAAAGATCGTAAGTTTCGGCACAAAGAACTTAGAGAGAATAAGAAGTCTCACAATCATTATTCTACCTGTTATTATTTTTGTTACTTGCGATTATTCATGTCATATCTGTTTGTTTTTATAGCGTTAAAAGAAGCTGCAAAAATCGACAGTGTGTCATTTCTAAAACCGACAATTACGGAGAAACCACCTTTAGCGATCGATTGTAAGTGCCACAAGGAAAAGGATGGTACTTATGATGTGGATGAAGCTAGTATACATGATGGTATTGAATTTGAAAACACACTACAAAATTTCATCTATGTAAAGTGAGTTATTTAATCGATCTATACCAAATAGTTTTATTTATAATTACATTATTGTGTACATATACAATATATGATGCATTCCAGGCCAGTTTGGCCATGATTAAAATTGCATGCTTATTGTATACATAAAATTTTAATCATGGCCGATCTTGCTTCGAGCTTGTAGGTGACATAAGGGAAGAATAAGAATCAACTGGGTTATGAATAGAAATGTATACAGTATAACAATTTTCTAAACAGACTTTACATCTCTGAATGAAAAGATACCAGTTTCGATATAGGGGATTTGAGTAGCCATGAATTCTCACTTTGTACGCTAAGGCATGTTTTTTATTTATGCAACAACCGTTAGGCATTTCAGGTCACGATGGAATCGGTTGTTTGCAATCATGTGTTTTCATTGGAATCTTCGGATGCGATCTTAGCTCACTATTTAATGTAGCTTCTAAATAAATAGGAATAGAATATTAATAGATGATGCATCACTCACTCTTAATCCTTACCTGCTGAATTATGTAGTTGTCTGTATGTTTTGCAAAGGTTTGAGATAACACCCTAAAATTCGTTTACAGCACAGAAGATGGGCACGGTAAGCCCACATATTAAACCTTACTTAAACATTGATTTTTACCACACAGGCAAAAAAAAGAAATGGCCTTTACGGCAGATGCAATGAATGTACAGAATGCACACAATACTGATAAGAAACGACGTCGTCGACGACGTGAAAATCAACCACGTGATAGTTTCATAGTGCGTCATATGCGTGCAGCATTGTCGAATGATGTTTTTACTACAACCAGCAGTACATTGATCGACAACAGTACCAGTAATACCATCAGCAAGTTGAATAGCATTAGCAGCAACAGTAGCAGAATTAAAATCAATACATCATTCAATGACACCGAAATGGACCCCACTGGAACCTATTATTATGTCGTTGTCGATGAAGTGAATGCTTCTTCTACAGAGTACGTCTTCAATAAGCTAAAACACTTTTCAATGTACATGCTAGATGTAGAAGCATGTCGTGAATATGAACAGGGATCATTAGAAAGTGAATGCAGCGCTGTGCAGCAGACATATGTTCGAACACAAAAATTGGGTAAGTAAGAGTGCTTAGGGGGGCTGAGTACAATATCAAAACACATATTCTAATATTTACTGTCTTACAGAACACGTCGATCGTGTTGAGAATTTGCAAATATTATTAGAGACCACAAATACGACGCGCAGTAATATACGCCTACGTTGGGATCCACCAGTACGGCCAAATGGCATCGTTGTTTCATACACAATATCATATTTGATACATGCGCCCGATGCCGTGGAAGAGAAGAAATGCATCACTCAATCGGATTACAACAATATGACGAATGGCTACTTGTTAACCGGTCTGCCAACGGGTAACTACAGTATTCGAGTGAGAGCAAACTCCTTGGCAGGCGAGGGTGATTATTCGGAACCCATTTACATTTACATTCCAGTAAGTACAAAAAATATGTAATCACAATTTCATCACAATGACAAATCATATTCCATTGCAGCCCACACAAATCTCACCAACTACTATCGCCATTATTTGTATTGCGGTCGTTATTCTGCTACTACTTATTGCTGCACTTGTATATTATTTACGCAAAAAAATACTTGCTCCTCCATCCGATTTGAAAATATTCCCCACGGTCAATCCGTACTACATAAGTCTGCAGTACATTCCTGATGAATGGGAAGTAGCAAGAGATCGTGTCATACAATTGAGTTCACTCGGTCAGGGCTCATTTGGCATGGTGTACGAGGGCATACTGAAGGGATACAACAACAGTAACGAGGATACACCATGCGCCGTAAAAACAGTGAATGAGAATGCCACCGATCGGGAACGTATGAACTTTTTGAATGAGGCAAGCGTCATGAAGCAATTCGACACTTATCATGTTGTACGCTTGTTGGGTGTTTGTTCAAGAGGTCAGCCTGCATTGGTCATAATGGAGTTGATGAAAAATGGAGATTTAAAAACCTATTTACGTGCACATCGTCCCGATGAGAATGATGATGGTATTATGGACGGCGCAACAGCTACATTACAACCGCCACCCATGAGTCGCATTTATCAGGTAAATAAGAGGCCATAATCATCGTAGCTTTGAGTTATAGCGTTCTTGCTCGGAACGAGCAATATGTTTACATGTCTTATAATAATACTCTTTTTCACTAGATGGCCATTGAAATAGCCGATGGTATGGCCTATTTAGCAGCAAAGAAATTTGTGCATCGCGATTTGGCTGCTAGAAATTGTATGGTGGCTGCTGATTTAACAGTGAAAATTGGCGATTTTGGTATGACTCGTGATATCTATGAGACGGATTATTATCGGAAGGGTACCAAGGGTAAGTTCGTTTTCAAATGTTATTAAAATTATTGTGGAATGAAAACGCCTAATATGTGATCTGGTCCAAAGGTTTATTACCAGTACGTTGGATGCCACCAGAGAGCTTACGTGATGGTGTATATTCTAGTGCAAGTGATGTATTCAGCTACGGTGTTGTGCTATGGGAAATGGCAACTTTAGCATCGCAACCATATCAGGTACATTTTTATTATTTTCCAACACAGCATGTACGTATTAATAATAATTTTGGGTTCATTTTTCATTGGTGATAATTTGAAAAAATAGGGCTTGTCAAATGATCAAGTTCTACGATATGTCATTGATGGTGGTGTTATGGAACGCCCTGAGAATTGTACAGACAAATTATATCGTCTAATGCAACGCTGTTGGCATCATCGCCCGTCGGCACGTCCAACATTTTTGGAAATTATACGGTACTTGTTGGATATGGCAGATCCACATTTTCGTGAAGTCTCGTTCTTCCACTCTGAAGAGGGCCAAAAAATGTGTACTAAAGAAGGTTAGCTTTTATTATTTACTGCTTGAATCATTGATAGATTATATTAAAATATTTTATAGAAAATGCACAACACTCTGCAGATGATAATGATATGGACGACGTGACCACACCTTTGCGTGTGGGCGAATATAATGATTATAAATTGAATATGGACAACAATTCGTCGGTGGAAAATGTCGGTGACAGTCCAATGGTGATTGATGACGATCATCCACACTCGCCATTTAGGTGAGAAAAAGCAAACAAACGACAAAATAATGTTTAGGTAATTTTTCGGCTCTTTCAAAATGGGATGGCTTTTGTCAATTGTTTTGTCAACTACTCAAAATTAACAACTACAATGTGCCACTCTATTATAAGAAAATGTAAGAAATATCTATATATCTATATATGTATGTATATACATATATAATATCTATGTGTATACAATAGAGTGGATCAGAAAAATAAAGTCATCCTGATTTTCATTTTCAAGGGTATCAAAAGCTTCGCTAAGATCTAAATATTCACTGTAAAGATTTTTTAAATATGAAAACTAAAAACAGTATCAGTATTGAAAATATGTTCGGTTATTAGTTGTAATTTGTAGCCACTGAATCCTAATCTGTAATTTGATTTTGTAATACCATTTTATGACCTTGGTAGGAGTGGAAAAGTTCATATAAAGACAAAGCAAATATTTCGATTTTTTAAACAATACCTAATACTCGAAATATTATATTACATATCGAAAACTCAAATTTTTTACCGTATGTAAAGTATCAATAACTGCAAAACGATATAATTCAAATTGCAGTTTAATCCTCATAGAAAATGTAGAATTCGAATTAGTATATTACTACAAGAATTTTCCATATATGGCGAATTCGAGACATTTAAACAAAATTGAACCAAATTCGCTATGGTGGTGCTTTTGGTACCCGTAACTCGAAAATCATAAGAACTTTATTTTACTCCATACAAGTTTGAACCGCTCTAACACACACAGAGATAGTGTAAACTAAAACCGTTTGGATCGCATTATTTTTAATGACCAATAAATATAGATACATATTGATAATCACATTTCTTTACAAAATTTAAGTAAGTATTCCTTTATGAAAAAGGAAGAAATTTGCGATTATCCTTTTTCTAACCATGGGGCGAATTAGATAAACCAAAAACTTTAAAGAAATCCCATGTTCATATAACAAATTTAATGAACATTAAAAAGGATTCCTAACAAGCTATTTAAAAGATATTTTTATAAGATAAGAAAAAAAAAATATTTTATACCTAACCTTTGGTACACTTAATGGTATCGAGTTTAAACCTAGTTTAAACAACAAATATATGCCCCTATTGCGGTTCACCACTCAACCCAGTTTGGTCGTCTTAGAGTCGACCCGACTTCAACAAGACCAAACTATTTTTTGGTATTGTGGTACACCACTGTTTTCGGTTGAAATTGTTATGGCGTTACCAGCTTAAAATATCACTTATGACAGAAAAGTGGTCGATTAAAAGTAAAAATTAAGGAAATATACAATTGTGTTTTGCTGTGAAAATTATTTAAAATGGATATTAGTGTAGATTTGTTTTATGAAGATGAAAACGAAGACGCGAAAATTGATTTGCTACGCTTACGGAGAAAAATTCGTGATGACTCTAACCCTCTTGAACTACCTAGCGAAAAGTATAAATATTGTTCAAAATAAATAAAAGCAAATAATAAATTTTTTTATAGATTTATTAGCTATTTTCGACTGAGCAAAGAGGCATTTTGCTTTTTGCTGGATGACGTAAAAGACCATTTCAAGAAATCTGTGCGTGTCGTATCTATACCACCAATATTGAAATTGTGTGCTTTTTTAAATTCATTTCAGTCTTTTTTGGTAAATGGAAGATAACTAAATTATTTAAAAAAAAAATCTTATTTTCTTAGATTCACGTCTACTTTGTTATCACATTAACATTTTTATATATATATATATATATATACATAAGGCGGGTAAAAAAAATAAAAAAACAAATACAAAACACATTCCGTGTGTAAAATAAAACTATTTCACATTTTTCTTCATACCTACATCACTATACAAAATCAAGTCATCTCATTTCTCAACTTGTTGTAATTTTTAAACTTCTGAAAATGTATAAAATGTTGAGAAATTACAATATGAAGCCAAGCTAATTATTACTTACGATCTCTCCATTATTTTTGGCTTTATTAGTTTAAAGTAAACTGCAATTGATGCAAACACAACTGCTTATGAGCAGTGGTGTATATTTAACGTGCTTGTCGACCAAACTGAAACAGAGTTGCAAACGGCAATACCACATAAATAATGAACACAATCAAAAAAATCAGCCGCCAGTCGAGTTGAGAACGGCAATATGAATTTCTCGACGGCGACCAAACTGTTACAAAAGTTGTGAACCGCAATAGGGGCAATAGTTCAATTCGCTCAAAAACTGGTCCTTAGAGTACATTCGCGACTAGGCAGACCAGTAGTAGACGCTGTAGCTCAGTGGTTGATGTTCTGAGCAGTATGTCATGTGGGTTCAATTCAATTATTTACACACACACACACACACGCGTGTGGCTGTGTAATATAGAGCGCATAAAATTGATGGGGATGAAAACAATTGCCAAAGCGTGTAGCAAAATACAATTCTAAGAATAATTTTGTTGTAAAAATGCTAACCTTAAATTTAAATTAATTTCGAAACTCTAAAAGGGCAAGATACATACTTCGTAACTAAATTGTTTGGGACTAAAGAAATACTGATAAGCCATAATAACGTGATAGAAGTGTCTAAGCGTCATTTGCAATTAGACTACTCCCTAGAATTTTATTTTGCTATATTTGTATGTACGTATGTAGCACACTCGTAGATTGTATTTTGACAATTGATTTATTTTCATATTTGCATATCATGAATTCGCCAGCGTTATATGTAGGTATGTAATAATGACTGCAACAAAAGTAATTATTTTTATACATACACATATCGCTACCGTAATGTAGAAAGGCCCTCACTAATATTTTGTAGAATTTTACAGTAGAAGCAAAAAAAAAACCATTTCAACATTTGAACACATTGTATTATGATTTTCTCTTTTAAATCCATTATTTGCTAGAAAACAAAAAACTTCACTTTGAAAACAATTTTAGTTAGCGTGTTTCTATATTAATGTGACGATATGTTGTTGAATTGATTTATTATTAAGTATCTCAGGTAAGAATCATCAGTTCTAATTGTGTCACATGCAACATCATTTCTTCTTCCCTTTCACCACTGCAACTTGATTATCGATATTCATTGCAGATCCTCCATCTTTTAATCCCTCGCTACGGTTGCATCTGACAATAACGCATCGTGATGATAGTCCTGCACTTTTCAATCTACAAGTACATACATATGTACATACTCGTATATAAAATTCTTAGTACTACCGTGACTGTAACATCAATTCTCGTCTTACGTACCTATGTACATACATTAATACTGTGAATATCAACATATATTCCTTATATCACTGCGTAAATGTAAATTGAACTTTTAATTCTACCATAGCCTTGGCTCAGCAATTATTTCCAACAACACCCCGGGTGGACATTCAAAATATAGTTACAATATATCGCAAACGTCGCAACATAATCATCCAACATATAACTCAACTTCACTGGCGTCCACAAGTACAGGCTTCGCACCGTATCATCATCATCATCATCATCATCAATATCAACAGCAAACTGAATTACCGCAAACATCATCCGCCGCGCACGCCGTTCGTTATAAATATCACCGACCTCAGCAACATCAGAGTAGCAGCGCCGATGATAGCGCAGCGTACGTACAGCCTGATTGTGACTCGAACATTGTCACCACTGAAGCAGAAGTGGACGGAGTTAAAACTTGTTTGGGTTATGAAGTATACTCACCTACAGATGGTGATGCCGACAGTAGTGCTGTTGCTATCCAAGAAAGTGATGCCGAAAGTCTACTGTTAATGCGTTCAAAAGCACGTTCTCGCATACCTACTATAGCGCCCATGTCCAGTTCTATGCCAGATGAGGTGGTAAATGCACACATGTCGTCTTTATTGCATCCATCAACGGCATCAGCAGCTTCATCGAATGCTTCTTCTACGGCCACAACAACTGCCAGTAAATATCCCAGCCTAAAGAAAGCTGTAGCGGATACAGTGCAAAGTGTTGGTAACACCCTAATGCCAGTACGCTTGCGTAATATTAATCGACGATTCTTCCATCATAAACGCACTGGTAGCAATTCCAGTCACAAAAGTACCAGTTCCAATCCAAATGCATTAACCAACAGTAGTACCAATTTAACGAGCAGTGGACGAGGCAAAAGTTTAAGTGGCCAAAATCTCGGCACCATTGAAAGTGGCGGCAGTGGTAGTGCAAGTACCTATTGTCCGGCGCCACGTTTCTTCACACCCATCACTACAAGTGAAAATCCCAACTATACGCTTTTAGATGAAACTGCCAATGTCTCAGGTATTTCTGCAATTGCAGTCCCAACAACAGAGAGTATAACTCCCGCAAAAGCTGGTGCAGCAGCGAAAGTGACCCCATCATTACTAACAACAAGTTCAAATCCCAATTATCAGATCCTAAACGAGTCATTAAATACATCAGCAGCATCACCAATCAGAACAGAAGGTGCTGGTGGCGTTTATTCAGCACGTACGATAAGCACAAGTGAGAATCCAAATTATGAGCCTATGGATGCGCCGACGGCGGTCCATTCAAGTGATAATCCCAATTATGTTATTATGAATGCACCTGCGAATCAACCAACAACAACATTATCAACAGTAGGCTTTGCTAATATCAGTGAAAATCCCAACTATGGCACAGCTGCCGGTAGTGATATTGACATTAGCCCGTCACAGGCATTCTCACTGCCGTTATCTTCACTCACTGCTCAAATGCAACGTGAACCAAGTGGTGAACCGTCATCGGCCTCTTCATCATCGCAGTCTAGTGGAGAACAACATGACAACGACAATGATCAGCACACTGAACATATTAAAATGGAGCGAATGCCACTGAGTCGAAGACTTGCCAGTGGTGAACGTGATCATCACCGTCATCATCATCGAAAACAGCGTGGCCACCATAAAGCACGTAGTAAAAGTAAAACAAAAGACAGCGTCAGTGTAGAGCGCTCAATGAAAACTGGGACGACGCCATCTGCAACGAGTGATACTTCGTCAATGGGTATCAAACAAAAGCAATCATCATCATCGTTTTCACTGAAGGAGAAGTGGCTGCGACAACAACAACCACAACCTCCACCACCCCCTCCTAATGGATTTATTGGACGTGAAACGTAAGTAGTACCATGCACATTTAGAAAAGTGCGAGTGGCCTGACCAATGGCTGAGACCGCGCAATCTACATAAACGAAGTAATGAAAATTCAAATAGAAAAACATACATACTCACTCCATGGTGTAGCCAACCACTTAAAACAAATTTATTTCATTTTATAAAATTACACACACACACACACACAAACAGAAAACAACATTTTTTCGGTTTAACTCTAAGTGAATAAGTATATAGTAAAAAATAGACAAAATAAAAGAAACAAGATAAATAAAAACGATACAAATAAATAATATAATTTATTAAAAAAATATAATAAATAAATAAAAGAATTAGAACGCATACGAAATACTTACATTTGTTGGTAATATAAGCCAGTTAATTTTTAAATTCACAACCATTTTAGCAGAAAATATGCTTCTAGTGCTGTTATTATTTTTATTTAAATTTAATCATATAATACATATGTATATGTATGTATACTCGTATGCTTACAATTATGATACACCAATAATTCTATCACGCTAACTAATAAAAAAAAAACGTCTTTATAGTACAGTAAATGTCTATTCATCATGATATAAGCTTTAGGAAGATTTCTATAAAATTTTTAACTCGTTGTGTCGAAAGTTGTCGAAAGTTGTCGAATGAGTTTTCGAGAGCACACCATTCGGCAAACATATCAGAGTTGATTTTCGAATTTCAACATAAATCGTATAATATATGTATATTGCCTAAACTTATTGACCGATTACGAGTGGTACGCACAAAAAAAGTTAAAACGGCGGCAGCAAGCGAAAATTAGCAAGTAACGGGGTTTTAATTTTGAATAATTTTTGGTTTGAATGATGTGTTTTTTTTTTCACAATTATAATGTCCTTCAAATATTTGTCAAGATTCGAAGCGATCAAATGTAGGGTAAGACGCCGTTCTACTTCAGAGTGCAAACAACAAATGAACTGTTTCTCACTAACGGTACTTTTATTAAAGAGTAATGACAAAAGTGCACGTAACGAAAGAAAAATGCCTCTTGAAAGGGAGGCTATCTTATGAATTTCCCTTTGTTAATACAATATACATTTTTAATTCGTTTTTTCATATTGTACTTCCAACAAGGTTTCGTTTTGGTCAGAATTTTGTATATTTTTATTTTTTACCGTTCATTTTTTATAGCTGTTACCATCGTAAAGTTGATTTATGCCCATCTGATCTATTTAGCTTACACTTTTGTCGGAAATTTAATACAACTACGTACTCTAAACGCTGGTAAGAATACCACGCTTTGTTGGTGGAAAAGTTTTCTATTTTGAAATCGATTATTTTAATCGCGTTTTAAGTTCTCCAAATATTTATCTTTGACCAGAATTTACAGAATCTCTTAAGTACGACAATATTGCGACGAGTTTCTAGTGTGATATAAGAGCTAACGTATGGTCACTAAGGCGGCTGTTATGTTGACAATCATATGATTTTTTTTTTGTGATCGATCGCTGTTCGAGAAAAGTATGTTATGTTTACAGATTTTCGATCTCCGATCACAAAAGTGGTTTTTCCGTATCATTACTCTTTAGCAGTTTTTTGATTTGACAATTCTTCTACGTCATTTGGTGTGAAAAAGAGAAATATAGAAAATAGTGATATGTGTTTGAAAATTCTTGAATTTTGTAAGGAATATGCAAATAAAGTGGTATTTTAGCGAGAAAAACAAAGGCTGTTATTGAGTTGCAAAAAATAAAATGCTCGCACAAAAGTAGATCATGTGCGACAAAGCTCTGGAGTATGGGTAGATTAAATAAAAGAGTATATGCTTTTATTTCGAATAAACTTCGGCTATTAGATAATCAAATCTATACTTATTTTTGAGAGTATCTGATGACACATTGAATACACCTTTTTAAAAAGCCCTTGGAAAGAACCAAAGACTAATGTTCGAAATGCTGAGCAGCTGTTCGCAGTTCGTTCCATTAAGGTTTTTTTGCATCTAGAGAAAGCTACAAAAGCCTGGAATACCAAAACTGAATATCACATTTATATTTGGTGTAAATTGCATACCCAAAGTATGCAAATTTGCAGTGTTTTTTAATTTAGAAAAGACGATCAAATATGTAAAATGCAATGAATAAACAAACAAAAAAAAAAAACAAAAAATTATGTAAAGCACAGTAAATGTCGCTATCAGTATATTTTTTATTTATTTTCGATATATTTTTCCCTAAAATTATCAGTTATTGCTCCTAAAAGGCATACATTATCAAGAATGATCAACGTAACCCTTGCCGTGATCACGTGATTTGGTGTCGTTAGCCAAATCTGCAATGATCTTTTCGGTCATTTCTTACTCTCTTGTTCTCGCTCTGAATTTTTCATTTTATATTGAAAAAAAAAACAACTCGTGACATGATTGTTACCGAGACTGTCAACAATACAGCCACCTAAAGCCACTTATTGCTCTTCGGGTCAAGGTTAAATGGATTTTATTAAATAACAAAAATGTTATTTAATAAAAGTACCGTTAATGTGAAAAGTATACTTGCTATTGTTTATGTTTCTGACTAACACCTTATATACATTTTTATTTCATGCCCAGAAAGTTATCCGCAAGAGAAAAAGGGCAACTTACCAAATGAATGGGCAATTATTTGACGATAAAAAATTTTGACAATTCTTTTGTTTGACGAATATAAGAATACAATAATCCACGACATCTTACGTTGACGATTTGTTTGTGTCGATCGATTTTTATAAATACAGCTAAGCATTTTTGTTATAGATCCAAGTTTTATTTGCAAAAGCAAAAAAAAAAAATCTGCTAGCTTCAAATTCTGTAAATTAACCCGTATATGTATGTCATGGTGCATTATTGAAATATGATTATTACAACTCATTTAAACGCCTTTTGTAGGTTGCTAATTTTCATATTATTTAGTTTACATATTCGTCAGATATTTTGAAATTCCCTTACTACCAATTTATTTAGAAATTTATACAAAATATTATAGCAATTCTTTTATATTGATTATTATTTGTACATATTTTTTCAACAAATATGACATTTAAATGTCTACTGTGGAATTAAGTACAATTTTTGAAAAATTACGTTCCATTTCTCGTATGCCATCATCCTATTCTGTTCATACGTATCTCGTATCACGTAATTTACTTTCGTTCGAAGGCATATGCATATATTCCAAGCACCGTTGATATTTCATATATGAATGATAGGTACATATGTATGCGTATTTTCGCTTATTTCGCTTATTTCGCGAATCAAAGTCAACTGTGGTAGTTAATCGAACATGCCCATTTTCAATATCCTCGAGCCATACCAAATTTCGTCAAAATATTTCAATATTTTTTCAAGGCGAGGCTGACCAAGAATATCCGGAGCGTCTTTCAAGTGGTTACTAATGAAAAAACTGAAAACTACAGTTTTCAAAAGTACACATGCAATGTTCAACTGAACAAAATGGCACTGTAGCTTCATATTCTCCGGCCTGCTGCAATGTATAAGTACAATTCACGAACAAATTTAGTTATGGGGAATTTAATGTAATGGCCAATTTAGTAATAATATATTCGATAATCTGCAATTACTTTCGACTTTACAAAATGCGAGTATACATACATATATATATATATATATATATATATATATATATATGTATGTATACTCGCATTTTGTAAAGTCGAAAGTATTGATATATATATATATATATATATATATATATATATATATATATATATATATATATATATATATACATATATATATTTATATATATTTACATATATATATATATATATGTATATATATATATATATGTACATATATATATAGAATGTACATAACATAGTTTAATTAATTGCTAAATTATATAAAATGTGATGAGACGAGCAACTTTGTGTTGCATGCGTTATGTTTTTGGATTTTTAAAAGAACAAAAATAAAAAGTGCAGGCAAATAATAGTGACGCAACACGTTTTACATAATTCGACAGTTTGCAATTGTATCGTTTATTATTGAGAAAATATGAGCGTTTTCAGTAATTTTGCACTATTAAAACAGCTGTCGTTGTAAAATTATCTAAAATGTATTTAAAAAGAAAAATAAACGATTCAATTGTTTTGTAACATTAAAAATTCCACAAAAAATAATTAATTGTTTTCTTTTTTTTTTTTTTTAGCGAAAATTACTAAATCAAATTATTATTGTTTTTTTTTTATCCGCGTGAAAATATTAATTTCAAAAGATTTTCTAAATCTGAATTTGAATATAAAATTAATAAACAATAAAATTACGCATAAAACACATTTGCTATAATATTTTTGTTACTGATGGCATATATCGTATGTATATTGCGCAGATGAAATTAAAGTATTTCAATAATTTAATTTCTATTTTTTTTTTAGTTGTTATTGTTGTATTATCACTAAATTATTGCAATTAATTTTCAAATATGGACATTGCTTGCGTTAAGTATGCGACATTCGCACTCCTTATATAATATATACAGAAAAACAAAAACAAATGGAGAATATGATATAAAAATTGATTGTTTTGTAAAACTAAAAAGTTGAAAAAATTATTTGTTTGTTTCTCTCCATATGTTATGTGTACGAATGTCACATCCGTTACTCAAGAAATGCACATGTGTACATTTGACTATTTTTATTATTTTATTGAAAAACAATTTTTTTTTTTATTAATTTTACACATTTTTAGACTTAGTAGACAAGTGAGTTTTAAATTGATATAGACACATTTTACCGTTAAAAACATTTTTGGGAAAACATTACAATGAAAAACGCTAAAAGAAAACTTTAAAATGTATGTAGTTGTTGCCATCGCCAAGTTTGAGTTCAATTCATGTTTTTTTTTATTTTTAATGATTTAAATTTAAACCTTTTCCCAAAACATTAAGTTGAGGTATGTACTAGATTGTAAATTTTAAATTGTATCTAAAACTCAGTTGATCACAAAAGCCTAAGATGATGAATACGTTTTTGTTTTCAGAAACTAATTTGTTTTCAAAATTGATCATTTGATATTTCATTTCACTTATTTTTTAAACTTTATTTATATTTAATTTGACCCTATAATTTTTTTTTTTACAATTAAATTCGTAGAGAAGCAATATTTTTTTTTTTTTTTTTTATAATTTGTATTGTTTAGGATCACGAATGGTTTTCACAAGGAAGATAGAACTATTTTTTTTCAACGAACAATGCATTAAATCAGCATTGTAAACTTTAGCCATGTTTTTTTTGCAATGATGACAAATAAAACACGCATCCACAATTAGATATTTGATATCGAAATTTTGTCATCACTATCGAATATTACATATTTAATAGATATAATTGAAATCAGCACTAGGATACGTATAGAAGGGCAGAGAAGTAAAATAATCAATGATATTTCAATTAATTGCATAAAGATCGCTGTATAACTGTCCAAGAAGCGTAAACAGAAAACACACGGCGTTTATAGTATACAGCTGACATATGCACATGCAATCAATAATTATCAAAATATAAAAGAACAAAGAAAATAAATTTTAGTTTTGCAAGAATTATGTTTGTAAAAATATTACACTCATCTAAGCAGGATTTATTTTTTTTTTCGAAATCTTCAAACAGAAACTGTTGCAACTCGCCCCACCCTCTCCTAAGAAAATTATCGGTTGCTGCAGTCACAGTCCTTAAGCATCACATGCATTCATTAATATATCTTTTAATTTGTACAAATCAATTGTGAACGCGTTATAGATTATACACACTTGCAATCGAAATTTATAGACTTGTAAAATTGCAGGAAAACGCACACACACGAACACATACACACTCACTCACACATATTATATAGTCGCATCTACGATACCAATACATATTATAAAAAAAAAAACGATCAATCGATAACTTGACAAAATGTAAAAAAAAGAAGAAAAAGCAAATGAACTATATATGCATTTTTAAATTTAAATTTAAGTTTGATTTAAGAGAAATAGCTAAAAAAAATATTACATAAACAAATTTTCAATAAAAGTGACTCACGAAAATTTATTACTGATTTTAGTAAGCACATAAACCACAAAGAATATCAATATGTTAATTTTAGACATTTTAACTTCATTTATTATTATGTCTAAAACGACAATCCCGTGAAAGTTTATTCCACATCATCCACACGATATATAGAACAGACGTTATACAATGAAAAATAACGTTTTTTATTGTTCTATAATATTAAGCAAAATAAGTAGCTTTAATTTAATTCGCAACACAAAAATTAATTTATTTAAACGAAATTAGACCAAATCATCAGTTTCAATCAAAATAGAACAAACAAACAAAAATGGTTGCAGTCTTATATACGATAAGAGCTTAATATGTATTGTAGAAAAATTAATGTCACATATGGTATTTCAGAGTCAGATCAATACACATTCGCTTTAGTCAATTTGATGCACATTTGAAAGGCAGCCTGTGCTGCCTTTCTTCGAACTTTCACTCGTAATCATATTCTACTTCGTCTTCGTAATTCTGGGTCTTGACTCTGCGAAGCGGTTTAAAAGTTTCTCTTTGCTCCGTGTGATCGTTAACGGCATCTCTGTGGAGTGTTGAAATTGTTGTAGTTTGTCTCACTGTACTATATTTTACTGACTCCACACATTTCAGTGGTCAGTGATCAATAATTTCGTTTTTTATTGAAAGAAACTCCATCATTGTATTATGCAATTCAATAGATTTATTAATGACACGCATAACTAAACTATAATTTACAAAATAACTACATTCCCATTTTTGAACTATTTGCGTATCCCGATTACCTGTAGAATAAAATTTCCGAAAATCGAATGATTTTCGAATTCGCTTTCGAATTACAAAGTGCAAAGAATTAGTTATCCGAGATGGGCAAAACATTAATGCGAAAATCGCTTTACTGAGTGCCACAACCAAAATTTTTCATAAAGATAAGATGTACGACGGACTAGAGTGATAACACTCTAATGATTTGGGTCGCTGAATACGAATCCATGTTCGGATTTCTGCTTTTACTGTCAGGTTTCTTTCTAACTAGAAAAAAGTTCGTTTTTTTTTCTTTACACTGAGGGTGATGGCAAAAGTTTCACCAGGCATTCGGATTCAGCGACCTATAATCCAAAAAACGTGATTGTTCTAGCCTATCGGACATTCTATTTTTATGTTTTGAAGAAGCTGTTATACATATTTTTTTTTTTTTGTAATTAAAATTTTATTTTTTTCCAATATTCTGCAGTAGGTTTGATGACATTAATATTATCAATATGCTCGATTTATGTGGCCTCTTGTTTGACGAGAGGTGCATTTCTTTTCATTGATTGATAGGCCATGTTTTTGTACACGTATTAACACCGTATAACAGTATGCTCTTCCAAACATGGCGGCGCAATCGAAAAGATGTCATCGAAACGTCAACGTGATTGCATTAGAAGAGCCTAAAAGGTGTTATTACTGCTGATTTTGGATGGCATTGTAGGGCCGCTGGTATTTGGTAATACACTTGGGTTAGATCCAGTGAGGTGAATACACAATGCCTAAATAATTGTAGTGATGTAAAAAATAATTTCGTCATTGGCCCGTTTGTATTTATTTGGTAATATTAATCATTTAACACAGCTAACACAGCGTGACCATACAAATCAAAGAAAAACTCAGTACATTCTACCTTAAAAAATCTACAATGTTAAAAAGACCACCATGTGCATAGTAATCAAAAACATCTGACAGCTGCGACCATGTGTATAGAATTTCGATTTTGATTCTTTCTGTAACCAACATCATTCAAAATTTCGACAATTTCGAATTTCGAAACGCACTTTATTCACATTTTTTTGTAATAATTTACGCAATTGTTTTCCTTTTTAGGCTTTTTGTTGTTTAATAGCAAATATTTGATCACAATTTGTTCATAGTAATATGTCACTGAACAGCAGGTTTTAAGTGTTTAAAATCACGTTCGTATTCTAAGATAAAAATTTCATTCATAAATTTAATATAACAGACTTAGAACAGTGTTAATTTTAGAACGGATTTGCGTTCGATAACAAAATTACCCATCACTAGCCATCTATTAAAATCAAGAGAGAAAGAGAAAATTCTCTCTCAAAAGGAGGAAAGAGCAAAAAAGTAAACGAACAAAATTTGTTCCATCACTTACAAAAATCGATAGAAGAAGACAAATCAGCTGAGTTTGCATTGATTTACCATAAATATTCTTTATATACTCATGATTATGTTGTTAAATATTCCAAATTATCGTTTTTGATTGTAGTAAACTGGCACAATTCATATATCAGGCAGAAAAGATCAGATTCCACAAAACATCAATTTGTTTGTTTTACAAGAATCGCAATCATTTGCTTTCAGATCATATGTTTTCGTGATGTTTGTTTACAGAAAATTCGTAGAAATTCGTACAAGAGAGAAAATGACAGTTCGCTGTGAGAGAACTTACAAGTTTGTACTGCATAAAGTTTTACTTGTAAGAATTTGCAAGCAAGAAAAACATATGACAATAGGAAAATATTCGTGAGGTGTGCATATTAGGTTTTATTAGTTAATTGAAGTCGTTTGAACCCAGTATTCACCAGAAAGAACTATGCGTTCTTGAGGCAAGTTGCTTGGAATCGCTTCTATTTGATATTGAACTTGATATTCACAATCAGCTGTTACAAGCAGCTTACAAGTTTTTGAAAATTGCTGTTTATTTACTTTTTTTGGATATTTTTCTGTTTGTGAGCGAATCATTCTTGCTGGGAAAGTAAATAATCAAACCTTATAACCATGGGCCATTATGTTTCAAAAATAAGAGAATAAAATCTATGATGTGTATACATGTTGCATAGAATTGTTGGACAAATTGAAAGCTTCACAGATTTGCAATATTTCACAACTATGACTATTGCATTTATCGAACTCCGATTTTGATCTACCCATCGATTCGGTTTTTCTGATCTTTCTGAAATACATAGTATAGTTCGTATACATCTACCATTTTATAATGCATTATATTTTAGTGTATATCGACTTATCGATATATCTACATACATATTTAGGTCAGAATACACATATGATTTGCTTTGTTCTATTTTGCTTTTATTTCTCTTATTATCTTCGATTTCTGTAAGCAGTGCGTATATATTAAAATATAATATATAAGCTTCGTTAGCGAATTATTTACAATAGTATGAAGGTTAAGAAAAAAAAAAGAAGTTTTAATGTGCAACTTAAAGTAAATTGAGAAAACAATATTAAAATACATAATCTTTATCGGAATGTGTAAGAAATATCAATAAAGCAATTATTTCATTTAATATTTTATTTTAGAGACAAATTTAAGCAAATGGAATGTGTTATTAAACTGCCATATACTTCAACATAATAAAAATAAAATATTTGTGACTGTTGATTAGCGAATTTCATTACCTTCAACTTGCCTTTAGTCTACATACCATAAATATTATGAAATATGAGTACAATATACATAATTCACACATTCATTTACAATAGCAGCTGTTAAAAAGAACTTGTGGTTATAGCGTGCTATTTATTTCTAATTTATATGCATTTTTATTTTCCCCCATTGATTTATTTTCATTCGATATACATATACTGTGATGGGCTTAACATATGCAACTAACGTACTGTTCAATTTCGAAAATTGTTCCAGAATACAATTAATATTTCACTGGGCAAAGCAGATGCAACATAAAATTAAAAACTAATTTTTTTTAGCAATAATATTTACCTTAATGTTTGGTGGTAAATCTTTTGTTTTCAACGTCTTTACATTGGTCTTATTGGGTTTTTTACAATTTTCTCTGATTATCCTCTGGTAGGTCGTGGGTTCAATGCCCGGCTGAAGCATAAATCTAATATCGAAAAGATTTTTCTTTCGAACGGTACCCACCTGTGTGAATTACAATTGGCAATTCTTCCGGCAGTAAGAATTTGCCATGGAAAAAGTTTCTAAAAAAACTCTGTGACAAAGTTGAGAAAAAGTGATGTCCCAAGGGTTCTAACGTTAGGAACTGGATAAAATAAGTAGGTATAGTAGGAGAGTACAACAGTACTGAAAGACAAGTTCGGCCAAAGAGCCCTTCAGTGTTTATAAGTGCCACATATTAATTTTTTTTTCCTTATTAATTGGTCTTCTTACGTAGCAAATGCAATAACTTCAAATAATGTTGAATTGATACTTATCGCTCATTTGGACATGTTTCCTTCAATTATCTAACCAACTCAAATACTCCATAGCAAAATTCCGATCCAAAATTAATGGTTTCTTAGCTGGACGGCATGCGTTACAAAAGAGTTTAATATACCCTTACGTGCACTTCCGACTAAAATCGGTAATTGAAAGAGTTTAACCACTTCCGACGAAGCTTGCAAAAGAATTTTTGCCGCCGGAATGCCGGAATATGATATTGTCTGTATCGCTCGTTTCTTTTACGCAGTTGTCGTCCGTGATGAGATGCTGATATTTCATTTCTTTTATGTGCATTAATTACACAGGCGACAGATCAAATCAGTATTGAATGAAACTAAATGCAACTGATAGTCTTAGGTTGCAATAATACTAGATGAATGGATTTTCCGAAATTTCACTATCTATCGTACGGCTGATAACAGAATAGACATCATAAATGAATTTCTCGTACCAAAAAAATCCCCATATAAGTATTTTCTAAGAATATTTTTCAATAACTTCAACTAATTTAACAATAAATTGTGTTTATCTTAAGCAAGAGTTTAATTAAGGGTTTCTTCCATATTTGAGCTCAACCGGAAGAAGCCATGAACCTGGTATAGAGACCTAAGGCCATCAGTTGCTTTTGGTTTCACTCAATACCGAACCAAAGAGTTCGATATTGTCTCATACAAAATTCATACAAAATTCTCTATCTAAATGCAACTTCATTTCTGCATTTAGAATCTAAATGCTAAAAGCAACTCTGCAATCATCGAAAATAATTGCGATTCGAACAAGGTTTACTGAAGAATAAGAGGTAGCATTGCTTCTTTTGATTCGGTATAATTTTGTTAGTTAATTTATTTATTTTTTTTTTCAAATCACAATTTAGATTTTTTTGTATACAATAGCCATTTCCATAATATGGGAGCGCCTTTTGCTAATTTCTCTTATAGATGTGTTTATTTGTACAATTTTGTTATAATTATCAGTCATAGACACATATAATTTCACAATAAATAATATAAATTTCAGAACATGCATTTTCTATTAATTTCAATAAAAACGATGTTTTATAATACCAAAAAATATATGATTGCAATTGGTACCCACTAGAGGGCTGTATCACTTCAAATTTTCGAGGAATTGATTTTTATAATTTCCCATTTTTTTTTGCACCAACAAAAAGTCGGGAAATACCTATACTTCATTAAGTATAATGATATGGTTATCAAACGAAAGAGAAAATTCGTGCCAGTTGAGAAAAAAAGCCTACTTTCAAATTTTCTGTAGAAAAAATGAGAGAAAGTAAATATTAAAATTTTTCCTTGAAAAAAAAAATATTTGTGGCTTGATGTAATCGCACAAAATTGAAATTTTTGCGTTGGAGAGATAAAATGGGAGCTATTAACATTGATTTTTTTTTTTTTGGAAAAGGTTATTTAAGGATAAATTTTAGAATATATTTTCTGTAATTTTTTCTTCAGAAAAATTTTTAAAAACGACTTTTCTCTTTCGTTTGATCCCCAATCAGTACACTGCGTAAAGTATAAACATTTTTTCGATTTTTTTTTTGGTGCAAAAAGATGCGAATTTGTGTAAATCATTTTCTTGAATATTTAACGTGATACAGCCCGTTGGTGAGTACGGATCAACTCAGAAGGCTTGCCCTAACCGATAGAATCTTTCGACTACAATAGGGTTATCAGCAAAGTATTCAGGGGAATTGAAAAATAATTGTACGGATCTTATAAACTTAGTGAAGTTGCATTTGTTTTCGGCTAGACGAACTTGTTTATCCATAAATTGTAGAACTATGGCGAAAATTAATAGAATATTGATAATTATTTATATTTGAATTTCAACGAAATCAAACAAATTCGTAAAAACAGGAATTCAGCTTAATTTTAAAGCAAAAATTTACTAATTCTATCTGAAACATATATATTAGTTGCATAACTTATGTCCATCGCGTATATAGTATATATGTATATATATATATATATATATATATATATATATATATATATATATATATATATATATATATATATATATATATATATATATATATATATATATATATATATATAATTAATATATGCATGTATATTTTAATCAATTACCGTAACAGCAAAAAAAACAAATATGTGTAGCAACAGCATCAACTCCACAGTATATCATATAATAAAAGTTCAAGCTACATTTGATTTGCTTCTTGATTTGCAACTACATATTTAAATATGGCAAAACAATAAAACAAAACAAGAGAAATAGATCATTTTCATTATTGAAACATTTTTTGTGTAACACTCAAAAGACTGAAATATATAGTTCCTTTGTTTTTATGTAAAAATAAAAAAAGAAAATAGTAAAATAATATAATCAATTTCAGGAAAGAAAAATTTAAACAAGCAAAATATTACGTAAATGAAAATTTAAATGATAAATAATATTCAATTAAAATAAAAAAAAATAATTACATAAATAAAATTAAAAAAAAAAAGAAAAACAAGCTAAATTAAATTCCACACTTGGAATTCTAATTACATATACATATTAATACATATGTACACTCACACAAACACACACACTCACACACAAACACACATACACACGTAACATACAAGTTTATGGAAATTACTATTAACAACTAATCGCATAAGTAATATATAAGAAGAAGGTATATCAATATAACAAATATAATATGTTAGAATAAAATGTAAATATCTACATAAATAAATACACATATACAAATATTGTTAAAAATGTATTAATTAATACAATGAAAATGATATAATAATAATAACGAGTTTCAAATAAATTATCCAATCTTAGGCAATAAGAGCAATTTGTATAAAATAAAATATATAATTAAATTTAATATGATACATACATTTGCATATTATGTAAACTTATACATATATATTATACACTACAAATAAATATACACATATACATACACATATTTATGTATAATAATTGCATGAGAAAACCCGAAAATTCGTAACGTAAATTAATTTACAATAATTAGTATACATAAATACTTACTACAATTTAATTATACTGATAACTTATATACATATTGTAGATATATAAATAAATAAATATATATATGTATATATATATATATATATATATATATATATATATATATATATATATATATATATATATATATATAGCATATTATAAATAAATATTAATAATAAATGTTATGTTACCGACATACCAATAATTTATATGCTTGTATTTTTAGATTATATGAAAATATTTATGCATATATTTGCGATAGAAAAAATACATTCATATATGCTTACATACACACACACACACACATACATAATTATATATAAAACAATAAAGATCAAGAAAAAACAAAACAAACAAACAAAACACAATAACAAAGGCAAAGAAAAATCAAGGAAAACTTCAATAAAACTAAATTCAATTTATGATCTACGAACACGTATTATTATTGTATTACATTTTCTTGCTACTATTCACAGTGATGAAATGCTCTCTTACGTTTTTATAAAGGTAAGTATTTTAAATTTCAGTGTTCTTAAGAAAAAAAAATAATAATAATAAAAATTACATTTTTTTTTTAAAAACAATAACAATAATATAGTTTTCAATTATCTCTGGATGTGTTATGGCTCTAGATGAAGAGGCAACGATGACTTTTCAAATTTTTTACATTATCAATCTTAATATCAGTATCGTTAAGAAGCACAACTAGTTTGAAATTTTTCGATAATTTAGAAACCTTTAAAAATAACATATTAAAAATTCAAGTGAAAATCTTAAATAGTTTCCGAGTTACAGCCTTCTACAGAGCAGCTGCAATGAACAATGAAATCAGTACTTTTTCCTTTAAACTCGTTTTTCTCAAAACTAAATTTTTTACATTTCACAAGCAGCTGTAACTCGATAACAAACAAATCATCCGATCGACTTGGGTCTTTTTTAGCTTATTGTGTATTTGTTTTTCCATACAATGTCCCTCCACTTTTATGATTGGATGAAAAATGTAAAAAGCAACATTTTAGTTGTTTTTTTTTTCCAAAATCCGCCATTTTGTTGGATAATAATTTTTTTTTTTACAATCAAGGGTCATTGTATAGAAAATATAATCTAGTTCAATAAAATGTTTGGGTGTTTTTGATTGCAGGCACTGTGAAGGCTACAATCACTCCAACAGTGGGATAACTTTTATTTTTGAAGGCTCAGGAGATAGTGAATAGCTTGCTGAAAATCGAATATTTTCAATTAAAAAAAATGACTTTCATTATTTATGCACAAATATATCTGCGAAAAATTTTAAAACATTAGATGCAATACTTTTTTTTTAAACAATACACAAAAATCACCTTTTTTCAGGTGGTCAAACTGGTTGTGCCCCTTAATGTGGCCTGATGTCACAAGCTCACTTTTGATGATGCACCACCGAAGTGAAAATGTATATCCGAGGGCACCAATTAAACAAAGTTACAAAAACTTCTTTCTTACCTACACGTACTTCATAGCATTAAATTGTGGTTTCTATTAGGTCAGTCCATAAGTTCGTACGTTTTTCTTAGGTGATTTTAAAATAAATAAATCAGAAATTTTCAGTATTTATTAATCAATAATATATTTTCCAGCACAATGTCTTCCCAATGACTAGGCAAATTTTTTATTCCCTGTTCAAAAAATTGTTGTTTGTCCTTGGAGTCAAAATACGCGTCGATATTCCATTTTACATTCGCAAGGTGCAATATCCGGAGAGTATGGTGGATGCGGCATTTGCTCCCATCCGAGCTCGTTCAGCTAGCCTAAGGTCTGTCTTGCGGTATGCGATCTTATTGACTAAAGACGGACGATTTTTTCAAGTGCTTCATTCAGTTTAGATAATTGTTGGCAATAGTAACCAGCTGTGGTCGTCTGATTTGCTTCCAGCAGATCCAAATAAACGATACCGGCCATATCCCACTAACAGGAGGCTAGCTCTGGGGGTTGGTTCTGATATTTCATCTGTATCTTTCAACCACTGGCGTTTGCAAACAGGATTATTGTAAAAGACCCATTTTTCGTCCCCAGTAACAATACGGTTCAAAAAAAACTCATTTTCAAGCTGACAACACACATTCACTCTCTGCAGAAAGTTTGCGACGGAAAGTTTATGAGGAACCCCTTATTGCCAGCTTTGGAACCTTGCTCAATTGAATCAGGTGCCTATAAACAATTCCATGTGATGAATTTTGATATTCCAACCATCATATCGACTGTCAAACTTGGCCCAGCTTCCATGAGTTCAAGCAAGGTGTCGGGGTTAAAGACCTCAAAACAACCAGAGCGTGGCAAAGAAGATAAATAGATTAAGAAGTCTTATCTTCTAGTCTACATGAAATACAAATTGGCATACAAATTAAATATTCATAAATATATGATCTTACTATACAAGTATATATGATATGTTTTTTAACAAAATATCGTTTTCAGAATTTAAGATTTGATAAATTTAAAGCATTTTTCCCATATATCCATTGCATGTCCTGTACCAGGCAATCAGAAATATCAGCAAGCAATGTCACTGATTCAAACTCAATATAAAGTGAAGGAAAAGCAGTGTGCAAACACACGAAGATGTTGTTGTTGCTCCTTTTAGTAATTTCGTTTCATTCTCTGCGTTTGCTCTGCCAACACACGAAGGAATAGACAGCCACGCAACAACAATAGACATGCGTGGCTGCCTATCCCTTTGTGTGACAGCAGAGCCAAAGCAGAGAAATTGAAATACGAAAAAATACGAAATCACTATAAGAAGCAACAACAACGTCTTCGTGTGTTTGCACACTGCTTTTCCCTCTCTTTACATTGACTTTGAACCAGTGACATTACTTTCTGATATTTCTGATTGCCTGGTACAGGTTATACAGTGGATATATGGAAAAATGCTTTATGCCGAAGAAATACGAAATCACTATAAGGAGCAACAACAACGTCTTCGTGTGTTTGCACACTGCTTTTCCTTCACTTTACATTGACTTTGAACCAGTGACATTACTTTCTGATATTTCTGATTGCCTGGTACAGGACATACAGTGGATATATGGAAAAATGCTTTATGCCCCTCCCTGTCCGTGTCAAAATATTGTAAATTAATCAAATCTTAAATTCTGAAAACTATATTTTGTTAAAAATCATAAAATAGTAAGAGCATATTTTTATAAATATTTAATTTGTATGCCAATTTGTATTTCATGTATACTGGAAGATAAGACTTCTTAATCATTTTATTTTCTTTGGGCTCCTTTCCTACCTAGTCAAGTCATAAAGATTGGTACACAGAAAAATCGATGCCAAATGAAAACGAATCAATGTTTTTCAAAAAAAAATTTTTTCTTTTTATTGGGTTATTCAATGGCTACAAATCTAGAACAACTTATTTGAAATGACTTTCATTTGCCTTCCATCCAGCACGACTTGAGGCGATTCGTTCCTTCACGGCTTTGATGGCTTTCAGAGTTCTCACAATGCGCGGACGGCCGGATCTTTGACGGTCTCGTACTCCACCAGTATCCTCAAAGAATTTCACAGCACGATACACAAAATTGCGGGTAATTCCAAGTGGTCGCAACGTCCAAAATATATCGCCTTTTAGTAGCCCAACTATTTACAACAATATGATTTTCGATGTCGCCCCATTCCATGATTGTATGTAAACAATTGATGCCAAAAACTTTTTACGTTGGAATGAAGCATAAATGTCAATGTCACACAATGAGTCCAATCAGCGGATTTTGTCATAGAAAGCCGAAAGTACTGATAGTACGGGACAAATTGTTCCGCATTGCTTTAGCCATGCCTAAGCTGATTTGAGGAATATATACGCTTTGCCATCGTCAAATTGCGTTGATGCTATGCAGCAATTTATGATCGGATTTTTATTGGAGTCAGAAACAACATTTAATGTAGCATGTCGAGTAAATATATAACATTTTTGTTGTGGTTATAGTTTGCGCTATGTGTTTTACAAACAGAATATATATATATTTTATTTATGTATAATTTATTTTTAGCTATAAATACATTGTTAGTTGACGTCATTATATAATATTAAAATAAATTACAAACGTAAAGGAGCGGCAAATAGTAAAAGAATATTATAGACAAGAAAAGGAACAATAACATTTAGGATATAGTGTCGTTCGTTTATAGTTTTGCGTTAGTAGCTCTTGATTAATCAAATAAAAAACGAAATTTTACATAATTTACATTACAATTAATCAGATAGTAAAAAACAAATTGATGTGAATTAAACAATTTAAGTCACCATTGCGATTATTGTATATGTATACGACGCGAGTTGTGTTTGTTAAAAATAATTTTGATGTTTGTTGATGCAATTCGATTTTCGATTTTCGAGATAATCTAATTGCAGCATCAAGTATTCAGCATTAAGTGCTTAATAATCGCGTCGTCTCACAAAATCAGCTCTGGTGTCCAGTTAATTAACAGCATTAATTAACTAACTAAAATGATTTTTTGAAATATTTTTTTTTTTTTAAACGCTAATTTTATAAAACTAATAAAGACTATGGTGCATATTTATGGAATAGTCAAAATGAAGTATCAACATAAAAATAGTGTCGATTTTTTTTGTTTGTTTTTTGGAGATTTCCCCTTTGTCAAAAAGCCGATACTAAATTTAAGTTTGAGCTTTATTCTGATTATAAATATGCGCCACAAGAAATGAAATTTGTTTCAGATCGAATATAGTATGTATGTAGTACTTAACTAATTTCTAGAACATGATCGCTTTATATCGTGCTAATATCTCATAAATACATACTTTCACACACAGGCGCACACATACACACACACACACACACGCACACGCACACACATACACATGCACGCACACATCCGCTGAAGCAATCATTTAGGCAACGCAACACTCGTCCATATACACGCTCATGTACTGAAGCTTAGTGTTGTAAATCTCATAAGTTTTGTAAGAACGACAACAATTTGGTTTCGTAGTTTTTATTCGATTCCAAATTACGCAACGAATGGCGTTCGTCAGGAAACACATGCAAATCGTACGGTTTGTTAGCTTTGTTGAGCGCCGTTATCAATTGCGATGTATGATAAAAATGGACATTCTCGTCAATAAGACCATGTATGAGTAAAAGGCGATTTTCCCTGAAAAAAAAACACAAAAAACATTAGCATTAGCAATTTCTTTATTGTCATACACATACTCTTCAGGAAATGACTGCACATAGTTTAGCACCGAACCCGCTGAATAGCCGCGCTTATTATTCTGTGGCAAATCCATATAACGTTCCGTATAGCCGGTATCGTAGTATTCCCAATTTGTTACTGGTGCGCCTGCAATGGCAACTTTAAATATATCCGGGTACTGTACCAAACCCATTAGACTAAGGTAACCACCTACAATCGAAATAATAAATTTTGACAAATTTTACAAAACAAAAAATGTGCAACTCTCACCATAAGACCAACCATGTATGGCAATTCGATTCATATCGATGTAACCCAATTGATCAGCTAGAATACGTAGCGCATTCACTTGATCATTCAATTCCACTTGACCCATACGACAGCGTATGTGATTCTCAAATTTACGTCCACGATGGCGAGAACCTCGCGAATCTATGCATATAACACAATAACCTTGAGCAGCAAGCATATGCATGCGCAATTGATGTTTACCCTGTGTAGCAGCAGCAATAAATAAAGTGATTCGTAAACGAGAAATTGTGCACCCACCTTAAACGTATTATTCACTGTCTGCACCTCAGGACCACCGTAGACATTAAGCACCGTCGGATATTTGACGCCAAGTTGAAAATTGTGCGGTTTAAATACCATTGCATAGACGATTTCGCCCATCGGCAATTGTGGCTTGAAGATCTGTGGACAGTATTGTGGTTCCGGCTTGCCGCCCTCGTGCAAATATCCCAAAAGTGTTAGCTGTATACCATTGACCCCACCATTTTGGCATGTCTGCGTCACACGCATTACCTTGCACGATGGTAAACGTTGTATATTGCAATAGACTAACAACATCAATTGACGTGCCTGTTAAATAGATTTTATGCCAATTATAACTATAAAACTATTCCAACTATATTTGCATTACCTCATCGAATTCCACCAAATATGAGTAACCAGGCTCGGTTAGTAGACGCACGTGTTCTGGTCTCTGCAAGCTGACCACATACAAATGCTTCTCAAGTGGGGTATTTTTTAACGCTAAAAAGTACACCAACTGTTGTGCTTTATCAACCCACATATTACGTCCAAGCACTTCCCATTCACCGGAAGTCAATTTCACCTGAAAGAGCACATACAAAAATGAGTGTAAATGAAAACAAAGAAAAGACGACACTACATCATCATACCTTATTAATAATTCTCGGACGCAATGTCGCATTATTTATGTAATCCGAACTATCATCGGCATTTAGCGAAGATATTGAACTTGTTGAGCTACTGTTGAAACCGTTTAATGCATTCGGCGTTAAGCCAGATGTTACCAAGTATAAATGACGAAAACTCGTTTCTTCAGATGCCCACAAAAAAGTGATGGTCACTTTGGTTAATTCCAAGAAATACAGCAAGTCGTGTACATTAATCCATGAGTCTGAATGTTGTGCATAGATTACCTAAAAATAAAAAATGTATACATTAGCAGGAATTATCATATAACTATATGAACCTAACCCACGGCCAATGTTGATTTTAGGAGCGAAACTATGGAAGATGACCTTAGGAGCCTTTATGTTCCACTTCAATACATTCAATTTTGCATGAACAGTTAGTTTTAAAAAAAATTTGCAATCGTTGGATACCCCATAATTTATGAATAGCTCAAAAAATGGCTCGCATCGATTGGTGTAAGGAAATGCTTAAAAAGTTCGACCGTGGTGCTTCAAAAGACGTGTATAAAATCGTGACAGGTGACGAATCATAGATATATGCGTATGAACCGGAAACAAAACAGCAATCGATCGTGTGGGTGTTCCAAGACGAGCCAAATCCAACAAAAGTTGTTCGGGCAGCAGCACATCGAAGCAAATGGTCGCCTGTTTCTTCGGCCGAATGGATCATGTGGCCACTGTTCCGCTTGAGCAACGTAGGACGGTCAATTCTGAGTGATAAACGACCATTTGTTTGTCGGAAGTCTTCAGAGAAATTCGTAAAGCCAACCGCCTAAGACGAATCATTCTCCATCATGACAATGCGAGCTCTCACACATCTCGTCAAACAGGTGAATTTTTGAGCAGTCAAAGCATCAAAATTGATGACTCATCCTCCGTACAGTCCTGGTTTGGCACCCAATGACTTCTTCTTGTTCCCGAATATCAAAGGTAAACTGCGTGGTCAACGATTTACGAGCGCCAAAGAAGCAGTTAAGCGTTCAAAAACCATGTTTTGGAAGTGTCTCAAGAGGAATTGAAAAACTGCTATGACAAATGGCGTCAACGAATGCAAAATGCACATTGATCATCATGGTGAATATTTTTAAAAACATTAAAGCCGTTTTCATTTAAAAATGCTTGTTTTTATTTGCTATTCCTGAAATATGTGGCCATCGATCTTAGCCGAATCTGATATTCGCTCGCTGTTCCCAGTTAAAAAGTTAAAGTGGTGAGAGGTTCTCCAGTACTTGGTCTTTTCACCAGATGTTGGGTCTTCCTTTTCGTCTGCATCCTCTAGACAGTTCCGAATATAACACATTTTTGTCTGGAGAGTTTTCTCGTACAGCTTATTGTTGTTCCTTAATTGTTCAGGCTTCAGCGCCATACGTAAGCATAGGCATGATGAAAGACTTCATCACATAGCCAAATGCAGCAAAAATGAGAAGTAGGCAGAACTATGCAAGGACGTAAACAACGACCTCTGGAGTATAAAATCGTTATGAAGAAACTAAAGGGCCCTGACAAAATCGCAGCAACCTCGGGCAATGTTTCCTTTCGCCTGAAAATACTTTTCTATCGGGGGTGTTCGTTCACTGGTGTAAACTGTGAGACTAGATGTCGCAATCTCTTACGGACAACAAATCCACTTCCTAATTCGTCCTTCTCTGCACGCAATGGTAATAAATATCACAGGATGCGCTATTGAGGCAACCCCATCCTGTCCAACATAGTCCATTTACTGAAGAGCGGCTTATGCCAACATTGTACATATCGAGGACATCAACCATCTTGATTAGGTGCCTCCTATCGCACATTCTAGGTGTATATTCGTAAATCATGTCCAATTTTCGTTTGTGATGTCATCAACTAAAGGGCATTAGTGGAGAGTTCTTATAGGACGAGTCCCAAGCAAAACCTTTAATACTTTGAATAGCTTTATAAGATATAAGCTATAATCTGTCCCCGAAAATAAGCTTTTAAATAATCCACAATTTTCAGTATCAGTTTAGATTGTCGGATACCCTCCTCCCTTCAAGTACGGTCAAGTACAGTTGCTAACCAAAAAAAAAAAAATTTTATCGGCCAGAATTGGAACAGAAATTGCCTTATGGATGAGAGTAAAACAATATGTAGTTGTCGACTAACCTGGAGGGGTGAGATAGCCCGACAGTAAGGACCCTTCCAGCTGTTGTCCGCCGAACCAGTCGGTGATGATGCCGAACTACTATATGTTTCACAAAAATTATCCAATGGAATTAGAATGATTTCTAAACGTTGCTGTTGTCGGTCCATAGCTTGCAACCAAACGCTGAAAACAAGAAACAAAGATACACAAATATTTTACAAGCTCCTTATGTAATTTTCAGCTTCCATAAATATGCATTTTTGAGTATAGAACTTTGCTAGGGCAATTAACTCACTAATCAGAATCAGGTGTCCATCCAACACGAACTATATATTCCATCCACGGAAATACCACCGACAACGAATATGGTAGATCCTTGATGCAGACGTCACTAATCTGAAGTGATTCATTCAATACAAATTGCACGATTTTTAATTTCGATTTTGCATTTGGGGTGCCAGTGCGTGGAAAACGATATTCCTCCATTTCGCCCGGTACCGCTTGTGATGAAGGAAGCGTATACAAGCAAACGTCCGACTCATCTACCTCTTCATAGACAATACGATAGATGCCATCTATGGGGAAAATATTAACGGTTATTGAGTAAATTCAATTCTTAATTAAATCATACGTGCTTACCGTCCGAATTTGGCTGCCACCAATAGCCTTGGAAGCGGCTAAACTCTTCCTGCATAACATAAGATGGCACACCGGCGCTTAGCGGATCATCGGCAAACGAACGTCGCCCATCATGCGCAAAAGTCAAACGTTCCTCATTCCCGCTGAGCGTGTGGGTAACCCAAATATCACATCCACTTATGTATGCAATCAAATCAGAATTCTGCGGACATATTTGCGGATCCAAAGCAGCCCACTGGGGGCAAGTACGCAATTGTGTGGGAAAGAGTGGACTTGTCTGCATAATAAAAGTTATAGTACATTAAACATCAATCTAGCAATTTTATCTTATCAAAATAAAAGAAGAATATTGCTTTCAACATCTACTTAATGGTAAAAAGACGAACTATATCGTAACCGTCAATGGCGATCGCTACAGAGCCATGATAACTGACTATTTGGGTCCCCAATTGCGTGGTAAAAATGTGAAAGAGATGTGGTTCCAAGAAGACGGCGCTACATGCCATACATCGAACATAGGTTAGGTTAGGTTAGATTATGCGGCCAATGGCCCGTGAGTACGTCAACTATATCGCTTTCCCTACTCATTGACAACAGAGAACAAGTTCTCCCATTGCCAAGGGTTGGCCAGATTCTCCTAGAGGCCCATCGCACATAACAATCGATTTATTGAAGGAAACATTTGGCGACAACATAATCTCTCGAAATTGACATCTGAACTATCCTGAAATATCTTGCGATTTAGCGCCTCTGGACTATTTTTTGTGGGGGTATGTGAAGGGCTAGTTCAAGCTGATAAACTAGCAATTTTGGATGAATTGCAATTGCAAATTGGGTTTCCAAATTACGCCACGTTCGAGCCAGCCGCAGCGGCCATATACCCGAAATCATATTGCATGAAATTATCTTTCCAACTTCCAACTTCCCAAATTGGTGCTAAGGTGCTACACTGTAAAAAATACACTGAATGTTGTACGCATACTTACATTGTAACCTGTATCAAGACATTGGTATAAATCGCTGAAGCAGGGGAACACGATTTTGCCGCTAGGTTTGTGCAATTCATAAGACGTTATACCCCACGTAGATAGTCGTTTGCGTTCTTGTAATAACTGATATTCACGTGACCATGCATTTGCACCACCAGCTGCAGCTGCTGCAGCCACACTAGAGATAGGCTGTTGTAATACTGTGTTCCAGTGTAGTCTAGGATAAGTATGACAGCGATCATAAGTTTGGCAAAATAGAAAAGTTATCAAAGACGAACCTTTTATTATTGCAACTACCACAACCAGTACTACTGATAAAAGAATTTGCTCCTGAAGCTGTCAATGTCGTAGATGCTTGCGAAAATTCGTTTGGAGAAGCCGCTCGTACATCACTTAGCTCTGTTGACTCCATGCTTGATACATCTTCATCTGGCGCATTGATATTAATATCCGCATACAGCAAAGTTGTTTCCCATGCATTTGGAGGAGTGCTAAGAAAGTAACATCTAACGCGGCCATCGGACAATGTACGGAACTGTATATTTGCTGGGACCATTGTGGACAAGTTCGATAGTTGTTTACGCATATCATTAACAATCGCCTTAATTTCTGACCATGACTTTTTGGGTGTTGGCGCCGGAATTGGACCCGTCTCGTTGTCACTACAATCGTCAGCATCGTTTGAGTTATCACCATGAGGAGGTGTACCACTAGTCGGAGAACTAAGATGATTAGATATTGCTGAGGCGGCTGCAGCAGCAGCCGTAATTGGTGAAGTAAGTGAATTAAGGGCTAAACCAATAGAGGAATAGAATGCATTCGCAGTGGTGCCCAATGACCCAATGCTGGTCAGGCTGGCTATAGAACCCCCACCAGTCACACAACTAGCTCCGTTTCCACCATTACTACCACTGCCAACAATACCGACCGAGGTGGAATTTGTTGAGCTTGGTGTACTCGAAGTACTCTGACTACCAGACACTCTTGAAGTAAATCCATCCAAGAGATTAACAAATGACGAGGTGCTGCTTGTAGAACGCTCGACGGAAGCATTTGGCGGAGGTGATTGTGATTGAGGCATTGTAGATGTCTCCGACGCCGTATTGGCATTTGGTCCAACTCCTATACTGCCAGCTGATGAGCTTGATGGGGCTGATTGTAAACGATTTCGCTGTTGTGTCAATATAGTATCCATTATTGTACTCTCGGCATAGAATACCAAACGCGACAGAATATATCCTGCTCACAATAAACGTTGTTGTCTTGTGTAGATGTTGGCTTATTTAACAGAACTTTACCAACTTCAGAAATACGCTACCTCTGTCACAATATTATAAATTTTAATTGACTTCAAATAAGTGGTATCGTCGCTAAAAACACCTTTGTAAGCGTTTTCTATGAACATCACACAACTTCTATGCATTCAATTACGATTTTTGTTTTCATATTTTGTAAACTTCAACCAATCTTAACGTTGGGTGTCGACAGTATGTTGGTAAGCACACTTTTATGATTGTGTTGTCTTTTACTTTCATTTTTTATCCGCCCATATTTAAAAGCTACGAATTGTTTTTTTAGTATGCCCAAAAACAGTTATCTAATATTCACAATTTTAACAGAACAATTTCAATTACACTTTTAATATGAATGTATTTGGAGATCCAAAAATTTATTGGAGAAATTCTTTTTTTTTTCTATTCGTCTTTCTACAATTCTTTTTTCTTTTCGTCCACTTCTTATTATCGCAGTGATTTTTCTTTCGTTCTGTTGTTGTTGCTTTTTGTTTTGTATGACACTCGCGTTTTGCGTAAATTTTTTACGAGTACATATGTATGCACACACGCGTGCTTCTGAACCCGAGGAATAAGTTATTCTTAATTTAACTATTTGCTTAGGAGAAACCAGTCTATAAAATTGTACGATGTATGGCTAAACGTACCAAACAACTTTAATGATTACTTCGTCCACAAACAGTAGGTAGAATCAGCTGGAAACAAGTTTGAGACTGTTTCTTACAAAATATTTTACGTAAAATATATTTTCAGTGTATTATTGACAGCTTTGATTGGAAGTTCTTTTTGATTTGACACCAAGGTGTACTTACTATAGGTAGTAGCAACAACAGCAGTAGCACAACCCAAGGTATCTTAATAGAGGTAGAGCAATTGGTTGCGCCATATAATGTTAGAAACTGGCTTCTTATAGTGTAAAAATAGTGTGTTTGTTGTTGTTTTATTTACTTTTTCTCTCCCGTTCGTGAGAATTCTCTCTCATAGCTCTACATTATAGGTGTGTTTTCGTACTTTTCCAGTAACAAATTGTTACTAACAATTAACCAGTAAACAAATTTCTGAGAGTTCGACAGCATTCGCTCTCAAAGAGAAAAATATGCCACAAAGTACAAGAACGCAAAACCAGTAAAATCCTGCAAGTTTCACGAACAGCTGATATTTCACTAAGTAAATTGCAATTGTTCGTTTGCTTGTTAGTTTCTTTTGCTTATGATCAGCTGTTTTTCCTACTTGCAAGTCTTTACTGGGATAAATTTGTCCAGTAACAATTTGCAACTTCCCCTCAAAATGAAATGTCATTTCGCTCTCTCAATTTCCCCAACTTTGCAAGTTTTTTGGGTACGAGAACACCAAAACGTGATAGTTTGTAACAATTGTTACAAACTATTGCGTACGAGAACACTCTTTATATTATTATAGCAGGTATTATGAGGGCACTTTCATAAGGATGCGTATATTTCAACTTCGTTTAAAGATTTTAGAGTTCAAACGATATCACTAAAGTATTGATACTTTTCTGGTATCGCCAAAAAGTATCGCTACTCGATACTTTCCATCCGGTACTTACTGCATATCGAATATCTGTTAACCAATTTTATTTTATATGACTAAATCAAGATTAAAATACGTACATGTATAAAAACTTTATTTTAGAGCAAGTGAACAGCTTAAACCTCATATAGGTATCTAGTTTGTATTATGTTAATTGTTTGTATTACAATTAATTTATGTAAGTAAAAAACATATACCGTTCAATTCGCGCGACGACATTTACATCTGATTCTTTTACTCGAAATGAGCGTTCGTATCGACCAAATAGTCGTTTGTTCATGTATTTGTAGTCCCTAATACGAATTTGGCTCCCGAGCGATAACTAGTCGATAACATTGATTGTTATTTACCGAAAATTTATCAAATGTGAATTCTCTAACACGAACAGGATTTAAAATGAAGAATGGAACTGTCAAAATCCAAAAAATCTGTTATCATGTGAGCCACTGAAATGGATAATTCAAGCAAAAAAAGCAAGAAATAATGGAAAACACAATCAAATTATTAAAATTAATTGTTTAATATCTTTTACTGTTGAAAGAAACTACTAGTGCGCAGTTTGATATGCTAGTAAGAGAGTTGCAGAAAAATCTAGACTTAATGTTTGGTGCGAGTAAGAGTATGGTTGACCTGAGGATGGTGGAATGAGTTAGCCAACTCGAAAGTGTTTAACAAATCATAAAGAAAATGATATTATTGGTTAATATACACTTACAAATGTAAAATATACGCGGTATGTGGGTACAAGCTGGAGCAAAACACTTTACTTGTGTCACATTTCATCCGCACATAACATTACAACTATCTGGAATGCCTATAATGCACGTTTACTTACTCTGCGTCTGGCAATTGTAAATCATTTGTACAATCTCGTAACCTCCGCCTTTGAATATACAATTCCTCTTCATGGGAACGTTCACTTGCGAGAAATCTTATTGTTAAATTTATTTTTTTCAACTTTTACACAGAGTAAACAAAACATTTTTGCAGCTCTTTTCGAGCGAATAACATAAGGATGCAAGGATGGATGATAAATATTAATCGTGATCGAGAATTCAGATTTCAGACGATTTCGTTGGGACACAAACCGTTCAGATCATCAATACCGATGTATCGATGTCAAGAATCCTAGTATGATACCTAGTCCAAATGCGAAACTATTTTTTTGAAAATGTAAATGCAATAGTATGAAATTTTAAATAAAATAGACTTCAAACTTAATATGTGTTTTATTTCAAAGATATATCACTGTAGAGAAAACTACATTTAAACACTTCTCAAATTCAACGGGTAATAGAGAAATCGCTAAATGTATAATCGTTCAGCTCCTTTATCTCACCAAACACAGCTTTATCAATGCGACTTCTTGGGCTGCCAGTATTTTCTAGCCACGTCTTCCTTTTAAAGCATATGGAAAGTACATATAAATTAGATCGTTCCTAGCATATATGTATTGTTGTATACCAACATTTCATTGAATGGTTGCTGCATTCCTTGAATTTGTCCTTTTACCGTATCGTATTTAGTGTTCATACACCAACCTCGCACTCCCAAAGACTTCGCTTTTTTCTCCGTATACTAAAGAATTTTTTATAAATAGAATCAATACAGATAGACTGCTGAAGGTGTAAAAAACTTACCATACGGAAACAAACTCCTAATCATTTATTATATAATTATTATTCATTAATTAGAGTTCATTATTATTTTCTAATATATACTTACCTTGAACAATTCCATATATTTCAAAATCACATGTTAAAATTTTGGTCATCTTTTACATTTCACTTAATTTTCTTTTGCAACGAACTATAAGTAAAATTATCACAGACTAGCAGCTGCATTTCTGTGATATACGGGGCATATTAGAAGCCATGGTGCTTAATATACCAGGTAAGGTAAATACAAAAATTACATGCAAACGTAGTTTATTCTTGATAGATAGTGGAAAACTCAAGTTTTAGTTTACGTTTAGTTTAGTTTAAATGTAGCAGGGGTTTTATGGGGTTGTATAATATATTTTATTTATTTATGTGCTTTGCTAAAGTATAAACTTACCATATGACATATATATGTATGTGGCTTGGAATCATGAAATGAATATTAGATAAAAATGTATGTTCCTTATGTTCTAATCAGTTCTTATTAACAATGTATGCTGTATCGATTGACTGGTTACAAGTTCCTAGGTTACAGAATTAACGATTAGCGATTATCCAACACGTATCGGTAGGTAACGGATCAGCTGTTCCGATCTAGTTCATACAAATACCATAAGAGCGATTAAGTTGAAGCTCCATACCAGGTTTTTCAGACGTTCAGGCTTTTCAGGTTGATAAGACGTTACAGTCGTTTCAGGCGAGCAACTCCACAACAAACATTTCACGCTTGACGTTTTTCGAAGTGTTGACATTTGAAAACTTAAGAATGTGTTATGTAAAAAGGATTTTTATTTTTCGCGGTTTGTGCAAGACGCATTAATATAGGATTTTTGTGAAATTTATGTTTAAAAATCGAAATAAAAAAATTAAAAAGGTAAAATATTGTGTATAATATAAATAATATGCCAAATATCGTAACGTGTCGTACAATTCTATTTTCAACAGACGATACGATTTCCACGATACGATACAATTTGCATAATCACTAATGCCGTGATTATAAGACCAATCACTTGGTTGATTTACGTGACTGTTGAAATTATACGAAACGATACGTTTCCATAATTGAACCATAATTGTAGCATAACATGCCCTTATTATTTTGCTTCTACGTGAATTGACGTTGACGTTTTATTGATTTCATTGACAATTTTCGCAATAATTGATAGTCGAGCTCGTTCATTGCTAATGATTGGCAATTTATGTTTTAACACATTACTTTCCAGCATAGGGCCTACTTTTAAGTGCGAGTTTAACTCTATTTGCAGTTTTTCAGTCAAATTTCAACGTAGTTTAAACTAAGTTTAAACGCCCAATATAGCTGGGTTAACCTGAGATTAACCTATCAGTTGTTCAGCTGTCTGTTCTTTCCCTCCAGTACATCTTTTCTTTCAGCGATTTAAAATAAATTTAATTTTTAACTCATTTTAAGAAAACTTAGTTTCAACCTAGTTTAAACGTGTACTGAAAAACTGGCCCATCGAATTGGTAATTGAAATGTCACTTTGGCTGCTTGACTTTCAAATCGTGCATTTATCGCTTCTCTAAAAATTATTAATCTAGAATCTGGGTGTTTTCCTCTATATACAAATCGCATAATTCTTTGAGACATTCAAAATGCCAATGGTATAACATATAAATGTCCACCCCTATTGCATTGGGATTGCTTTCAATGAAATTTGACAGATAGAAAGCAATAACTTATTGAACAGGGAGACCCGTGTAACCAGAGCATAAAAATAGGTTGACGATGACATTTCAATTTTCAGACAGAACATTACTCCATGACTTTGTAAATATTTATAATTCGCTTCTCTTGTGCAAACGGTGGGATTTATCAAATAATAATTAAAAAGCACGCAAAATATATTAGATATAATGAATTCTATATTTGTTGGTATTCACATACAAAACAAGACAAATGAGAATCTGCCAATCGAAAATATTAACTTTGGGAAGAATGTGTCTTACTTAAAGAGTGAAATTGCAGCAAAATTACAATATGATCCTGATAATATAGGTAATATATTCAAATATAAATCTATATGCAAAGAACATGAACGATTCTATATGAACGTTGTGTAGAACTTATTTACAATGGTCGCACTTTGGAGGATGACGTCACATTGGATGGGTTGATTCCACCAAATGCTGTAATACATTGCTTCAAGAAGACAAAAAAATATGTGCCGTATGTGGGAAAACCAGGCACCAGCGATTCTTCAAATATTGACAAAATACAAGACATTTTTGTTGTGATCGCGCATATTCAAATCAATGTTAATTCACGAGTAAACATTTTACAAAAGATTTTAGCTGAGTATCCAGAGTTTCGTCGCAATTTAGGTGCCCAAGCCTTAATTAGAGATTCGGTTCTTTTCAATACATTACACCAAAGGGAGGTAATTGAAAATATTGCTGAGAATTATCCATTAATATGTGAAGCTGCACCGTTTATTGTAGACACGATTAAAAAAGAAATAACTAGAAATGCGTCCTCTACAAATTGTAGGTATAGGCATAACATCTATTGTGTGCAAATTTAAGTTTTTTCTTTCTCATTGCACAGTTTCGGAACCAACAACCGATTCAACCAATTCATCGGAGGAGGAAAATTCAGTGAGTGTTAGTGGCAGCAGTGGTAATCGCAATCAATCGGAAAATGCTCGCATTCGAATGATCAGCAGACAGCAGTTGCAAGCGGCACTTGCCCTTGCCTATGGTTCTGTTAATTCTCTTTCAAATATTGCACAACGCATGTCAGATACAAGCTCTACCCCCACTACTACTGCTACTGGTGGTGGGGCTGTGAGTGGAGGCAGCGTGCCAGCACCATTAGCCAATTCTGGCAGTGGTGAACGTATCTCATCTGAATTATTCCGAAATCACTTACAGCGTGCACTTAGTTCGCTAAATCAAACGTCGGATCAACAACAACCACAATTGATGGACACCTCTGAAGCTACATCTGACAGTTCAAACAGTGTGCAGCAAAACACATCGGCTGATAGCACTAGCAGCCTAGATATACCTGCTTATTATCACACCCATCAATATGCCGAGCAACTTAGTACTATGGCACAAATGGGATTTCTCAACTACGAGGAAAATCTAACTTATTTAAATATAACGAATGGCAATATTGAAAACGCTATTAATTTACTGATGGGCTCTATGAACTAACACTTGACATGGTCTAAAGCGTACTGAAGAATTTCATATGATATTATTAAATCCAATTGAAATTAAATGGAACTTATCAAAAATAATCGAAATAAAGAAAAATAATGATAAAAATATGTTTGTTTCCTTTTTAAAGGAAATCGTTGTAATCTCGTACCTTTAATGATTTGAAATCACCCGATATCAGAAATTCCGATTTTACTATCGATTGATATTTCATCTCACAACGAGATTGATAATAGCAGCCAATATGCTTTTTAAAAATTACATCTTGCATTTAATGTGAGATTTGGTACAAGCGAAATCAGTTTTATTGTTGAAATAACATTTTACACAATACAATAATCAATTGTTCGTGTTCGTAAATTTATTGTATATATACAAAATTCATAGTTGTTTATAAATTTAAATATTTCTATAATAATCATAATGGATAAATTTATTAAAACAATTTGCTTAACAAAGTCATACATAATGTGAATTATCCATCCTTTTATACGAAATTACATTTATTTATATAACAAGCTGCTTGCTTGTAATTTCGCACTTGGTGATGTGAATGCAGGACTATGATATCAAATACTCTAATGCTTTTTCTTTGTTGTTGTCAAATTTCACCAACGCATCGCAAATTTTTTTTTCATCAAAACCGAGATCCATCAATTCGCTAAGTAGTATTAAATGTTCAATAATCTAGTGAAGCGATAAGGACATGTTGTAACCGATATGGCAATTATTTTATAAACTTACCTTCTTATCATCAGTTCCATATATTTTAGCAATTTTGATAACACGCTCTAGCGGAAAACCCATGGAACTAATGTTTTTAGCTAACTTCTGCACAGCAACTTCCAGCTGATCAAAGCTTTGAGATTCGGAGATGTTTTCCAAAGTACTTCCGCCTACAAAATATTGAAGTTATTGAAAAAAAAGTATGGAAATTAATTTTCGATATCGCTTGAAGTGCCTACAGTTACATGATTTAACCTTTTTTATCTGCCGAATCGCTATCATCCTCCAAATTATAACTGTGATTTCTCGAGCGACGCATCTCGGAGTTCTGTAACTCATCTCTAAGCTCTTTTATAATATCTGGTACACTTTTGGATTTTAAATTTGATTCGCCACTACCAATTGTAGACATGTCGGCAGTATTTATCACGTTCGAACTGGTAGGATTTATTGTATAAACATTCGCGTTATGCTGGGGACTAAAGTGAGTAGTGTAGCTGATGCTGTCATTATAATTTGATGAATACAAATCATTTTGGTAATTATGTGCAGAATCACGTAGTAAATTAAAATTAACAATATTATGTTGTTGATCGATACCGTTGCTTATGGGGGGATTATACAATACATACGAAGAGTGATGATTTGAAAATGGGGTTTGGGGGGTAGTGATTGTACCTAGTGATGCTTTATGGGTGTATAAGTGTTTATCACAATTAGTTTGCATTATCGTGTTGGATGCTAATGCATTAAGATTCGGAATGTTTTCATTGCATTGCTGTGCTTCAGCCGTACTATTAAAATTAAAATTTGGCGAAGAACAGTTCGTACTTTCAATTTTATCTATATAATCGGTAGCTCCTTGTGTAAAATTCTGACTGTTCTGATCAGTAATTGCGTTTCGTATTGAAGGTTCTTCTCTAATTTCATTGGAATTATTTATATGTTTTACGCTCTCCTCTTGAATGTCTGTATTTCGAGTATTAGTAATGTTATCATTGTCTTCACTATCCGCCACTTCAAGATTACTTGCTTTTTGTTCTTCTAATTTCGTATTTGTTAATACCTGCGCCAATATATCTAAATCGTTAATTGTCTTTAATTCAATATTATCAAAAGGCGATGATGTATCTTCTTCAAAATCTTTGTAATTGAAAGAGTTCAACGGCCTGTTACCACCGCTGGAAAAATTTCCAGTTTGTATTGCAGTCATATTGGATGTGCTCTGCTGTACATTTTCCACACGACCACTTGTGTCTCTACATACAATTGTTGGTTGCAATATGTTATTAAAGCAACTAGTCGATTGTTTTGTAAAAACTGCATTGTTTCTAGAATTTGTTAAACCTTTACTAACTATTGAATCACTAAACTTTTCTTCAGCAGTTTCATCATCACTTTCCGAAGACAATTCTTCAGCGTTGGGATATGATACTGCTCCAAGCATTAGCTTATGTTTCGCTTCTATATTACGCTGACGTTCTTGTTCACGCAGTTCTTTACGCTGACGACGTGACTCTTTCTCCACCTGTCGCATCCTTCGCCAATCTGGTATTTTTGCGAGTACCTTTCTTTCCAATGTAAAATCGTAAGCAAACTGAGGTGCTTCTGCATAGTAATTAGATGGTAATAGTAACTTGGTGGCAATCACTTGTGGTACTTGGTATATACGTGGTGGTGGCTTGTAGTTCTCAGATATTTTCACGGGCACATTGTCCAAATAATTACAACTGGACATTTTACTTCTTTAAAGCGAATATGTAGCGCATACAAATAATTTGTTTTAAACTTATCATTTGATGCACACGCGAACTTTCTATTTCAATAGTTTTTACTGTTATATTTGTGCAACAGCCACCAATTGGAATAAATAATTTATATAAAACAACTAATTTGATATTTACACGGTGCAAAAAACTTGATGGACGATTGAATTCTAATGCGGAGTATACACGCTCTAACCGTTGGTTCAACATGTTGTACAATGAGTTGGATGGCTATTTTGTATACACGTATCAACACGATGTATAATGCGTTGTTCATCGTTATTATTCTCATACTCATAACACGGCGTCTCCACAGGCAAACGTTTTTATCTTGATATTGTTATCAGGTAATATATTGCCTATGAAAGCCGCACATTGCTCACTGAAAGCGATAATTATCAGAACAATTATCTTGATAAATATTGCTTGCCATGAACTGTCAGTTTGCTAATTTACAAGCCAATTTCGTTATGGCAACACCTTGAAATTGAACTTAAAGTTTTGATCGGTGCTCATTTTGTTTGCCTGAACTTCATGTCGGATAATTAAAAACGTAAAAATAGTTAAAATAACAAACATAAAAGAAAAACAATTTTGGTTTTCGCTTTACTTCATCAATTTTTGCAGTCTTATTGAGTTTTAAGCTCTTCAATGCAGTGAACATACGTGCTTGACGCCATCTTTCAAATGTTTTTACCAAGATAAAAAAATATCCACACACAAATATTGCCATTATAAAACTTATATTATGGCATTTTCCAGTACCAATTATAGTTGTGTATTATTCGACACCTCGATACCTTGTGCCTTGTGCTAAGTTTCTTAAACAGAGTTGATTTCATTTGTATTTTATATATAAATTTCAAATAGAACAAATTCTGATATTTTTTATTAAGTGCATCAAAATAGTGAAATAATTTTGTTGCAACATTCTTCCGTTTCACGGATAATGGAAGCATCGAAACAAATGCCAACAAAAATGAATAGGCGATAATCAGGACAATGCAACGAGAAGGAAAGATTAGAACCTTGATTACGATGATTGGAGGCTCACTGTTATCTGTCGCGTATATAAGAAACGAGACTCCACAATTTGAGCCAATTACCGTGGAATAAATCTTCTTAGTATTGTGTGAAAGATTGAAGCCCATGCTTAATAACCTGATTGTACCTTATCAGTGTTGCTTCAGACCTGGTAAATGTACCATCGATCAGATTTTCACACTACCCCAAATCCCGGAAATACTTACAATTTCTGTGCTCTTTTTCGCTATTTTTGCTGGTGCTTCCATTCTACAACGTTTTACTACTTTATTTTATTGGGTGTACTAGTAAGTTTTAAAGGATTTCTCATCACTTTGAGGCGTTATTTAAAAAAATTGCTGCAATATATTGTAATCAAAGTGATTTCCTTGGGAAGCTACAACTATTTCCCATCTTTGAGGGAGCGCATGAGCGCATTCCATCCCATTAGAACTGATCATCTTTTGAAGTTAAAAACGTATGAAGTGGAGCGTATCCCGGATAAGGGATACTGCATTGATCAAAACAAGTGGTAGCCAGAGGGGCTAATGTCTGAGCATTATAGCGGGTGGGGTGAGACTTCCCATCAACATGAAGATAGTTGCCACATTATCCGGTTCAATTTGATACTACTAACGACCTCTGCTGAAAATCCTTTAAAACTTACTTGTGCACCCAATAATAATCTGCTGCTTAAATTATATATACCTATACATATATACCACTCAGCTCATACACTTTTAAATAGACAAATATAATTCTAATTCATATAACTCGTCATTTGGGTACATTTCTAGGGTAATTTAATATTTCTAACGGTTTAAAATAAGTTTAAATTTAAACTCTGTTTACGTAAACTTAGTTTAAACTCGTAAACTTGAAAAACGGGCCCTTAATATGTCATCTCAAAATATATTTTTCTTTTGTTTACAATTTTATTTGTTAAACACACTACAGCTGATCGTTTGACATATTCAACAGAGTTTACTGGCAAACAATCTTTGGACCATAACTAGTAACTACTGACACAGAGAATAAGTTATTTGCTTTTTCGACGGCACTCTTTAACTAGTACGAGTTTTTCGAGTGCGGGATCGATTTCAAATAAAATCTGGTAGAAATGATCAGTTTTGACTCGTAAGGGATCAGACCTAATATTCTTCTACGCACAATCGGAACCACAAAACAATAAAACACCCTTTATAAACATTAGGTAAGCAACTGTTCTAATTTTAATTCCTATATTTGTGAGCAGTAGCAGTAGCTTATAAATAAAACTCGCTCCAATTATGTTAGAAACCTCTTGGGCAATCTATTTTTTTTTCTAAAATACCGAAAATACACGATTTCTTCAGAGAATATATGAATGGTGGTGGTAATCTAATTCTAGTTGCACCGAAGTTATAAATACAATACACAATAAATATATAAAGTTGTGATCAAGTAAAACTTTATTATTCATATACACAAATAAATGCAAATATTGGAATTACCTGCTCCATTCCAGAACAAAGTGGTTGGATTAAAGGGCATAAAAAATTAAGAATAAAATCGTGATGTATTTATTGGATCGTGTAAACAAGTTTATGCGTATAGTCGTAAGACTTTGTGTGTTTCAAAGATATTTTTTTCTATTCATAATCGATTTATTATATATTATAGTATGTTATTTTATATAATATTTATATAAACTGTTGATATTACAGTACTATGTATGTATTTAGTAATGTGAATATTAGTTATTCATACTTTCTCATATTTTCATATTTGATTTATTGTATTATTCATGATCGTTATGTCATACTGCTTAATTATTATACATTTCTTGTTAATAGTTTATCTATTGATTTTTTTTTTTTTTTTTTTGGAAATCATAAGGATTTAGTTCAAGTGTTAAGTGATTATTGTATGTAGTTGTTATACATTAAAATTTCGTTATAATCCAAAATGGACAATTGTTAATAGACAGTAATTGCAACCCTTCATTATTTTTATTTATAAATAAAATCATTACATTTGTCATTGTTTTACGCTTTATATATATATGTATATGATTTATTTATTTAAATCTTATATTTCAAGACATTATTTTATGGTATATATGCATATATTTTTTTATTATTTCATTTAACTGAATGTAAGTAATGTAAGGGTTATGTCCATATTAAAATTTGTTAATATATTTAATTATTTATTTATATTTTTTAACAATGCCGTACGAATTGGGTTTATATGTTTTGACTGGTGTCTCACGTATACGCTTTATTTCACTCGCATGTGCAGGAGCCGATGGGCGTTTATATGGTGATGTAGTTGAAACTGTTCTTGCTATAAAATTATTGGTTTATATTATTTCAAATTATTGAATTTATTCATTTTAGTAATACTTGTTTCAGAAATTGTTTTCAGCATAAATTAGTTGTATTCAATTTATATAGGTATTATTTGTATTGAGTTACAAGACGATTTGATATGTGTGTGTGTAAATAAAATTGTTTTAAAAATATGTACGTATATAACATATATATGTTATTCGTGAAATGCGCTTCTTTTTAAAAAATGTAATAAATAAAAATAGATATTACACAGTAATCTAATCATACATTTACCTTTTGTATATGAATATCCTGCTGGTATTGCACGCTTGGTTACGTGATCATATTCATAACTGCCTTCAGGATCTTCAGCTCTGTTATATTGTTGGAAATTATATGCAGATAAAAATTGGAAAATGAAAAATATATATGTATTTATATAAATATACATTTCGTACAACGACAATTTCCCCAAATAAGAAATTTTCAAGACATTTTGCGTGCTACAAAAACGTTTACTTCAAGGATATTAATTACAATTACTCATTAACATTTTGAGACAGAAAATATAAAAGACTACGTTAGAAAAGCACTCGACCACATGGTCGACCAAGGTCCATTCATCCCATCAAAATACGGAAATGCTTTGTACGGTTCATTCATTGAAAGTTTGTCGCCTGCCCAGCCATGACTGCAGACTGATTTTTACTTAGCCAAAGTTTTAAAAATTAATACTTCGGAATTTTTTGTCCGACTCATATTGATTCTGGCTCATGTTTAAATAGAAGAACATACACATTGAATTTGCTTTGAAATTGCAGGGTTAGACTCTATTAAGTGTAATAATTTAATTTAGTTTGTAATATTTGAATACTTATTGTGGGTTTTTAAAATAGAAAGATTCAATTAAGAGCATTTATGTATAAAAAATGTTTTACATGAATTTCGAATGTGGCCCACATATGAAGATACTGCCGATCCCTTACTTTCTCCCTTAATAGGGAATTCTATTAGGTATCGCGAAAAATATTACATCCTTGAAGAAAACGATTTTTTGCGTCACTCAAAATGTTTTTGAACGATCTAATGTAGGAGAAAATCATAGCTAATGTATTATATCGTATATCAGACATAGGAATCCATATGTCATTTCATTTACTAGGTGCGCAAGCGGTCATTTATTTCCACGGCATTTTAACAATAAATTTATCTCCAGGAAAACAGTGAAAAAATTCCATCATAATTAGTTCATCTTTGACGAAAGACGTCGGAAATATATACAGAATTGTCTAAACTATGACGGCGTCCTCGTAAATTGACATTTTGAGATCCGAGCTGGTTGGTTCCATGGAGAAGTTGGAGGTAGTTGCTTCGGACATTGTCTTCCAGCAGGACAATGATTCGAAGCACACCGCGAGTGTGGCTGTCAGAGCATAATTTTGTTGTCCTGAATTGTCCCCCACAATCCCCTGATCTAAACCCTATAGGACATCTCTGGGGCATCCTAAAAAGATCGATCGCAGGGGATAGCTGCAACGTGGAGCAACTTTAGGGGACAGTGTGTACCGTTTGGCAGAATATTTCACCCGAATCGTGTCAAAATTTAGTAGACAGCATGCCTAGGCGTATAAAGTCGTTTTTGAAAGCAAAAGATGGATACACCAAATATACCAAACTACTCATCAGTTGCACCTGCCCGAGTTTGTAAGGAAACTCACAAATGTGGTCACTTCATTTTAAATCAAAGAAAAAATTAAATAAAAGGGACTAAAGGCAACAACTACAATACCGTTATATCCTCCTTTACTTAAGGTTATAAGCATTAAAACAACAAATCAAGTTTCTCAGTTCTGCTGCGCATTCTTCTATACAAGGACCTTCAATTGGCTTGCCCTTATATTGCGATCGGTTTTGCGAGTCACAGTATTACTGAGACGCCTCAAGACCAGTTTTCGATATTTTATGTAGACTAACTACTATACGTGGTAACATTTTATTAGGGACGATATGTTACGATGCGAGTTGAGTAACCTACATGCAGTGCTCATACAGGGTGCGTTCGAGCTACGTAATTAATTTCCCAGTAATAATTTGCAACGAGAGAGTAAAATCAAAATAGAGAAATATATTGTTAAAAACAGAAAATTTTAAGAAAAAATATATGAACGGAAAACCAATTTTTACAACTACAATATACAAGTATATACAACCGATTGAATGTTACGCTTGTTGTTGTTTTTTTATATGTGTAAATTAATTCTAATAAACATTTTACTAGAAGAAATTTGCAGCTACTTTTTCTCTCCTATTTTTTACGATCTCGTTTTTCTTCGCTAAATCGGTATTTACTAAGGATCATGTGTCGACGTTGACATGTTATCGATAATATAAAAACGGAAATGTTCTATCTAAATTGTTTACTGTTTCTACTGTTTCATTTTATTTCCAATTTGTGTGGAAAAATATTTTTTGTTACCGATTCAAGTGAAAGTTCAAGCGATGATGACTGAAAATAAAATCTTCAGCTTCGAAGGAGAGTTATGAGACAAAAATCAATTTCGTCTGTGAAAATCTTTCGCAACGGTTTTAATGCAGTTCTGCAACTAATGTTGTAAATTGGTTTGAATTTATTTTCATGTTTTCCTGAAAATATTAATTTATTAACGTCAATACTACTAAGGAAATACCAAAGATTTGTCAATAGTACAAATTGTTATCAATATTGACAACGGAAATGCCGATTAGACGCGGTCAATATTCGTATTGACGACGCCAACCATAATAAAGGTGATTGTACTCCACAGAACATGATTGCGGTGTCATCTCACATAACCTGCAGTGTTGAACTGTGTGATACTTATGTTGCGCAATATTCATGCGTAAAATGGCTGCTCGAACGCTCGGCGTATTGCCAGAAATTCAAACAGAACGTGATATTTTGGCAAATTTACAGCACTGCGGTTGTGATTGACATCTCGACCATAATCATAATATATATCTACGTGACATAGAACATAACCAAACCTGTGTCGATTTGGCTTTTAAGTTAATGTCTCGGGTAACTGGCGCTTAAGGATATAATACGTAAGCTTCCCAAGAATGGACTGGTCTACGTACCGGAAGCACTCGCCCAAGGTCCATTTACCCCATCAGGAAAAAATCAAAACATTTTCGTATTTTTGCTGCTACAACAACAACAATAATACAAGAGTGACACCAATGAACAAAAAGAAAGACATAGATGATATAAGCGGAGCCCATTCTATAATAATAGAGGTAGAGCAATAAGGAAGTTCTCTAGAGCACTAGGGAAGAAACAAAAAAGAAAACCATAAACACACGAGTTTGAAATTATGAGGAAATCGTTTCCGACGAAGCTAAGGGAAAGCGTTTTTAATTGCTCTAACTTATATTCTGATACCATGGATAGCGAGTTGTCGAATAAAAGACGGCTGAGTTTTATTATTTTTCTGGTGCGTTATATGAATCCTAGTACCGACCTCAATTAAATATCAGCTGTAAAATGTTCGATAGTGATGACAAATTTGCCGAGAATTATTAATTATGTATAATCGTAAAAAATTCGTTTTATACGAAAATATTGAAATATATACATATTTAGAATATGTATGTAGCCTAGCTCCAGGCGAAGTATTATTGTTCAAAAGACCTCTTAAAACGAAATAAAAAATTAAATATTATCAAAGAAAGACTTACTCGCTTGATGCATGTGTACTATATGCAGTTTGTTTAATGAGACTCAAATATTTTGGCGCTCCAGAGCTTGATGTAAACTTCCTATCAAAAACTGATCTAAAATTGACATACTTTTTAGAGTATTTTTAGATTATTAGGCAGTTGAGATTAGTTAACCTTTTTACATGTGAAGTACTGCCGTTAAATTGTTTAGCCAACTTCGGATCGATTTCCATTAATTCTCGCAACTGTTCTTGAGAGACTTCATCATTCTTATCTGGTACAAGATATTTACGAATTTCTGCTAATGCATATGCTACACGGGCATAACCTTCCGCAGGAGTTGCTACAGTACTTATTTCAATAAAGAGATCTTTGTGTAAATGAGCATATCGGGGATCATTGGAATTGCGTAATTCTTCTTCTTTTGCACGATCCCGTATAGAGTTACGTCCCTTTATAGCAATTTTACATTGCGTCTCTTCTTGCAAGCGACGTAGAGAATTTCCTTTGGGCCCAAGAATTTTCCCAGTGAAATTAAACTGTGAAACTGTTATGTAACAAGAATTTCTCTATTAATTGCCAAGTTATCATACCTTAGGGTATTGCTTAACCGGAACAAAGACTTTCTGCGTAACTTTAATTGGTTTTTGCTTATAAACATCGGCATAATATTCTTTGCCTGGTATGCGGCCGGTTGAGTAAGTTCGTTGGATAGCTATTATAAATTGAAAATGTACATTTATCACACATAAACAAACATTTGCCCGAATTTCCCTTCCAGTACTGTCGTGCGTGTTAAATTTTGGACAATATTAGAAGGGACCTACTTAATTCGCCGGTTCCAAATGGCAGAACCCTTATATTATCACCTGAGCTGAGCACCTATCACACATGAAAAATATATAAGCTAAAAAATACCTTCTTCAATCAGTAAAGTACACAAGGGAAAACTATCGCCCAGACGCTGATGCTCTTCTTCCAAATCAGTCAAAAATTTGTGCGCGTATTCATTTAGCCGTGGCTGCTCATGTTCGTACTCAACTTCCTTATGATCAGTAGCAATTTCTTCTGAATGCACTGACATTTTATCGTAACCTTTATCTATTTTTAACTCGTGAATTTCAAATTTAACACATAAGGTATGTATCTACAAAATATGAAAATATTTTAGTTTTTAGTGATAACATATTCGCTTTTCTTACCGATAAATAATCAATAATGTACTTCACAGAGTTGATTTTCGATTTTTCTTTAAAGCAGTGGTCACTCTTAATATTGTTTATTGTAGGGCAATGTTATGCAAGCGTTCACAAACACGACACCAATCATGGGCCATATAGTAAAATCATCAGACAGTGGGGCATTCAGGGGTTTGTTGTGTAAACTAGTTACATTTGTGGCAAAGTTACAATTTGGTTTGGTAGAACATGCCACGTGCTCCAGAAACACTTCGTGTCGAGGTTGCAAACTACACAAAGATTGAATTTGATTTTTGACACCACGAAAACTTTGATTTTATATTGAATGCAAGGGATATTGAACAGGTAACAGCAGGAGGAGAAAAACGAAAATCCTATGTACCACACACAAAATTAAAAAAAAAAAATCAAATTTATAAGCTCTCCTGCTGCTTATAAATTTTTATTGATTAAATTAAATTAGCTAAATTTCAAATGATTTATCATGTCGTCTCGAATGTAAAAATGCCTTATTTCGCATGACAATTTTCTGAGGCTGCACTCATATATTTGTGAAGCAAAAAGCTTTTATATCATTTAAATGAAATAAAAGAAAATTACTTTAAATTGTGTTATTTTGATTTTTTTGTTCCACTCCAAACATAACACCAACTAAATTTCATGGTATAACAATGAAGTAAGAGCAATTGTAAAAGATTTCTCATCGTTGGGTCAAAAACGTGTTTGTTGTTTTCTTCTTTTGTTTTCGTAAAAATTCTCTCTTATATATCTACCTTGATTATTATACAATGGTGAATTCAAAATGTAAACTAACTATATTTTCACGGATGACGTCATATTTATCTGCTGTGTTATTCGCTTCGCTCACACGTGAACTATCGTAATCTTCATCACTTTGAATCGTGGTTTTAAACGAAAACAAAATATTTTTACATCACTAATATAAGCATTTACATTTCTATCAAATTGAATTCCTAGACAATTTTATGAAATTATGATAAGTCGTCGCTACCACATATTGTTACTAGTTATTTTGTATATAATCTACAGAGAAAAATAAATTACGTTGAACGTTGTGAACAATTCAGAATCAAACTATAGTGCGAGACAATGAGTAACATGGATGATGAACTGCTTGAAGTTGCAGCAGAAAGAAAGAGCAATGATCAAGATAGTGTCGCTGGTGATGAAGATTTGTCCGATGATGAGTTTACTGATGACGATAACTCAGTAACTGGGAGTTTTATTGGCCCAATAGATCACGGTTATATGGCAGAAATAATGAAAGTATTAAAAGCTAAGAGCGAAGTTAAATGTGAAAATGCTTTGCAACTTAATAAGGAATTACAACAGCGGCTTCTGAGCTTTCGTGAGCGTTTACAAAGTATTATTGATAAAGTAAAGCAAAGATATAAAGATAATGAGGAACGTCTGAAACAAAACCTTGTCAAGAAGCGTGTCGGTGTTGGTATCCGTGGAGCATATCTCATGGGCGGAACCTTTTACCTAAAGGGGAATATGTTTTTCAAGGATCTCAATTGTCGAAATTGTCCTAACAATGCGGATTATGAATATCGCCGGAATTTTGAGAATGAAATGTTTACGATGGACTTCGAATTGTGTGCCAGGCATGTGTGGTCGCTTATGGATAAGATGGGAGTAGTGCAAGCCATTAAGGAGCAGGTAGATTTTCATGTGAAAATTAATTATACCACATCTACATGATTATATGCAACTTTTGTGTTATAGGTTATTGAATATATACGACGTCGGGAGATGACGAAGAAAAATCCAATAAAAGATCAAATTAAAAAGTCTAAACTAAAAATGAATATTTCAGTTCATTCGGAGAAATTGCTGGATTTATTATCGAAAATCGATGAACACTTTAAAATTGATTGGGATCAAATATCCGCTCACAATTTACATTATCGCCATTCTCCTAGTAGTTGTAAAGCAATGTGGGATGTATATTTACAACCGTCATTGAAGCGTACTGCATGGTCCGATGAAGAGAATAAGTGTCTACTAGAAGCGACTCAAAAATACAATTGTCAAAATTGGGCTGCTATCGCGAAAATGGTTCCTAGACGCTCTGAATACCAGTGCTTTGTGCAGTACCAAACATTTGTATGCTACATGCGATCAGATCGTGGGACAAAGTGGACCCAAGAATGTGATCAGCGGCTCTTGAATCTAGTAGAACGGAATACTGTGAATGGCGTTGTCAATTGGAGTATAGTTTGTGCACATTTTCCACACAAGCCGAAAACAACTCTCATGTCACGTTATCATATAAGTCTTAATCCCAGTATTAGTCACGGTAAGCACAAGGATAAATGTTATTTAGTTAATAATTAATTTATACATTTTTTTCTGTATCAGCACCATTCACACCCGAAGAGGATCTTATGCTGCTCGCGGCTGTGGAGGAATTTGGCGAAAAATTCTCATGTTTTCCACGCACACTCTTTCCAAATCGATCGTTACCCCAACTGCGGTCACGATATCGAAACACGCTCCTTTGTCGTCAGAAAATGACTCCGTGGACACTAAGTGATGATAAAAAGTTAATGGAATTTGTGGCAGAGCACGGTACGTCGTCGTGGTTGAAGTGCGCTAAAATGATCGGTGGCAATCATAAAAGAACTAGTTGTCGTACTCGTTTTCTGACGATACAGAAATTTTTCGACAAAAATCCCAATGCCACTTTAGAGAATCTTCCACGAAAGAAAACCCTTAGACTACAAAACACTATTACATCAGAGAATTGGATTGAGAAAATTGCAGAACTGCGAAACAATCCAAATGTCAATTTTAAACCTGAAAAAACGCGAAAAAGTCGAAACAAACCGGCGACAGATGATACGAATAATGCAAACATTCCAAAGAAGAGAAAAAAGCAAATGTCAAATGAAAGACCGATAATGTTTAAGGAGCAAAGTTTTTATGGTATTAATCGTTTGGATCGACCAATATCACCTAAAGCACCGAAATCTCGCCGAAAAGAATTATATGTGCAGCGGCTGCGTCCATTTGAATTGAAATTGTATAATTATTTTAGGTATTCTTATAACTTGCATTTAGATGTTGATCCTTGTATAGCAACATCCACAAAATATTATCCTCTATGCATGGTTGCAAATGCTTTGGGTTTTCCAATGTCTTCTGAGCGGATGTACATGCACGATAATACACTACCGAATTATGTACATGCTAAATATAATGCACTAATTAGGCGACACAATCAAAACGTTCCAATATGTTCATTTGGTACTTACATGCCGCCAAGTTGGACAACAACATTGGGATTTCGCGCGCTCTGCATACAGGCGGCTGTAATGAATTTTGAGAGACCTGCATCAACACAAGAGACATGTGAGCGTGTGGAATATAATAATGCAGTACAACTGTTTCGTCAACGTTTGCGTGTGATATTCTATAAGACAACGTTGCTGAGTCGTCTAAATCTCAATTTAATTGGTTGTGAAATTAAGGCACCAGAAATACTACCGCAACAAACCATCTGTTCAGAAGAGGATGTCGACAACACGCTGACGAGTAAATTTAAAATTGAGGAATGCATGGGCAAGCATGAAAACAAAGAGGTTCCTCTATCGCAACTAAAGGAATTAAGTAATATAAAACATCAGAAAAAAACAACAAATGTCATTACGATATGTGATGCAGTATTGAATTGTGCACCTAAATCTGTTGGAAAGAAATACGGTACCATAAAAAGGGAAATTGAAATGGAGCATAGCGATGATGAGCACGAGGATGTTGTAATGCTGCAATTAAAGAAATTGGATAATGTGAATCATAAGAAAAAACGTAAAATAGTTTCCTCCTCAATTGCACACAAACGAAAAAATATGTGTAATGAAAGCGATTTGAGGACGATGTCAGCGAAAGAAATGAAATATGAAAATATTAAAACTGAAATTGAAACATAAAGTTTGCAGCATATAAAAGATCAGGTGTCAAAATAAATTGGTTATATGCATAGTAAATTATACTGGTTTAACCGTACACGTTTTTAGTTTTTCTTAACATTTTCTGTTTGTGAGAATATAGTTTATTTATTCAAACATTTTTTGTGCAACAAAATGTTGCATGCAGGCTCAATGGTCAAATTCGATTATGATGCAAATAAAAAGTCTATTTTATGTCATCTTTTCATCTGACGTTTTATTGGTGTTTTGCCAACTTCTTTAGGGGTATTCCTTTATTGATATTTTTTTCAAGTATATAAATATTTAATAGACTTGTAAAACATATGTAAATGCAACGTTGTCCACAACGGTATCTAACAAAACTCGTCCACTAACATGACTCCCCAGCACGACCCTCTATAACCGCATCCACCGCGCGTTGATGCAGTGAATTCAGAGCCACCCTATGCATACTAGAGCTCAAATTATTGAGCAGGTAACGCACATGCCCATCATATGAACGTAAGCCACCACGGATGCTACGCGGGGGAGGGGCAAGCTGCGTTAAACGGTTGTTGGGGTGTGATGGAAGGCGGCAGGAAAGAAGAAATTGCTGCGAAAGTTGCTCCTTGTGCTCACCTCACACACGTATATACTAAACGGCTATCCAACTCATTGTACAACGTGTGTACTCTGCATTAGTACACAAGGCATATCTTTATAATTACGTTACCTTCATAATTATACCAACTTTCTAACATTTACATAAAAATCAAAAGTAAATACGAAAATAGCATTACCGAGTACCATGACTTTCGAATTGTATTACAGAGTGGCCGGGCGGCTTGTTTTTAATTGGCTCTTTAACAATTTAGTTTGCTTCAACAAACGATCTTTCCCTTTAATGAGCATCATTTCTATAACAGATATATGCTATACTTATGTAATTTATAATACATTTTTATTATGAGTTTATTTAGTATAGAATCGCTTTAAATCATAATGCGTTTAGTTTCTATGCACTTAAGCTAATTCGTAGTAATCAATATTGTAATTCAAATATCCAAAAATATTCGATTTGTTCCAGTAATATTACAAAAGAATCTTTTGATAATGCTAAGCCAATTTATCGCAAACCATAATTTTATAAATTACATCATATGATAGATAGGATATGCATACATATTACTGAGCATTCAGTTATTTAACAATTTAAAGAACTAATAAAACTAGAAACTTTTTATAAAATATATCATAATAGTCTGTTAGGTATATCTCGCTTCTTATGTAGTAATAAAGGTTTGACTATCTGGAGTTCCAACAGTTGACTGGGCTTACTGAAAATTACTAAAATCAGTTTTCAATTTAATCGTTGGCCTTTGTGGCTTTGTTGCGCCGGTACGATTTTGCACATCGTTGGCCTTATTTGCCATACTAATTGATTGCTGCTGATGTCGTATGGCTGTTTCTAATTTTTGTCTCAATTCTGGCGTTTGTCCCATGAGCGTCTTAAATTCTCGTGGATATTTTGGACCAATCTTCATCAACCATTGCAGCGATTGATCATGTAACTGGCGTTGATACTTTGGTAATGTACACAATTTCGTTGGTTCAGCCAAGAAATTAATTAGCACCGGCACAAGTAAGGTAAGCATTTGTATTCCTGTTGAAACATAGAAACTTGATTTTTAATATTTTCCAATAAGTCTGTATTGCTGTCTGTTTTACAATGCGCTAACTAAGTGAACAGGAGGAGGTGCTTCTACGTAAAAATCAGTGTGTGCTTTTAAATTTGCTTGAAACATTCACAAACGTGATGCTTGAGGATACAATATGGAAATAATGTTATATCATATTAACTATTTAAATTTGTAGAAAATGATTTTGCATCTCAATTATTTTGTGGAAGCCATTTGCAAGAGAAAAAAGAGGTTTAGCAACCTTAGCAGAGTTTTTCGAGTATCCTTTTTTCATCTTGAACATTTGAACTATTTTAGAAAAATTTTAATAATAGGTGTAACAGTAAATTCTGTCATGGTTTTCATGAATTTCATCTTTATTAGAAGCATACTTTTTACAAAGCTGAATTATCGAAATATTCGCCATTATTATCTATGGTCTTTTGCCATTTATCGGATAAATGATGGATCTCCTCGTGATAGAAACTTGGTGGTTTTGAGGCAAAATAGTCGTCGAGCAATTTTCGCACATCTTCAACTTTGGAGAATCCTTGGTTAGCTAAATAAGATTGCACTGATCTAATTAACTGGTGGTCTGAAGGAGGCAAATCTGGAGAATACGCCGCATGCTGGAGAACTTCCCAGCTTCCTGAGTTGATTTTACTATATGTGGACGAAGGTTTAATTACTGGACGAGCGTTGTCATGCAGTTACATCACTGATGAGATGGGAAGAGTTGGCGGTGAGCTGCGACGTGGACGTGTAGGTGGTTGTTGTTGTGGCTGCCGTTATGGTTTCTAGCGTCAGAAATATACAGTTGCTGTCGCTGCTGGAGTAGATCTCATACTAATCACCCTTGACCTTTCTTTAGGTTCTAATTTCATCCAGTATTAACAAATCGATTGTTATTACTCTCACTTTTTATCACTACTATTATTAATATTTCACCAATTCTTTTCAATATTTTACACTAAGGATAAGAAAAAAAAACCGTGTATGTAATAACTGCGTTGATTTTAATAAAATATTATATTTACTGAGACCTTTTTACAATGTTTGGTTAGAAAAAAAATTAAGATTAAGAATTGCGCGCACTTTTTATCAGAAAGAAAAGTTACATATAAAAAGAAAAATGAACCACGACTGGTAAACAGATCGACACAGATTAAACCAGAAGAGAAAGTCGACGCGAGTAGCCAACCTTCTATAAAAGAAGCAACGAAATGCAGACAGTGCGCGCGACGTAATTTCTGGCGTAGACAATCACTTTTCGACTATTTATTTTATATTTATTAATAAATCTGCTACTATTTATTGGCATTTTATTATTAAATATTGAATATGTATGGTGGCACTCAATGTGTTAATTTGATCATTTGTTGTGGATAACGTTTAGCTGTGACAGTTTGACCAGTTTGACCAATCTCACCAGACAGAGGCAAATCTTATTGACACGATATCTTGCAAACTATCTTTTTTTAATGCAACCAACTTCATATGACAGAATTAATTTGTACACGGAAAATTCAATTGAACAATTAAACTGACATCTTACATCGATTTTGTTCACGCGACAAATTTGCAATAGAAACTGATGTTGAGTTTAAAAGTTTAAAGCCTAATTCTTGATTTATAATAATCGCTTATGTCGAAATTGGCGATTGTTAAAATTGTACTAAGTTCTAAAAATGTTGCCGACGAAAATATACGTACAATAACAACTTAAGTAAACGAAAGAGCAAAATTTTAGTGCCAAATACTGATTTACTAACCGAATGACATAAGCGAATATGTTTCTTTAAAAAACTACTTTCTTCAAGGAATAGAGGCACCCCAATCTTACTCACATATGCAGCGCAGTCAAAGAAACATAGTAGCACTGATAACTCAAATCTTTCTTAAATCGACTTATAGCCTAGACAGACGGCAGCCTAATTCCGGATTACCGAGTTAATTCGAATTAACTCGGGCATTAACTTCCGGATTACCGGTGCACTTAATCCGAATAAAATAATAACCTGACAGACGGCAGTATTGCGGATTAACTAAACGTCTGATTGCTGTTTTATTAGGTCTGTCCACTTACATTAGGCTGCCGTCTGTCTAGGCTATTAAGCGCCTACTATTTTCCCTTTTGGTTTTCGTCCATTTTGTATGTCAGCCTCCTTAAGAGGTGGATGTTGGGACTTAAAATCGGGAAAAATATTGCGGAGGTAAGATTAATGGGAATCGGTCTTACATTTTACACCTCTGGGGCACCCTTACAAGCAGTGGAAGAAAATTGTATGACAACATCAATTTTATAGGTGAACGCCCCCGAGGAGAGAAAATTAATGTAGATACATTCGACCTATTTTTTTTATAGGTGAGTGAATATAGTATTTTATAATGTTATCTATCGAGATAGGACTTCATATATAGCAGTTTTTTTTTTATTAAATCGAATCGAATATTTTTAGCTTATGAGAGTTAGGAAAAAAAGGTTCTGAAAATGGTCTACCTTAAGGATATATACATTCTGTCAAATAAGTACCCGGAAATCGGAAATTCTCATTTTTAATTTTCGCTCTGAGAATATTTAAAAAAAAAAATTTCCCAGGTTGGCACAACTGTCAGCCACTATTCTGTGAATTTTTATTGCTATGTGTCATTTAGTTTGGTTACGGCGTCATTAGGAACAAATCAACCTTTTGTGTGCGTTGCGATTTCTTCTCGCCCCTCTTTGAACGATTTATACCAATCGTAAACTTGAGTTTTCGACATGGTTGAATCACCAAATGTTTTTTTTCCAACATTTCCAACGTTTTGGCACAAGAAATTTCGTTTGAAACACAAAATTTCACACGACTCTGTTCGATATTTTTATCCATAGTAAAAATCGCAACGCACACAAAAGGTTGACTTGTTCCTAATGACGCCGTAACCAAACTAAATGACACATAGCAATAAAAATTCACAGAATAGTGGCTGACAGTTGTGCCAACCTGGGAAAACAATTTTTTTTAAATATTCTCAGAGGGAAAATTAAAAATGAGAATTTCCGGGTACTTATTTGACAGAATGTACATAAACAATGAAAAATATGGTGATAACCTACAAGAGAGTAGAGTCAGAGCCAATTGTTTGTAATATTTATGAGGTGCAATAATTGTATAGGTGATAAGTGCATTTGATTCTAAGATGTTCAACAATTTTTGTTGGTAAAACTAAAAATGGTAATTACCTTGCATCAAGTTTCCTATTTTATTAAATACAAAAGATAGACGAAGTTACATTATAATTTGGAATTTTGATTTTTTTGTTTTTTGGGTTTGTTCAATTTTTGAATGAGTTTGATTTGATTAAATAGAAAGAAATAGAGAAAGAGAAACAAAAATGAAAATTTCATGAATTTTTGCCATTTTAATACAATCAATTTACATACGGGTGGGGGTGGTGGAAGGTTTTGATTCGGGATTTTTGACTTTTGATTAAGGCTAGTGCGGATATTTAAAAGGAAGATGTAGGAAACAACAAAAATCTACGCGAAAAACAATCAATAGAGAGCTATTTATAAACTTACGGTTCTGTGGTTCAGCCAATTCGATTAAAGTGTCAACGGTTATGATGCTTTCCAAAATGATTTGCAATTCCATTTCACTGCGTGGCTGCTTGGCAGTTTCCATATAAAGTCCTTCGATGATGCGTGGTGCTAAGGCATGGATATAGGGCGTCGAAATTTTCAAATTTGCCTTGGCAAATATTGAGCGCGCTGTTTGTATGCACTTTAGCTTTACCGATAAATTATCCGCTTGCATACATTGACGGAAGTGATTTATGCAAGGATATTGCAGTGAAGGAGTAGCCACCACAGATGCCGATGTATGCAAGAGGAATACAGCAATAGCCAACAACATTGTCACTTCATCCACTTTGCGTTCATCCTCGTCGCCAGCTGTCTTCGTTAAATCAATTATGGTTGCAAGTGCACTTTGCAACAATTGCAACCAATCCGAAGAGACCTCTTCATGTTTTGACCATTTATCCGTGCAGACTGACTTTAGCAAATGCAATGCTGCCTGTACGGCAGCCGTGTTAGCAAGTATGGTGGAGTCAATGGAAGACTTGTTTGAAATTTCCTTGATAATCGATGTTGTCATGAAGAGCATGGTGGGTAGGATAGTGAGAGCTCCCTTGGGTGAGCATAACGATGTCAACTGTTCAACACATTGCAGACCGCTTGCTACAAGCATACCGTTGTCTTCGGCTAATACTGAGAAAAAGGACTGTGATGATGTGCTCTTTGCAGCCATTTCCTGTTTGAACTGCAGCGTGCTAAGTTTGCTTGCCGCACTTGGGTTCATTGTGGGAATTTGGCGTACAAATACGCATAGGCACACTTCGAGAACGGCATAGACAAGTGAAGTGCCGGACTTTATATCACCTGTTGTGCCACCTTCACCCATATTATCAATTTCTGATTGCATCTGTCCATTCTCCGTGGTATCGCTATTTTTGATTTCCTCAATATACGCATCACGTTTTGCTTGTAGATCTTCTTTGGAAGACTGCATAGCTTGCTTCAGGATTTCCATGCATAGTAGTTGTACTACTAACTCATCACGTGTCAATATTTGACGATGCAACACATTGCAAAGTTCAATAGTAAGATTACGATCTTTGGCTAATTGCTGACGTGCCCATTGTGAATCAAATATTGTGTAAAGCGATTGCAGACAACTGATGACATTCTTAGGTTTTTCTGAGGTGCGTGTGCTACATAGTGCTTCCATGCAAATACCAAAAATCATATGAAAACGATCGGCCGAAAGAGAACCATGAGAAATATTATTATTTGTTTCGTAGGAGGCGGCGGTAGCGGCGTCCCCTTTATCTTCAATGTTTGTGCTGCTGGATGAATTTGTGTTCGAATGTAATGCAAAACCTTCATATTTGAGCCACAAAGAAGCAGCATACAGAATCTGCGGCCATGCTGCTAAGTAATGTGGTTTCGCCAAGTTCATGGTATCTGTTGTGTAGAAGGCGCCACCATCATGCGGTAATTGACTCTGGAATTCTGGAGGTAACAATAGAAGTGCATGGTCTTTAAGTGCCGCCAACCAATGCGTTGATAAATTGTCCAATTCTGGTTTCACTAAACACAGTAGACTTTCTCCACGGCTTTCGAAATCATTAAAATCACCACCGACTATATCGGCGCCATTCGTCTCCAATCCACTCGTAATAGATATTACACTATTTATGGAATTAAGTTTCTTCTGTAACAGAGAAGCTGGTGCAGTACCATTTCCGATCATCGCTACTATATAAACTTCAGCCCAGGCCTTCAATATACTGAGTTTCTCTAGCGTAGCCATGGATTCATTATACAGTTGCGTACTAATGGTTTTGGTGAGTAACTTGTCGAGGGAAGATACCAACAACTGGTGTACACGCCGTAAATCATTTAAATCGCGTGCAACACCTGAACCAATCCAGGCTGAACACACTTCACAGGCAGCTGCAGTAACATGAGAAGGAGTGTCTGATGAGAAAGCGGGACGCAATGCAGCACCAACCTAGTTCATTTTTGGTCATACCAAATACGAGGGGCATTGCTTTAAAATAGACTACATACATGCCGAGAGAAATTTTGAACTTACCTGTGCTTGAAATTGTTCCAACAGTAAATGCCCTGGAAATTCTGGTTCGGGTACACCGGCGAAGCGATCGATAATGTCCTGCAGAGTACGCAAACCTTCCAAGCGCAACTGATCAGAATCGGATGTTGCCGCCATAAAAGACATACGTATCAATTCGGATAAATGCAGTATAAGATAGTCACCACGTGACTTGATAATTTGCATTTCCTTTGCCTGTACCAAATCCAGATGTATGGGATTGGCAGCTTCACAAGTGGCGATTATTTTACGCACGCATTGTGCTGCAAATACTCTTGTGGGCCAACGTGGTTGTACCGCTGGATGTGTGGATGTATTTTCCTCAGCATGATACTCGGCAACATCATCATCGTATTCACCATCATCATCATCGTCACCATTATTTTTGCTGGCATTTTCTCCAGCCGCAGAATGCGTATTGGTGGTGTCAGATTTTAATCCGCCAGCATCATCCTGTGTGGAGGTATTTTCGACAGCAACAGTTAGTACATTTCTGCATAAGGTTAACCACGAACTGAGATTATCCGAAGCCAGCATTTGTAACATGGAAGTGAGAGTATCATGAATATTTTTCAACATCTCAAGATCCGTTTCGGAATCCAGCATTGCAAACAGTACACCAGGAAGTCCGGATTCATTAACCACAAAATTGGGACATTGTTCAGGTGTTATGGAGAGCGCCAGTTCACAGACTTCTTTTGCTTCTCGCTGTGCCAATTGACGCAAACACGATACGGCCGCCTTGCGCAACATCAGATAATTGCTCGATAATGTTTGCACCAATGTTGGCACCAACGATGAAAGATTAACGTAACGTGGTGCAAATAGATGCAATTGCTGCAGGCAACCAGTAGCCTCAGCTTGCACCAAAGGATCACAATGTGTTTGCATAATCGCAGCTGCACAAAGGAAAGAAGAACGCATTGTACAAATAGCTTCAGCATTACCCTAAAAATGCAACAAAGAAAACAAGTATTTATTTGCTTAGATTGTCAAATAGGCAATCATGACGCACGACGTACCTGTAGTTCAGGTCCAACTGTTGTGATGAGGGCATTCAGAACGCGACCAACGCACTGATGCACGTCAACATTGGATTGTGGTACGGACAACAATAGTTTCAAACATGAGGATAAGGTGGCCTCAACATAACCACGGAACATGGGACCACCAGAGTCAGCGATCAATGCCAACGCATACAGCGACCAAACTTGCACCACCGGAGATGAGGTGTCCTGCGCTAGTGCCAGCAGAATTGAGACACTTGTGTTCAGATATTGTGAAGATCCCATACCACCCACGTAACGATGTAAGCAACCTAATGCCAATGAGTGACCGGTACGTGTGACAACATCTCTTGCTGATTTCAATTTATCAAATGAGTTCTGCGCCAATTCTGCTGTAAAACGAGAATCGCCTACAACTTGTGCTATGCGACCCAGTGCCTCGGCAGCTGCACAACGCAATGTCGAATTACCGCTTACAAGCGCCGATACAATCAAATTTGTTGCGCTCTTCTTTACGTCCTCCTGCCCGATGCCAGATTTGTTATCGGTCAATCCTTTCAGACCACTAAGCAGAGCCGTGAAGACATTCATTTGGACTGCTTCTTGACGGCTACTTTTCGCCTGTTTAATACACTCAACAAAGTGCTCTAACATTTGGAGACGATGTTTATTGGCCACTTTTGGGAAGATCAAACCAAATAGAGTAATTGACATATCAATTACCGCAACACCTAGCGGCAGTGGTCCCGGACATTGTTCAGTTTTATTACTTTGAATATTTTGAGTCGCAATGATAGCCGTTGCACCTATAAATCCAGATATTGGTGGGCGATATAGACAACAGGGATCGTGTTCAAGCGCTCCAGAACCAGCAGCACTATTAGGCTGCAGCTAAAAAGTTAAAAATAAATGCATGGGAAGAGTGTTCATGAATTATTGGTGTAGTTTAAGTACATAATTCATAAAATAGTGAAGATCTATTCTAAATGCAGTGGTAATAAAGGCTAAAAGTGACAGCCAAGTTGGTGGACCAGTGATTCGAAGGTGCTGCATCCGAATATAGTGGTCATTTTTTGAAATAGGCAATGAGGATGAAATATACAAAGTTCAGGACTTTTTTAAATACAAAAAAAAAAACAAATACTCATCGGAATCGGTATATATTTCATAGGAATTTTATTTCCTTTTGTTTGTTTTTGAAGGATATAGGATATTTGACCTTTTTATTTAAATTGTCACTAAGCTCTTAAGCAATATTTTTTTTTAATATCAAAAACTTGTTTTACATTTATTTAGAAGATGTTTAAAGATGGTTTTGCCTACGGCTTTCTGGTGAGGCAAAAAAAAAAAAACATGTACATCGTAAAATAGATCAGACTTCATGCTTCTCTGGTAATACATAGTATTTTTTGGTGAGGCATCTTAAGGCATACGTACATTAATAAGTCAAAAATAAGAAAAAGCATCCAAGTTTCAAAATAGAAAAAAAAAATACATAAAGTTCATAAATTAAATTTTAAGCAATTCTTTTGGGTTATTAAGAAAAATACTCAAATAAGAAATATATGTTAGTATTGTAAAGTCAAACACATTCTCAGGCAAAACGAAAAAATATGGCTAATAAAATAAAATCATATTGCAGAATTTTCGATTTTTCAGTGCAGCATTTTTATGTTTTTTATGCTTCATAACCGTATCGTACTAGGGTTACTATTTATATCTCGGGATCTGGCAACACTAATGTCAATAATTAAAATCTGGCAACACCATAAAAAAGTTTGACATTTTTTAGCAGTTTGCTATTTGTTTCGTTTACAGTGAATTAAGAACATCAATTAGGCCAAAAAATGGAAATTTCAAGAGGTTTTCGTTGGATAATTTTTCACAACTTTCGACGTAGATTGTCTCAATAAGAATGTGTTGAAGAACTCAGTTCTTTGTACGGCGATAAAGTACCATCAAAATCCACCGTATATCACTGGTATTGTGAATTCAATCGTGGTCGTGGTTCGGTCGCTGACGAATTCCGTGAAGGTTGTTGTGCCACAAAATATCGATGCAGTGCATGAACTGATAATGCAAGATCGTCGTGTGACATATCGTGAGATAGAGGCATCCTTGCACATTAGTTCCACTTCAATACATTTTATTTTGTATGAACAGTTAATTGTAGAAAAAATTTGCAGTCGTTGGATACCCCATAATTTATCAATAGATCAAAAAAAGGCTCGCGTCGATTGGTGTAAGGAAATGCTTAAAAAGTTCGACCGTGGTGCTTTAAAAGACGTGTATAAAATCGTGACAGGTGACGAATCATGGATATATGCGTATGAACCGAAAACAAAACAGCAATCGATCGTGTGGGTGTTCCAAGACGAGTCAAATCGAACAAAAGTTGTTCGGTCCCGCAGGACATCGAAGCAAATGATCGCCTGTTTCTTCGGCCGAATGGATCATGTGGCCACTGTTCCGCTTGAGCAACGTAGGATGGTCAATTCTGAGTGATAAACGACCATTTGTTTGACGGAAGTCTTCAGAGAAATTGGCAAAGCCAACCGCCTAAGACGAATCATTCTCCATCATGACAATGCGAGCTCTCACACATCTCGTCAAACAGGTGAATTTTTGAGCAGTCAAAACATCAAATTCATGACTCATACTCCATACAGTCCTGATTTGGCACCCAATGACTTCTTCTTGTTCCCGAATATCACAGGTAAAATGCGTGGTCAACGATTTACAAGCGCCAAAGAAGCATTTGAAGCGTTCAAAAACCATGTTTTTTGAAGTGTACCAAGAGGAATGGAGAAACTGTTATGACAAATGGTTTGAACGAATGCAAAAATGCATTCATCATCATGGTGAATATTTTGAAAAACAATAAAGCCGTTTTCATTTAAAAATGTAAAAAATCTTAGCATTGTTAACTCTACAAGTGCAAACATTTCAAAAAATTTAATACAGTAATTGCAACTAGTTGATATTTATATTGGTATATTTGTGTTTTGGCTACATTCGTTTTTCAAATGAAACTTCAATAGAGATTTGTTCGTTCTTCTAATATTTTTGTATTACTTCCAAAGGATACGTTTTCTCAAGGTCATTCTTTGCGATATTAAAGATGTCACGGTTAGTTAGAGGCAAAAACGAGTATGGTTTATCGCTATTTTTCAAGAAAATAATTTTATGTGAAAATTTCGAATTTTAGAAGGCCTTCAGATTCAGTTATTATTTATTATATTCGTTAATTATAGGGTGTCCATACATTACAAAATATTCTTTCTTGTAGCGATGAAACCTAGAATATATAAATAAAATGTTCGAAAGTGAAAATAAACACCAGAAATAGATAAATTGAGGAATAAAAGACTGTTTTTGACAAAATACCAATTTTCAAAGTTCCAGAGGTGCTTACGAGCTGCGATTTATTTGGCAAAGTTGCTCTAAATTACTCATAGAATATCGTTAGAAGATGTAAGAGGTCCAGTTTTACCCTCCCTACAACTTGACTTATAATTCTCAAATGTCTATCCTATGTACTATATGTAAGCATCTCAAAAAATCCAAATTCTGCGATGTGACTGTATGGCATCAAATGTATTTCAAGCAATGTACGTAGATAAAAACAATAATAGCACAAAAAAAAAATCAAAACTTTATTTCAAAAGAGAAATACGAACAACACTTACATGCTCGCCATCAGATTTACGATTTGGCTCCATCTTTTGTTGATTTGTCGAATTCGAGAAATATTTCGATTTATATGGATTGTTTTGTAAAGTAGTAGTAAAAGATTTCGCCGTTTTTGTGTGTGTGTGTGTGTGTTGATTTTTGAATCGTAGGGAAGTGTGTTATGGTATACATATGTAAATGCATTATGCATATATGTGAAAGAAATATACAATATAAAATTATGTTAGTAAGGTGGATTGACTGTTATATTTGATACTTTAATTACGTACACATGATAGAAGTTTCACAAAAAAAAAAAAAATATATACAGGCATGTGATAGAAATCGATTTCGTACGAATGAGCAAGCGAAACCGATTTGGCCTGTGATGTGTTTCGTTTTCACTTTCGAATTTAAAATCGTACGAATTGCCTTGTGATGAATTTCGGTTTTTACTCAGATTTTTATTCAGATGAGCTCAAATTGGAAGTTTTGTATCCGGAAGAAACACAAGCTCACAAGGTGGAAAGAAGAGCAACCGGAGGTAGTGCGTACAACCAGTACATCTTAACACCAACCGAGGAGATAATTGCTGCTATTTATGAACTGCATGTAAGCGTTCGTGACATTCCAAACGATAAATCATTTGATGATGACGTCAACGTAGATCCCGAGTCGACTACGACTGAGGCATATTCCTAAAGAAGTTGTCAAAATACCAACGAAACGTCGGATAAAATGATGACATAAAATCGAATTTTTATTTGCATCATAATCTAATTTGACCATTGAGCCTGCATGTAACATTGTGTGGCACAAATAAACTATTGAATAGTCGTTAAATGTGCGACGTTTCACATTTTCAGATTTTATTGCTTCCTTTTCTCTTAAATACTTTCCTGTAGCCAATAATACACTCATACACAACTGCACAAATTTATAAAGTTCAATTTCACACGTTCCGCTAAATCAGCTGTTTCGAAAATGCCTTCGAATTAAATGAAATTTCGTTTTCCATCACATGCCTGATAATTATCAACTAACAAGCAATAATTTAGGCAGCAGATAAACACTACACGCTATTGTAGTTTCATTTGTAGTGGATGTATAAAAACACACATTGAAAATATGAAATTTTGATTTCTCATTTTGCAAGGATAACTAATATTATGATACATAAAAAAAAAAGATAAACGATTAAAAGCATACAAGAATACAATTGTATATGTAGAATACAATTATTTAAGCCTTGTTTTTGGTACATAAAATGTTAATGTGATATTAACTTGAAAGCCCACAAGACGCATTTTCGCATCAGCACTTGCAACGCATTTCCTACGCGGAGAGTTTTTTGTTCTTTCTTTGATTAAAAACTTTTTCAACGCAAGAATAGAAGTACAGTGCTTCCCAATAGGATTTTGACAGCTTATGGAGGCTATACTTGTTTTTAATTTTGAACATTTGATGTTCTTTGTGTACAGTAAAGTTTGCCCTTTTATTATGAACAAATTCACGTTATCACAACGTCCAAATATATTTTTATGAACGAAGTTAAGATGGATCTTTTGAGCGGAAAATTTGGTGGCTCGGTGATTTCCAGAAATGGCCTCAACAATTGGCCACCAATATCATGTGATTTAATGCAACTGGACTATTTCCTATGAGGTTATGTTAAATCATAGGTTTACGCGAACCAACCCAAAATTATTGACGAGCTTGAATCCAACATAGAAGCCACAATAGTCATCATACAACCCGAAACGCTGCATAGTCATCGAAAATTGCCAATACAAGAAGAGCCATGGTGACCAATTGAACGATATTTTGTTTAAATCAAAAGTGGCATAAAAGCAAAATTTGGCTACAATTTCTGTGTTTGATTTCAATTTCAGACCCTATCGTTCTTAATGGGAAACCCTTTATTATTAATAGCAGTAAAAATAACATATAATTTAACGCCCTTGTACGACGCCTTGGATGTTAAAAAAATAAATATGTGGCACTTAAAGTCCTGAAGAGGTCTTTGGTCGAGTTTCTCTTCCATTACTGTTGTGCGTATTAAATTTTGGACAGTATTAGAAGGGATCTACTAATTTTAGGCGGTTCCGAACGGCAGAAATCTTGCGACATCACTTTTTCTGAGCTTCGCCACAGAGTTCTTTTAGAAGTTTTTCATGGCAAATTGTTACTGCCGGAATAACAGAAGGCCAACACACTAACCACTGAGCTACGGCACCCATGGATGTTTACAAAAGTAGAAAATAGAACTACTTTTTGCATTCTATGCGTTCAAAGCATCCTACGCTTCGTATAGAGTATTGTATTTTGTATTATGTATGCATGTATGCCTCATACAACTACAGTGATTGCAGTTTTTTGACAAATGCGTGGGAGGCGAAAAAGATAGAATACGTCGTCTGGACTTTCAGGTTTAGAGAACAGCGTACATTCCTATGAACAGCACCTTGTCTAACTATTATAAAGAAAGTGTTCGCACATAAACCCACCTGATCCTCAATAGTACGGTGATCGGTTTCTTGTAGCCAAGTTCCTAATATAATGGAATCGTCACCATGGCATAATGCACGCAGCAATGAATTTGTAGTATTTGCTGGATTCTCAGATAGCGTAAATTCTGACACCAGCATACGAAGCAAGTGTGTGTAGGAGGATTCCAGAGCATTTGGCGATAACAGTGATAGCGTCTCATAGAGACGTAAGCGCACCATGGCGGCAGGTGCTTTTAATTGCGTACCATAACTCTTTAACACTGGCGACAAACTGTAAAACAAAGTGAAATCAATTGAATGCAATTCGCATGTATATATTTGTGAATTTTTGCGAAAGGATACTTACTTGACTAGCATTGCCAAACCACTCTCAATGGGTGTGAGCAAACGACGTGTAATATCGTCTGTAATCAAATCAGGACAATTCAATAGGAAACTATGCATCACTGATAAAGCACCAGCACGTCCCTCCAGTGTGACTTGCCAAGTAAATGAGTCGCCACGTGCCTTTTCCGACTCCAATTCCTTGTTCGAACGTGGAAATGAATTACGCCACAACAACAACATACGTGGTAACAAACCCTTTACCACTGGTGTACCCAGCGTCATAATAGCGCCAATCAATAACCAACCAGCCTGCGTACGATTCAGTGACATGCGACTATTTTGCGAAGCAGAGCGCAATAATTCTTCTGCAGTGTTAAAAACCACTTTGCCTTTTGTATGCGGTATGCCGAGTGGCGAGTAACGTACACTACCCAAAATGGCCGCTAATGCAGAACTGTAGCCGGCTATGGCTTCGGGTGAAGAACGCATTTGTTCGATTGCATCGACAAAACGATCCACAAGTGGTGTAATTTGACTAGGCACAGCAACACAGAAACAACGTAAACACCAGGCTGCTGCTAACCGTGCTGCCGCGCAAGGATGTACTAGTACTGCGCATGTAGCATCAACCGCATTTAAAGAATGATCGTTTAGTAGGTTTTGAACTGTAGTGCCCAAGCCAAGTACAAGTGAACCGAGTTCCTGCAACGCACACACCAACAAATGCTGGCTGAAGAGAGTTTCCTGATTCGAGTCCTTTGCATTCTCTGGATTGAAGTCGATCGAGTTCATTTGCTTAGCCACAATCTGTATAAGCTCCTTGCAAGCAGACGTTTGAGCTTTCTCGCCCAACATTTTGCCAATTACTGAACGTAGAACGAAGTTGATGCATTTGCGCGAGTAAACTGCATCCACGTGCGAGGAAGCTGCCTTTGGATTAGCAACCAAATCTAAAATATGTGCAAGAAAAACACTTAGGTTGCGTTCCAACCAAACGCTTCCCATAAACTGGACGAATACCACATACGAATGTGTTACACCAACTCGTACCTCGCGAATAACACTCGAGCTACCTTTTATTATTTCACCAGTACCTTTCAGAAATGATACCCCACCGCGAAGAAAGCCCGACATTAGTATACCAAGAGCTTCGTCCAGCGATACGGTTCGTGGTTGATTTTTGTTGGGCAATGACTGAGCGCCGGGCTTCTTATTTCCTACATCAAGCGATGTCTGCGTGAATGCTAATAGTGTACCAAGCAACTTAGCTACGGCACAACGTACTTCATAGTTGCTCCCATCAAAGGCACGAAAGCAGAGTGTAGCCAAACTCTCCAAATCAGTTTGATAAAGAAATGGAGCATGATTAATCATTTCAAGTACACACTTTGCGGCAACTACACGCACAGTCATTACACGATCAGTCAGACAGTGTTTGGTCGCCTTGTATATATCCTTGTGTACATTCGATATGGCAGTACCCATGCCGGCACACACCTGTTAAATATTACAGTTCAGATTATAACTGGCAATGCGAGAGCTCATTTATCAGATCAACAAACCTTCTCCAATGTTATCATTATTTCGATACGTGCTTGTGATTCAGCATTACGTAGCGTACGTATAAGTATCTGAACGGTTTCCTCATAGGAGCGACCCATCATTCGTCCAAGTTTCTCATACATCGAACCGAGTACACATATAGCAGCTCTATAACGTATCAGGATATTTGTATGGTATTAGTGCTGTTCTGATAATAAAGGTTATGACCTGTAGAGTCAAAGTTAAGGTCATCCTAAATTTGGAATCGACTAAATTTAAGATGATCTTAACTCTGACTATAACTACGTCCCCATGTCTTTCATAGTACTTACAGTTTTGTTGGCAGATAACTTGGTGAATCATCTTTGTTCTTTAATATATCATTACAGGCGTTTACTGTGTCAAATAGCATAAATGTATCGCCAACTGAAAAGAGCGTCGCCAAGCAATTCGCAATCAATTTACGGGTCGGCGGTCCTGGAGAACCTTGAATGTGTTCGGTCAACTGTTGCACTAACTTCTTTTGACATGCTTTAATATCACTCTTTTGTGCTGTTGGCAATATCTTCTCCAGGAAACGTAACCATTCGAAGATAAATACCGCACGCTTAGGTTCCGGAAGCTTTTGTAGCACATCCTCATTTAATAGTAGACTATGAGCGAGTTCCATTTATTTCAAATATGTCTTGCCAACTTCGTTGTTAACACTACGCGGAATCGCACCGATGACGATCTGAAATATTAATTACAACAATTCAATGGAATGTGAGCTAATTAATTTGATGCTTGATATTTGTTGTCTGCAACTGACTGACTAGCCATGAACATATGGTCATCAAGTTCAAATTGCGATTATATCATCATTATTTTAATTTATAATATAAACAGGGGTCAAATCGTCTCATTCGTGAACGGAATGGCATTCGTGCGCAAGTAGATTACGTGTTACGTTATACGTGTGAACAAAATAGTATGATGATACCATGATGAGACGATTTGGCCTCAGTTCTGTTTGCTGTTCATGGCATCAATCATGCCAATTTTACCAGTGTTAAAATCTATCAGTTCTTAACGAGAAAAAGGAAATGCATGACAAAATATTTCTAAGGCCGATGTTTCACAGAGAATCATAAGCATAAGAGTCATGGCTTTTTTACATTTAATTAATCTTTCAACATTTCAATCTCTTCATCAAGTTGGTTGGTTGAAGTGGTGACTCATCAAGTAATGCTGTAAGCACATCACTGGCGAAAGGCGAATATTTCGACGCGAATGTTTGCTGTCAAAAATGGAACACACTGATGTATTTAAGAAAGCGCACAGGCGAACTTCGTCCGACGACTATTTGCGAAGATAGATCTATTTCAATCGTCATCGTCATCGTTAGCGGCAACGGCAGGAAAGTAACCATTTTAAATTTTGTGTTCTTAATTGAATGTAAAAATTATTCAGCTTTTTTTATTTGAAATAAAAGATTTTATTGGCTCTAAAATGTGCATTTTATAAAAGTTATTTTTAAAAGCTTTGCTCTTCTTTTTAAATTTTCTATTTGTTATATTTATACCTTTGAGTTTTAGAAGCTTTCTTTTTAAAACATGGTAGCCCTATCAGCTCTCATAGCATCACGTCGTAATAATAGTTTAGCTGCGAGAGAAAATTACAAAATGGCGAACAAATAGAAAAGAATGTGAATGAGAATTCTGTGTTCTCATGAAATATTAATATTTAAAGCACACAAAAATAATCACATACGAACACTAAAATTGTGTGTTGTGTTGTTTATCAGCAATGAGTTTAAGTTATAAATTTTCTATCTGATTCACAGCTGATTCTGCCAAATTCACTGAGAGTCGAATAGCGGTAAAAGGTGGGAGCAATCTTAGTATTTTGTGTTCTGTGGGTATTCTCCGAGAGTATAAAAACAAAATGGATATTTTCGCTGCCTGCCCTATTGTGTTTAAGTGAGCGAAATGGCAGGGGGAACATTCGACAACGATGCCATTCGCCGGTGTTATGCTTATAGCGTGAAATGCCTGGTGTTTCTATATAGTTCATACTTTTTTATTTCTAACGTAGCTTTAGATCAATCGAGCGAAAGGTCACAGTACTAGTGATCCTAATTTTAAGAACTACAGTGATTTATCTCTGAAAGGGGAGTTTGATATTCTAAGCTTGCGATACAAAAGTATATTGTGGAGATCTCCTAAAAAAGTGTTCACGAAATATTCCATACGCAACGGTGAAAATCTCCTAAAAGATTGCTCCTAAGTTACTACATTCGAATTCGCATTATATCGATTTGTTTACTAAACTTTGACTATGCATTTCGATATCAGAATGAATTAATAACAAGACAAAAGGCATAAAACTGGTTTGCAGATTATAATACAGTAAAAAGAATTGCACTAAATAAATAACGATTTATATTAAATCGAATTAAGTAATAGTACCTCTTGCATTTAGAAAAAAAAAAACCGCTAAAGCTTGTGGTGTAAATGATTTAACAGTGATTTCGAATTCTAAAAATGATTTTATCTTTTCAATTCATAATAGTACTGTAATTTAATTTATTGACACATTTAATTCAATTGAATACATGGTAAATACAAAGAAAATACTGTATACAACAATCATGGTATAAATGGCATGGCTGGTATATATCGTAGTGATTTAGCAGTAATACTTTCTGGATTACCCAAATCCTTCATAATGCTTTGTATACGTGAAACAACATCGCTCCGCTGTATGTCGCCACGGTCAAGCATACGCTTGAACAGCGTATATAATTGATGTTCGGCAGAGAAACCCGATAATTCGTAGAGCTCTTGTAACATTTCTTCGGAGTAACCTTCATATTTACTCAAATTTGCTGCTTTAGCATCACGTTTCAATAAATCGTATACAAGTAATAATTCCACATAAGGTTTGGTTGGTGGCACACGCTTTTTGCCTGCAGTCGAAGTAGATGACCAGCGATCTAATGCTGAATCGGGATCAAAAATTGCTCGGCCATAATTATCATCGTATAGACGTAGGAAATTGTCTAGAGACTCTACATCATTATTAAATTCATCATGCTCTGTTTCGGTTTGTATATCACGTATAAGACTTAGTGTTAGCTGATCGAAACCATCCACATTATCTCCGATTTCATTGAAGAGCTCATAACCTTCCAACTTGTCGTGCAGTGGCCTAAGACGTGACGAATGCAGTGGCGCATACAGACCCGGTTTATGTGATGGTGTCGGTGGCGTTGATGGCCGTTTAGTGGTTGTTGTTCTTTTGGTGGGTGTATCTTGCCACCAACTTGGTGGTTGCCACCACGAAGATGTACTACTGCTAATAGGACGTCTCGTTGTAGTCGATGTTGTCGTCATGTACCATGGTGTATTTAAAGGACTAGGAGTGGTAATTATATCATTATTGACTTCATCATCACCTGCACTAAACGGCGGCTCAACAGTTGTTGTTGCAAGAGGCTCGTATTGCAAATGATCGATATAATAAGCTATTGCCTGCATGGAGGCTGGCAAATAACTTGTGAGTAAATTAGCAGCATGAGTACGGCTCCATAGGTGCGTGTATATTATGAAGTAGAAGCTCAAACGTAGGTATTTGTAATTACACATGTTTGGAAAGTGATTTATTTCTTTTTCGGTTTGTATATTTTTATGTTAAATCTAATTATTATTAGATACATCAAATAAAAACGACTTTATTTTAACTTTATGCTTTTGTTGCGATTTTCAATTTTTTTTTAACCATACCCGTGTCAAACTTTTAATGACTTCCAAGCTGAGTTTCGAACTGATTCGTTTAAATCAGGCATTATCTCTTCAAGCGCGAGTTAAGAGCCATTTTACCACACTAGCCCGCTGAATGACTGGTTATAATTTGGTTGAAGTTTTTTTTTTGTCCATGTAGAGAATAAAAGTGGAGTTACGATTTTTTTTAAATAATTTTTGGGATAATTTTCTGTTACGCAGAATTACTACATTCGGTTCTAAAGTTTATTGATTCATAATAACAATATTTGAGTGAAAGCTGGCAATACATTAAGACCGAGTTTCAAAATGAATTTAGAAATTATTTCAAAATAATTTCAAATAATGTTATTTCAAACGAAGTAATATTTTATTTCAAATCACTCTTTATTTCAAAATGCGGTTTATCTCTGAAGCAGTGACCGCTTAAATCAACGTTCTGAATTTTATAGGAGAGCGTTTTAAATTTTGAAATTTTGAAAATGTTAACAGCTTTGGTATAATCTCAAGAATTACCTACAATTACAAAACGGAAATCTGGGACATTTCTTTCTCGAGGAAAATGAGCTTAAATGAATATATATTTTTTTAGTTTTTCTACATTTTCTGAAAACCTTTAAATGCAACCTTAAAGAAAATTTTACGTAATGAAATACGGCGGTCTCGATGGAGCATAAACGCTAGGAAATTTATATTTCATTTCGATTCAAAATTTTTAGTTGAAATAATATTTATTTCGTTATGTGAGATCAGATGTTATTTTATTATTTGAGATAACAATCTTATTTCATTTTATTATTTTAAAATGAATACAATAAAACTTTACTTGATGACAGAATTATTTTAAATAACGAACTCATTATGAAAATTAACGCAAATAATATTTTATTTCAAATGATCATTTCATATCTTATTTTTAATAAAAAAATTGCACGTTTGGAAGAATAGATATGTGATCTTGGTAGGGTAATTTAAACTGTCTGAATATATCGATTGAAATTGACAAAATTGTCTCATATATCCAAAAGGTTAATATACTCTCTATTTTGTATATGCGTAATACAGATCAAACGAGATAAAATAAAGACACCAAAGAAACCTGATGTTACCAAAAAAAAAATTAATAAATAAAGAAACAAAAACCAAATCAAAGCACCAAAGAGACAATGTCGCTGAATATTCATAAAAAACGACAAAAACAAATTATAATAATAACAATAATAAATCCAGAAGATAAAAATACTCCAGAAATAAGCAGTAAAAGGTCTCCTAAAGCTACAAAGCTGAAGCTGAATGGTATACACATACGGATATAAACATACAAAGTATTTAGTATTACACATGTATGTATATTAAGAGGCCTCACCAAAAAAAAATTATTGCTGTTTTACCGGCGAAATATGAAGTTTGTTTTATTTTATGACGTCCAGTAGAATATTTCGGGACAATTAGAAGCCATCGTAGCTGTCTTTTTTTTTTAATTTGCAATTCGAATACAAGTAAAAATGTTTTCTGCGGTTATCGATATAATTTTTTTTTTTAAATACCAAAGATGTAATTAAGAAAAAAGGAAAGGAAGAATTTTGCAACAAAATTATTACACTATATTTGAAACATTTTATCTGCTAAAGCTCAGTATGCTGTAGAAAATAATTTATTTTTTGTAGACTTGGCATAAGTCAAATGTCATTTTTGACAATTCTGTGAAAAAATAAATTAAGAAAAAAATCAAAATGAGAAATAAGAAAATTTCAAATATTTTACTGGCCTATGCAGTTTATAACTGTTATTATATTATATTAGTAAAATTATAATTAAACAAATGTTTTCAATTCAATTCAAATTGAAATGTTCCAACGAAATAAATATATGCCCAAATATTTCGCTTCGTGAAATGTCATAAGAAAGTCTCCGCATGTCTACAAAACTACAACAAATATCAAAATGTTATTTTCAATAGCGTACTTCCTCAGAAAAGTCAACGAAAATAATTTATTTTGACATTTCGTATTTTGACATTTTGTATTTTCTTATGGGAACGGAAATTTATCTTCTACGGCATACTGTGCTGAGTTGTCTCCACTGTATTTAAAAGTTTTATTTAATCAAACAAAATTGATGTCGTTTATAGCGAGCTGCAGCATATAACAAAGGCAAAGTGTATATAGTTATAGACGCTATGTGGGGGATGATGGGGCTAAATGGATACAATTTTTTTAATTCCACTTTTAGGCCATAACAAATAGAGACTGGAATATTTTCCTTAACTATTATCTATGTACCATAAAAAAATATATAATTCCAATAGGATAGAATATTTAATATTAAAAAAATAAAAATATATAAAAAATCTTTTTCATATTGCAAATCATAAACGATTTTATTTTTGATTTAGGATAAAAAATTATGATTTAATTAATTGTTCTTCATCACATTGGTGTATATATTGGAAAAAAGCTGATACAAAACAATTATTATGTGCGACTTATTGGATTCGATTTTTTTTCGAAAATTAATCTATCGAAAATTTAGTATCATATTAAAGGCCAAACAATGACATTTCCAATGATGTATGGAACATATTTATTTTTTTTATCTTAATACCGTCTACTGCAATTAAGAGTATATGGAAAAGGTAGTAAGACATTTACCATACTGGTAAATGTAATTATAATAAAACACAAATGTCCGCGAAGACGAACCGAAGGCCTTCTATCAAAAAACCATTATCCAAAAATGATGTTCATGCTTATCATGAACAAATTTCTGACGGAAATTTCATAATCCTGTTTGTATATTGTTAAAGAAAATTGGAAATTTATCGAGCAAATTGAATCTTTGACCTTGAGCCAATGCTTATCTGGGCGTAACCGAAAAAAGATGTTTGTACTGTTCTAGACGATGCAATTTATTATAACTTTTTCCTTCGGTGGGCTTATTCTACACTTAAAAATTCAACTTACCCTAGTGAATTCCGCAAAATTGATGACCAAATTTGCTTTTAAAGCTTTATGATTCACTTTCTTTTAATTACTTTTTGTGCAAACGTTTTGTGGGTACAAATTGCTAATTTTTATCTGCTGAATATTATTTATAAAAGAATTAGCATATAAATTCTAAAACTGCTATTAATCAATACTATAAAGGCAAAAATATAAATTGATGTTTTCTAATATGTGAATTTACACACGATAACAATGAATGAAAAGAAAAAAACAACAAACGGACGAAGCATTAGGTCTGTTCGCATGTATAGTAATAGAAGTTGAGCAATTGAAAACGTTTCTTTCGGCTTCGTATTATAATGTCAGAAACGGTTTCCTTATGTGTCATTTTCGGGTCTTTGCTGTTTTTCTCTTTAGTTCTTCTTCTTCCTTCTGTGTGTGTTTGTTGTTTAGCTTATTTCTGGTTCTTCATTCGTTAAAACTATCTCAAATTACTCTACCTCAATGATACAATGATATAAGGAGGAGTTCCCTGTGTCTAAATATAAGGTAGAGCCATTAGCGATAGTCTCACGAATGAAGTAGAAGAAGTAAACAACACAACAGAAAACACAAACGGAATGAAGAAAAAGTAGTAAAGAAAAAAACAACAAACACTCGAGCTTGACATTATAATTGGCTATCGACACCAAATCACGAGATTACGGAAAGTGTTGCGTTGAAAATATTTTGAAAATTTATGCATTTTAGGAGCAACATTTGATACTTTAAAAGAAAAACGTATCGAAAATTCATGATAGCAACATTTTCTGCATGTTACTTTTTTTTGTTTATTCATCGCATTTTATATATTTTATCGTCTTTTCTAAATTAAATGTAAGTTGCTTTTTAGGTCTTTAGGTTTTAAAATTTAAAACTAAAACAACTTACATTTATTTTACTCTTTTTTTAAAGACGTTTTCGCTTTTAATTTTTCTATTTAAAAGCAATTAAATTTCTATTTTGACATGTAAAAAATGATGTGTAAGCAATAGGCAACCCTGAAACAATAACATTTATGTTGTTTTGGATTTATTTTGCTCGAAGTATTAAAAATAATTTTATATGTGAAACGTTAAATCAAAGTTATGTGTGTTAGAAATTGTATTTTAATGAAATTTTAATGTCGCGTCACCGCGTTCAGTTCGCTCCACTCGCAGGAAACAGCACTACTTTTGCTGCAGATGTATTTTGTTGTCAGGTTACAATATGTTTCTTCACGAAATTTCCGAGTAAAAACTTTCACGAGAAAATAAAATATAAATTGAGAAATATATCCTCACAAACGGAAATTTTTAAGAAAATTAAGTGAACGGAAAACCAATCAAGTGTATTTTAATCTAATTTTAATGTTGCGTCACCGCGTTCAGTTCGTTCCAGTCGCAGGTAACAGTACAACTTTTGCTGGAGAGGTATTTTGTCGTCGGCTTACAATATGCTTCTTGACGTACTTACGGAGTAAAATCTTGCACAAGAGAATAAAATAAAACTTGAGAAATGTATTCTCACAAACGGAAAATTTTAAGAAAAACTTCGCGAACGGAAAACCAATAAATATTATCAAGTACACAGATATCCGAATGTTCCAAATTATTATTACTAAAAAATTTCAGCCTTTTCTCCCTTATTCTATATGTTCTCGTTTTTGTTCTACCGTTTAAAATTTTTCTAGTACGTGAACACTTTTCCAGTAAAAACTTTAATAGCATCAACAGACCTAATGTTTCTGGAGCAGTCAATCTATTTACAATCTATTATTAATATTTACATCAAATTTATATCACAAAGAATATCAAAATATATGGTGTAATTAAAATTAAAAAGTATGATTGGAAAAGAAATGACTAAATATGTTAGCAAATTATCATTTGTGTGCAAAGGATTGCAATTGCAATTTCCAAATAGTGGCTTCACGCTGGACATGGACGCAGTGATCAATGGAGTCTATGAAAAATATTTTAAGGATTTGGTTTTTAACTCAAAATATTACAGGAGCATATCAGAAGTGAATTCCGATAAATTCCATAACTTATTAGATAGCCATACGAACCAAAGCGAAACCATAACACCTACTATTGAGGACATTTGGATCTTTGGTTATGGTTCGCTTATGTGGAAGGCGGATTACCCTTTCATTGACCGACGACGTGGCTTTATTCGCGGTTATCAGCGTCGTTTCTATCAAAATAGCATTGACCATCGAGGTACGCCTGAGAAACCTGGACGTGTTGTGACTTTAATACCCACTGGTCTCGAAACAGATCGTGTCTATGGTATTGCCTATCGTATTGCGGCACGACAGAAGCCTGATGTACTTAAACACCTGGACTACCGCGAGAAAAATGGCTATGAACGATGTGAAGTACAATTTGAAGAATTTCCAGAAACTACAACAGCAAAGCATTTTAATATTATAATGTATATTGCTACACAGGAAAATGAGTCATATGCTGGAGATGTTTGGCAAATACCATGTATCGCGGAGCAAATATTTACTTCGACTGGTCCTAGTGGACCAAATCGGGATTATCTTTTAAATTTAGCACAAGTTATGCGAATGCTATTTCCCGGTGTTCATGATGACCATCTATTCCAATTGGAGAAAGAAGTGCTGATGCTTATTAACAATGATGAAGCTTCAATGCTAGAAGCTGCGTTGAAATCGGAAATTGCCGGTGTACTCAAAAGCGTCGAAGAGCAAGGTGATGAAACTAGTTTAAGTTTAGAAAGTATACGCGAACAAATTATGGAATTTCAAACTTATTGCACGAAATCTGGTTGGAAGGAGGAGTTGCTAAAGAAGACATCATACAAAAATCATTCTCATCCGTTATGACTAAAAATGTAGATAAATTTAGCCTGCGTGACAGGTTAATATTAACATTTTAACCATGTATATATCTTCGGTATATAAATATAGCTAATCAGATATATATGAGAATTTATAGAACATACATATATCTAAACGATATATTAATTTAGTTTCCGTCAAACCTCGGAAAAGCATAAGAAACGATAGAAATGACAAAAATAGACTGGCACTCATTTTTTTAGTTTATCTCTTATTTATCTACCCGGTACACAGTGCTTCGACCAGTGGATATAAATGGAAAATTGTGAGCCATCGATTTTGATGAATATAATATTTTAAAGGGAAGTGTCAAGTTGAATAAAATAAAAAAAATAAAAATTGAGAGAAATTCACCGTGTGCGTGAAGTCTGTAAAACTCGTCAAAGTTGACAAAATTCCTTTAAAAAAAAGTCGGAAGTCCCTAACGTCAACAAACGAAGAGTCCTGACGTCTTGCACAACCCTTAACCGTTGACAACTACTTTTCCAACGTAGTAAACGACTTTGTCTATCTTGGATCCAGCATTAGTACCAGTAAAGATGTTGGTCTGATTATCATGTGAAGGATCACTCTCGAAATCAGCTGCTACTTTGCGCTAAGTAATTGAGCTTTATCGATAATCGAAAACCATACTCTTCAAGCTTTTCACCACATCTTCACTGAAGTACTGAAGAAGTACTGAAGGGCTTAGGATTTTTAGGTGGCCCCAATTATTGAGAAACAGACTATTGGCAGAGAATTCTACATTTCTTAAACAAAATAATATCTTTAAATTGAATAGGATAAAAGTAGCAACAGTGTTAGCGGTATTAATATTGACTGGCAATAAACTCCGCAATATAGAATGACTAGAGTTTCTGAAGTTATAAGTCGGGATCCTCCTGATCTATAAGACTTATAGTTGAGAGTGGCTAAAACAATCAACAGTAGTAGTGCTATTGTGGCCGGAGAGATGATATAAGATGATATAACTCCACAACGACGTACAATAATGTGACTGGAATTCTATTATACACGAAAATATACTTTGGTAATATGCTTGTAGAATGAAAGTCAGCAAATGATGACACTGTGGAATTTTTGCGATAGCGTTTGGTTTCATTCTCTTTGTTGATTTTAAATACACCTGTAAAATCCAAATCCTATAACTGTGAAATATATAATATGACCGATTTTCATTATTTTTTATGCCACAACATTTTCTCTAAAGGGGAGCGTCCGTAAGGCATGGATGTAGGGCTCATGTGTTTCTGCAGAAAACAGTAGAATTAAGAGGCGTCGGTCATACATTTTACCCCTTTAAGGTCGACGCCAAAACCGGAATAGGATTGCAATTCTGATAGACAGTCAGGCACTGAACTCCAACCAGGTGAAATCAAAACTGTCGAGGGAATGCCTTGACAAACTGAATAAACTTGGTGAAAATAACTAATTATGGATTCTTTGGGTTCCAGGACATATTGGAGTTGGAGGCAACGAGCTAGCGGATAGGCTTGCTGGAAGGGAGTTGCAACACCCTTTGTAGGCCCAGAACTCTTTTATGGCCTGGGAAAAGGAGCTTTATACATGCTCATTAATAGGAGTGAAGAATCAGAAAGACAATCATACTGGGAAAACCTACCAGGGTTGTCCCAATCCAAGACACTTTTAAGGACCTAAAACATGAAACGACTTGAGGAATGTGTCAGTTTAAACAAGAATGATATAAGAACCATCACGGGATTATTGACAGAACACTGCAGGCTGAATTATCACCTAACGAAACTGGGAATCTTCTCGGATAAAAGCTGCTGTCATTGCAGGGTGGAGAATGAAACTGCAAAACATGTGTTGGGGACGTGCTCAGCACTTATGCACACAAGAAAGAAAAACTTCGGGGAATTTATAATACCGGAAAATCTGCCATTAGGGTATGATCTATACTAAACTTTCTTATGGATGCTGGACTTAGAGAAATACTCTAGTCAATGATGGGGTGCACAATAGACCTAGGGTCGCAGTGCCATACAACCCTCTAATAATAATAATAATAATAAGGTCGATTTTGGGTATGTTAATTAATGTTTCAACCTTCATATTTTTTTGTGGGTTAGGGACGAAATCGACCAGACCGAAGCAAATATGTATAGAAATATGATTTACTATTATTCATTAGTTACAAATGAAATTAAATTGAATGTAATATATTACAGGACATATATTGTAAAACATATTGGCCAGATGTTACATTAGGCACCCTACGGCTGAAATATTTTTCATTCTTGTATTTCAATCTTGAATCTTCAATTTCCATTCCCAATTTGTGCTTAAACAAAGCTGCCGCCGACAAATGAGTTGGTGAAAAATATTGAGTACATTGTGTTCGTATATGTACCACTTAATTTTCCCAACATACAAATCCGCATGTGCAAACGCTTTCATGCAACAACAAAGTACTTATTACCACTACCACTACGTCTGCTACTACCACAACTGCGATCAAATACTAAAAATAAAAAATGTCTACAATAATGCGACGACGCATATGAAGTCAATTAAAATCGATATCTATTCAATTTGTTATTTCGTTTTTCAGCGGTTCGATTGTGTTGGGGCGCATGTGAATGCATTGATTGTCGCAAATATTCGCTATACAACTTCGAATACAGTCTGCTTATAAGCATACTTAACGTAAGTATCTACGTATGAGTGTAGGAAGAAAAAAGTTTAGCTCTTAATTTGATTTACTTTCGCGGATTTATATTAAATTATGCACCCACCAAACGTCTCCTTGAATAAAATCGATTGCGTAACATGTTTCATCGTCTTGTTGAAACCACAACCTTTCATCATCATCATCAGAAATAATTTTTCTAGAAGCAAGAACCAGCCGTAGCTCAGTGATTAGTGTGTTGGCTTTCTGATATGTAGGTCGTGGGTTCAATCCCTGGCTGAGGCATAACAAATTGAATATCGAAAAGATTTTTCTTTCGAATGGCACCCACCTGTCGGCAATCAATTGGCAATTTTTCCGGCAGTAACAATTTGCCATGCAAAAGCTTCTAAAATAACTCTCTGTGACAAAGCTCAGAAAAAGTGATGTCGCAAGAGTTCTGCCGTTCGGGACCGGCTAAAATAAGTAGATCCCTTCTAATACTGTCCAAAAGTTAACACGCACAATAGTAGTGGAAGAGCAGCTCGGCCAAAGAGCTCTTTGGGGCTTATAATTGCCACATATTTATTTATTTTTTATTTATTTAAGGACGAATGTTTTCACCAGTCTAAAAAGCGTACCAAACAATCACTTTTTTCGATGAAAAGGTGTCTCAAGAATGTCGAATTTATCTAGATATATTCTGTTTATTTGCTATACGATTTGGGACCAAAATAATTCACCCGCTCTAATGTTTATACTATCTACAAGATTGACACCTTATGTTTTCTTCCTATTTTCGGAACACAAAATTTCATTGATCACAATTTTTCCAAACTCTTCTGGCTCTCTTTCGAGGGTTGGGGAGTTGGGGCATTGACAGATGAGGATTGCTGAGGACCCACTATGTATGTAAATCTCGTTTAGAGGAATATGAAACAATGAAGCACATACTTGCCAAATGTTCAGCTTTTATTAGAGAAAGGAAGAAGGGACACGGCAAACTCGTGTTGGAGGAAGAAGATTACCCACGATTACAGGGAGGTGGTATAACACACACACTCAAAATACTAGAGGCTGTACAATAGACCCTACAGGTCGCGGTACCGGAAGGGAATATGCTCAATCTTTACATACTAATTCTAAGCTTAGGGTTAATTCGTTTGCGCGAAATCGCACTGATTAATACGTGTGAAAAACTCTTTTAATATGTTTCGAGCTGCTGCCGTACGCTGATGACTGTCGCCTGTAATCATTGTACAGTATTTTGCTATAGTTTGTATGGCAATAGATAAATGAGTCTTTTATTTTAACATAGATGTCCCATAATCGCAACATTTTTGATTTGATAATGATACTTAGTACCTACTGAAAGGTGATCGTTTGCTATTTACCATAGCAAATTATCTGCGTCTTCTACAAATGTAAATTTGTGTGATTTTTGATTGAAATCCGATCTAAATCCACCTTCGATCCCCCTATAACCCAAAAAAAATAAAGTAATAGAGTGATGTTCTTTTCCTTTCCTCGTTGTGCATATATAGGTACCTATATATACATTTATAGGTACTTAGTACGAGTATATAACATTTAACTATGAACGTGTGGTGCTATATTGGTTGAACAATGCTTATATATATATGTAAATCGAATGTATCTATCTATCTGTAACCGATACCACAAATATCAATAAAGAATAATAAAAACGTTTACATAAGTACGATTCTATGCAGTGTGCCAACGTACAACTTCAAAGTCGGCAAATCGCGGCAAATTTTCCGAACATTTTATTATCCTAATTGTTGTTGTTGTTGTTGTTCTCATTGCTAGAAATTGCAGTTTGTACAGCGTGTTACAAATTTTAATAGATTAGTTTCACATGGTCATCATCGTCGTCGTCCCTATAGTCATGGTCTGTCCCATAGCCACATCCGTACTTATAACAATAACAGTTGCAGTCAAACAGATCGAGGCTACATACATACGTACAAACGTATGCATGAATATATGTGTATATATTCAAAACAGTATCAGCAGCAGCAGCAGCACCAGCACCTTCAGTAACAGCAGAAATAATCAAGGAGAACCCTCAACAGAAGAAGAAAAACTTACCTCTTCATTCGTGGGGTTAATAATTCTAGGCACTGCGCCATATTGTTCCGCGTTGGACACAGTTGATAATGGTAATGATGATTATGATACGCAGTCGCAGAAGTTATGAAAAATTAATAATAATGTCGAATCGATTGATCCTTCTTAAATCAAATGTATTGAAAATGAGGAAGAGAGAAAAAAAAAAAATAGTGCGTCTTTACATTGGGGTGGATCACCCAAAAAAGTTTCAAAATTTCACCCCTACTTTGAAAGATTATATTGAAAGGTTCTCAAGGTCTCCGCGAGGGCTATAATTGCTGCATATCTGCTTTGAGATTGAACGACCACCTAAAACCAAGCTTAGATGAGCTGTATGAGCTGCACGCTGACTTTGACATAATCAGGCGAATCAAAATCCAGCGGCTGCGCTGGATGGGTCATGTCGAACGAATGGAAGAAGATACTGCAGCGAAGAGGGAATTTAATTCGGCATCCGCTGGAGGACTTAGAAGAAGAGGAAGACCAAACCTCTGTTGGAAGGACCTGGATAACCTGGCGGCGCTGGAATATCCAATTGGCGCAAGCAAGCGAAGAACAGAGAAGACTGGCGCCGCATTACATGTTCGGCCTAAATCGATCATCGGTTGTTATAGCCACATAAGAAGAAGAAGATCTTCAACCCGCTAAAACCGCCTCCATGTCCAATTGTTTAACTAGTACTTTTCATCATCGGAGAATTAACAACTGAGCTGTGAAACAATTTTTTTTTTGCTTCGAGAAACTTTCAACACAATCTTTCTAACCAAGGGTGAAAATTATTACAATTTTTTTTTGGGGCGATCCACCTTAATATAGATACAATACAATATAACAACAACAACATGAAAGCAGAATGAAAGAAAGAAGAATATGTGTTCTACTATGATTATGAGCTGCATTGTTGCTGTAGCTGCTATTTGTTGTGGTCAAGTAAGCGAAGCTCTGCCCTGAAGCTGCAAGTTGTTTTTTCATAGTGCACGTAAAATTGTCCGTCTGTGTAGTCATTTTGGATGAAGTTTCGAATTGCATGGTCACAAAAGGCTAAGAATTTATTAGCAAATGAAAAATAGCGCCAATTGCCTGCAAGGCGTTATAATATATTCTCATTCTTTCTAGTTGAATTTTTATTTTTTATTTTTATTGATTTTGTTCGATTGTTCATTATTATTGCTGATGCCAGCGCGGTCTCAAAATTCTTTTACCCAGGGGGTTAAACTTCCCATGCAACTTGTGCTGCAAATTAACTATGTAATACAAACTTTTTTTTAAATCAGTATGAAGTAGTGGGTGCTGTAGCTCAGTGGTTAGTGTGTTGGCCTTCTGATCTGTAGGTCGCGGGTTTAATCACCGGCTGAAACATAACAAATTTGATATCGAAAAGATTTTTCTGTCGGCAAGCAATTGGCAATTTTTCCGGCAGTAACAATTTGCATTGGAATGGAAGAGAAGCTCGGCCAAAGAGCTCTTCGGGGCTTATAAGTGCCACATATTTATTTTTGTTTGTATGAAGTAGTGTGTTTTGTTTTTAGAAAATGTATTTGAAAGAAAATTTAATTTTGTTGTTGCCGCGTTCAGTTCGTTCCAGTCGAAGGCAACAGGTCCAATTTTGCTCCAGACGTAATCTCGTCGTTGTGTTGCAATGTTGCTGACACAGTGAATCTGTTTACTCTCCTCTGTTGAATTGTTCTCTCTATGGAACGCAGCGCTACCTTTAACAAAGTTATCGCCGAAACCCATTCAGATGCAAATGAATTTAGAGAATGTACAGCGGCACACTTTGAGGTTAGTGCCTTTTTTGGGTGAAATACATAAGCTCTGCCACCACTGCCTATTGCCCAAGATTTGACCAGCCTTATACTATAGTGTAGTTCTTAGTTCTGAAAATCTTAAAGTCGTTTAAAACTAGTATTCCAACGGATACGAATGTTTTAACTAGAAAAGGACGGAACATTTTGCCTTTCAATTTTTATTCGCTATACATCCAGGTGGTGTATACAAAATTATATTCATTTAAAGGGGAAAATTGTGATAGTTTGAATTTTTGAATTATATAAATCTAGTTTGGCATCATCATTTTTCCATAGTATAACTAACAGAGTATTGCAATCGTATTATTTGCTCTCATGCCATGCACAGGATATGCCAAAACATATTTAGGTAGTGGCAAAATTACTGTGTCAAAATATCAATGAAAGAGAAATGTCAAAATCTGTTTAAGGCAGTGTCAAAAATTTTAACCCTCTGGTTGAGTACAAAATTATGAGTTTCTTTTTTTTTAAATAATTTAAAGAAAAACGATGGGTTTTAACCAATTTTCTGGTTATTTTAATTATTGTACCAAACAAAAAAAAAAAACATTTACACGTTGATGTAATTAAAAGAAAATTGTAATAATAGGAAAACAAGAAATAGACAAATATATTTCAGATGCTTGACCCTTATATAAAACCAGGGGAGTTAAAGTGACAAAATATTTTCGAATTTTTGAGCTTTGATGATTTTTCTAGTTTGTAAATGCAGCTATGAATATTTCTGAATTAAATGACTGTCTTCACAATGTCGAACAAATAATGCAGTAGAGTCAACGTTTTTTTTTTGTATATGGAAAAAATATTTGTTGATATTATTGCTCAAATTCACATAACATAGTAGTAATAAAAATAACAATATAATATACATATGTATTAAAAAAAAATTTATAATATATATACAATAGATAAGATGAAGGCAAGGAAACAAATCAATTTGCGAATAATTTGAAAACAAATTTCAAATAAATACACCAAATTGAATTCATAGGCCAGACAGGCAATGAAATATAAATTATAATCAGTAATAAATGTACGAAGTTCTTTCTGAAATGCATTGCATTTCTCGTTAACCTAATGATAAGAGGAATAGAGTTCCAAAGACGTGTGACAAATACTAAAAATTGACGCTCAGACGTTAAAGTAAAATGCTGCAAAGTTATTACTTGATAACATCGCGTAGAGCGTGTGACCTGCAGCTTACTAAACAGGTAACATAATTCGGCTCTTTAGTATATACCACTTTATGTAGCATAACCAAACATGATACTTTCAATAAATCATTGAATGTTATTAAGAAAATGCTTTTTCAACTCATCGATGTATGATCTGTTCGTTTTAAAGCACAAATATATCAAGCAATATTGTTATAGAAAATGTTCAGTTTGTTACTATTAAGTACACTCGCAAACAACTGGCATCCATACAAAAGAGTAATAGCCTAGACAGACGGCAGCCTAATTCCGGATTACCGAGTTAATTCGAATTAACTCGAGTATTAACTGCAGCTAATCCGCATAAACTCTATGAGTTAATTCTCAAAATAAAAGAGGATTAGGGCAATTTGCGATGGCAACACTGCTGAAAATTGTCTATTGTGAATTTTTCTCGATCCATTTTACAAAATATTATGTGTGTTCCCTAACACAAAACTTTCAACAACTGCTAACAGTTTTCAACATGAAAAGCGTTGGCGAACAAATAAATCCAGCTGTCAATTACGAACGGTGAATATAAATTTACAAGTTTCTGATAGTTTTCAGTTCACGTACTTCTTGTGGATTTTCTCATATCGAGAGTGACAGCTGACAGAAACTGATAGTGATAGTAATGTAAGTGAGCAGACCTAATAAAACAGCAATCAGCCGTTTAGTTAATCCGCAATACTGTCGTCTGTCAGGTTATTATATTATTCGGATTAAGTGCGCCTGTAATCCGGAATTAGGCTGCCGTCTGTCTAGGCTATAAGTATCAGATAAGTCTTACCTAAAAGCTGTCTAATTTTAACAGATATAAAATAATGAGTTGTCCATAAATTTCGCAGCATCGCGAAATCTATTAAGTTCTATTAGTTCTATTAAAAATTACACCTAGGTTGCAGAGTCCACAAAGTTTATCACAGTTCCACTTTGTTTACCATACACTGAGATTTGCTTGGGTTTAAAGTAGTCCGTTTTCAGATGCCCAGTCAAACACATTGTTAAAGTCAGAATTTAATTCACAAATGTACGAGTTGATTGGCACAAAAGTACTCCAGACGTGTAATTGAACATAATCCACATAAATATGAACATTATAAAATCTCAAAAGCTTTGAAGTGGTCAAGAAGGGCTAGAAGCATCACACAATTGCTATCAGGTTTAAGTAAGTATATTTTCGACGACATCGATAAGGGCAGTGATACAACTACGATTTGTTCTGAAATCGACTCATGTACAGAAATTAATGAGTAATTAAGAGAAATGGAATTTTTGATTATGGATTAGTTGTACTAGAATATTGGAAATAAATAGTAAGATCGCAATAGATCTATAGTCGTTAATGAATTCCGTAACTGGTAGAATTTTAGCTACTTTCCAGCTATTAGGCAATATGGAGGTTGTCATTACTCTGTTCAAGATTTAATTTAAATATGGCAGAATTTTAGGAAGAATGCCCTTGAGGAACAGAGGTTGAACTTCATCGAACCCAAAGGAATTCGACCTGACAGAGAGGACAGCGTTTACTAAATCACATTTATCTAGGACAACAATATTTGGAAAGTGAAATTACGTTATACTGCTACATAATCCTGTAGCAAATGGACAAGCCATGCCTACTTTTTATAGTAGCTCCCATACAAAGTGCCTGAACTTTTTTTAAATTTTAACCGCTGTAATTTCGGCCACCTTCTGTCTAGAACAATCATAATTAATTAATACTTTAATATGGTAATCGGCGCAAACTGGCGCAAACTCAACATGCCATGCCCACTTCTTTATGTGGCTCTTATACAAAGTCGAGGAAATTAAAAAAGAGAAATTTAACCGCCATAACTTACAAACTATTCAGCTTAGAAAATGCGAATGAATATTGTAAGCGTAACTAGATTTACAAGAAATGGGCGAGTTACGCCCACTGTTCATAGTAGCCCACATATAAAATTACTGAATTTTTTCAAATTTAAACTGATGTAACTTCGGCAATTTTTGCATAGAGCAACCATAATTGCCACTTAGATTAATACTGTAGTCGGAAATAATGTGACATGAAAGCAGAATGCCACGCCTACTAAACAAAAAACAAATCGCCATAACTTACGAACTATTCAGCGAAGGACAACCAAATTTAAGGTCTGGATTAATATTGCAAGAAGGGAGAAGATTTACAAGAACGGACGAGCCACGCCCACTTTGTATGTAACTCCCACACAAAGACTGGGAATTATCTTAAACTTTAGAACACCCATAACTTACGAAATACTTTGCCTAGGTCATTCATAATTCAAGTGTAGATTAGTACAGTTTTTGTCTGTTAGTTGTCGAAGAGTATGTGCTTCAAACTTAGGTCTTAGGATATTTTTCCGATGTAGCAGAGTCTCAATTGCACATGTGATGTCATGTGCCTACCGCGATAGCAAACATACTTTAAGTCCCTGATTTTCCGATAATATTCTATGAATTTTATCTATGATTTTTAGCGTGACGACCTCTTGAGGTGGCCTGAACGTTCGGCGTCACTTATGCTAGTACGACCACAATGGTCGTGTATCTAAAAGCTTAAAAATATGTAGGTTCAAATATGGAATTTCCTCTTGCTCTTTTGAGAACAATACTTGAAATGATCCGAAATTTTTGTTTTTCGAAGAGTCATGTGTTAAAATTTTGCTTCATACAATTTGACTAAGTTTACTCGAATTATATTCAAAACGCACTCGTTCGGTTTTGTTTATTTTCCAAATCACAGTCTCTTGTGAATATGTTTGTAAGGAATTAAATTTTTATTGCCCTCTAATGAAAGCCCATTGGATAAATTCGGTACTCATCAAAGCTACATATGTATGCACATATGGATAACACGTTCCAATCATTTATTAATGGTTGCAACTTTAAATAGAAACCATTTCAGCCATTAGCGACATTAATATGAATGCAGAGCTTGCCTCGTGCGACACCACAGACAATGCCAGCGACGACGGGAAACTTCCGTTTCGTGTGAGAGCGCGTGTCGGACATGTATATGTACATGCATACATGCATGTACATTAAACCGTCTCACACGAAAACGTTGTCGACTTGAAATGAATCTTGTTTAACACTATAATGATGATAATCTCCGTATATATGACGAGATATGTATATATGTATGTATGTATGTATGTATATTGGTGTTTTTGTTTGCATGTACCAATTATTTTCGTACGCATAATTAGTGTTGGCCACAAGTAGCGTAATGGAAAATATGTATGTCAATTCAAAAACCGAGTTTTAGAAATTTCTCGAAACGCATCAACTCACAAAGAATTAACACTAAAATGAAAGAATTGAGATTAACATTAAATAAATCAAAGCTAGGCGCTCTAATGCATATGTGTGAAGCATGTATGTTTATACACATGTACTTAACACACATATCCATACACAATTAGAAGTAGCTGCTGATACATGGTAGGTAGCAGTTTAGTAATAAAAGGCACGAAATAAATTCTAACAAGAAACCAAAATAGAATCGAAATAAACTAATTCTTTTTTTACTAGGCGCTCAACCATAAAAAAAAAAACCGTTGTCAATTTGACCGGAGGCCAATGGCCAATAAATGATCCCATATAATGCAACACGCGTCAGTATTGTTGTTGTTGTTGTTATAGCTTTATTTTGTGAACGACTCACGTGAGTGTTAATGAGTCACCACGGAGCACAATATAAGATTTAAGTGACAAAAATGTGTCTCTCTACTTACTATTTTATATTCTTAACCATTGGCGGTGTTATCGATAAGCCCAAAGTAATGACGTGGGCACAAGAAGGGATGTCAATATGTAATACATTCGTATTACGTATTAAAAAATAAAATTCCGGCAATAATTCTTGTAGTTCTAACTAATTACTATTTACTTTGTGGCTTCAACTAGGTCGAGTACTTTCGAGTTTTCATACAATCAACTTTTGTACTTTACATGGTGATGTCCTAGGCAGTGTCAAGTAGTTTGCTTTACATCACAATTTTATTAGAATCCGGCAGATTACTAAAAAGAAAACCCAAAAAGCAACTCAATTTGTACATTTCATAAACTTTGTCAAAGTACAACTAATATTTTGAATTTTATCGAATCCAAGATCAGTTCAAATCTGTGTAGTGCGGATGGAGGTTATAAAAGTTCCATGTAAATATTTGCTTCAGAAAATACTATTTATTATGAGTACTCGAAATCCTCTAATAGTCGGTACTAATAATTTTCGCTAATCACAACATAATCACTTACGTAATTATACGACAATCAAGTATTTAATTTTGCTTGTTAGAAACAAGTTTATTTCTTACCCTTTTAGCATTTCGATCAATAATACATTTATTTTATACTAGATGACAGTTTTATTTTTTTAATGAACAATTTATTTCTTTGTGTATCTAAATTAAAATTTATTTGTTTAATAGTTTATTATTATTATTATTAATATTACTGTGGATTCGCCATCTTCCATTATCCAGTTGTAGCTTATATAGATATATGTAATTTTGCAAATAATAGCCCATGTTATGCTTAATTCAACAAAATTGGATTTTGCTATTTTGATTCTATACACAAAAATAAGATCAGGGCAGTGGCAGATAGAGGATTTTATTGTTACGAGTAGGGATTGAACAATATTGTGGACAGTAATATGTACAGCCCTTAAACATATATACGTTTTGATAGTAGTCAATGTAAGTATTTGGGTGTGTCCTCATATTATCCGTCAATCCACTAAAACGCGCAGTTTCTGGCAGCTGTCATTTCACGACATATATTTTTTTTTATATATTTGACACAACTTGAAATGTTTGTACCTTTATACAATCATTGTTTAAAAATACCTAATCAGTTTAGGTAATTACTATTTCATTAATTGTATTCAAGTTTTTTAAACCTAATTACTGTAAACTTAAGGGGGAAGACCACTTTGACGGTTTGAAAAAATCGAATTTTTTTTTTTTGCTTGAAATGTTCTATGAGGTGTGTATTTTAATGTAGTATGCATCGATAGTCCGACAGAAACATTTAAACGAGGTAACGAGACGATTTTTTAAAAATTTTCCCAGGACACTGAGCGAGTTTCTAAAACTTCAAACGCGTTTATCTCGAAACGACATTTTGTAAACTGGTGGGATATATCACGCTTGCAATTTTCAACCGATTTTGATGAAACCTTGCAAAATTATCGAGAATTTAATTCCGCATCGAAATACTGGATGGGATTTTTGATATTTTATAATTTGGATGTTTAAAGCACGATTTTGAGGCAAATTTTACAGGTAAAAAATTAACAATTTTTTATAAATATCCACCATTTTCGTAAAAATTAACTTTTCAAAAAACGGCTTCAGTATTTCAGTGCGAAATTATATGGGAATAACCTGCCTATCTAAATTTTGTTCCAGATTCACTTGCCAAGGATCCAGATGTCCCACCGATGGGGAAAACCGGGCTGGAGGGGGGCTACGCGACCTGGTGCAGCGTGTACAGGGAGCCCGAGATCCAAGCAAGAAAAAATTGACATTTATTGTAATAAAGATAACTAATAAAATCATATAAAACATTTTATCATTGCAAGTTGTTTTAATGCTGAAAAAAAAAAATTCCGAAAATACTTTATTTTCCGACAGCTCAAGGTGGTCTTCCCCCTTAAGCACACATTTTTCATATATGAAGAAAAATTAGTGAATTTTTCTCCATATCTGTCTATTTTCTCGAAATCTCTATATATTATAATTTATTTATTTATTTTTTAAATTAGTAAATCGTCCATTTCATGTGGGTGCCGTAGCTCAGTGGTTAGTGCGTTGGCCTTCTGATCTGTAGGTCATGGGTTTAATCCCCGGCTGAAGCACAACAAAATTTGATATCGAAAATGTTTTTCTTTCGAACGGTACCCACGTGCCGGCAAGCAATTGGCAATTCTTCCGGCAGTAACAATAACTTTCGACAGAAACTTTGTCTTTTATTGAAGATAGGCAAACAGTTTTTTTTATTTAAAAGACATACGTGTTCATCAAATCTTAGTTTTTTTCATCCTATTGTCCATTCAGAAATCAGCGGAACAGTTACTTTATCACCCAAGTATTTTTTATTATTTTAAATTATGACTATGTCCTATTTATGATTATGACTCACTTAGTAATGCAATAAAAATCGTAGTGATTTTCTTCAATAATTTATTTTGATAATTTCTTAAATACAAATTATCATAATTTCTACGTATTGCTTTTTACCTTCTCCCACTCTATAAAGGTATAAGTAATAATATTTTTCTTTGTCTGACGTCATCGTTTCTTTTTCCCCCCAATTTAACCACACACTAGTGCTAGTATGGAGCACAAAGGTAAGGTCAAGTCAGTAAGGTCAAAAGTATAAAACAACTTTAGTAGCAGTCGGTTTCTATTTTAGGGGTGGGAGGCAGACTAAGTACACAAAAAAAAATATTTACAAATCTTCCTTCTCCATAAATATATCGACGGTGCGTACGAAGAAAGACGCTTAAACATAATTGCCGTCAAAGAACGACGCATAAACATAATTTATGGTTATCACCACACTTCTTCAACCAATATTTCCAGTCGGTCGGATAAATGGTATTATGCTTACGCGTCTTTCTTCGCCGTCAATTATGTTTTCGCGTCCTCCCTCGCCGTCAAAACACTCGTGCGTCTTTCTTCGTATGCGCGAACGATATCTAAAATTTGTATGTATACAAATAAAATAAACAAAATAGAAACAATAACAGCAGCAGTTAAAAAGTATAGATTCAAAATATATTGTGTCATTTCTTATTGATTAAAATTCCATAAAAGTGCGGATTCATCTTAAGTGGATGTTCTTCGTTGAAGACAATTGTACGATATGATGGCGCCATAATGGCTTGTTAATACTGGCAGAATGCTTAAAATGCAGAACGCATACATCTCTTTTGGCTGAGTCATTCTTACCATAAATGTACTACGATATATAGAACATTAAAGTGATCATGAAAATTCAATTGGAGATGCAATCCCAATATTATGAGACGCATGTTTGTGTGTAAGAACAACATCATTATGTAAATAATTACAACACGTGATTTCAGTAGAGAGATCTAAGATATTAATATTTAAAAAATTATTATAATTATAAATTAATAATTTTTAACTCAATAAAATAATAAAGTAATAAAGAGAATTAGCTGAACTCTGATACATATGATATTTTCAAGGCAACCAGACTAGAAGTAAGTATATTCCACTAATTCTATTGTAATTTTCAGGTAACCAATGTTGAAGTTACGAGTGGACACTCAACACTTAGGGAGTTACGTTCGATGGTTCTTCACAGTTCAAGTAGCTCAGTGGTTAGTGCGTTGGCCTTATGATCTGTGGGTCGTGGGTTCAATCCCCGGCTGAAGTATAACAAAATTTGATATCGAAAAGATTTTTCTTTCGAGCGGTATCCACCCGCCGGCAAGAATTGGCAATTTTCCGGCAGTAACAATTTGTGACAAAACTAAATTAAAGTGATGTCACAAGAGTTCTGCCATTCGGAACCGGCTAATATAAGTAGGTCCCTTCAAATGTTGTCCAAATTTAACACGCACAACAGTATTGGAAGAGAAGCGCAGTGGTATCACAATGGGCCTTTCTGGCCTAAGTGTGTCCTTTCAGAGAGAGAGGGCAGCCACATAACCTAACCTAACATATTCGAAATATATATTTGGTTATTTTATTAATTAAGTCTATCAAAAATTACCAAATTCGAACCTACTTAACACTTTTCCATTTTTAAGAAAAGCTTTTAGCAAAAAAAAATCGCGGCTTTTATTGAATATTAAAGGACATTCTTTTAGCTAATGATCATAATCAAAGTCCATTCTAAAATTAGTGCATATTTATAACCGATTTCTGTTTGGAATTTAAAAAAGAATAATCATAATCTAAAGAAAATGTTTTCAAAAATACGTTTTCCTAATCATCTAAATCAACCTACATAAACTAATGAGATGCTACTACTTGTGTTATTCTATTTGTTTATTCCTCAACTATTTATTGAGCCAAAAACATATACGTATCTGCACGAAAAAGTTGTTTTTTTTTTTTTGCAATTTCTTTAAATTTCGACGTGATCGCATATGCAAGGAATTACATATTTATTTTTATATTTTATATTGTTGGTGTTGGTGTTATTGTTTTATGATTTTGTACACTTATGTGTGTTACCAAAGAAATGAAATACGATCGCACCATGGCGGCGGCTACTGGTTTTCGATTCAATTTTGCTGCTTTGCAGTTTTATTTGCTTTTTCCCCTGGTAGTAATGCATGAGTATGTATGTGGGTATATATCATTGATCATATTTTAGCAAACGATTGAAAATGCAAACCGTAACCGCGATGATTTGCAGTAAAAATAATTGAAAATTTAATAGTATTCTCAAGTTTATATGGCTGTGTAAAATAGACTGCCTTTATATATCTATACTTACATAGAGTTCATTCATAAAAATTGTATTCCAAGTGCAACAACAACAACAACAACAATAACAGAAGACAGAACAGAGCATAAACTACCGATACTACGCAACAAGTGGGCGCTTTGCTGATTGGGCTTATGAAAAATTATAGTAATTTGCAATTAGTTAAGGCGAATTGAGATTTTATACATAGCTGCTATTGTGGGAAATGCGACGTGAATAAAAAAGAACAGCCAAACGAAAAATTCTCAGGAAGTTGTTAGAAGCTATGAGTGCATACGTAAATAATAATGCTTCTAAAAACTAGTAGGTGGTGCGGGTTTCATTGAAATAGTGGAATGCATCTCTTGCACTATTTCTTCCTAGGTATGCGCATACTCTATTTCTTTTTTATGAAACAACAGATGAAAATTTTAAATTTAATGTATTTAATTTGGTAAAGTGTTGCGCTATCTATCATAAAAGTTGTAATTCTGCACACATTTCTTCCCAAGTCGACATAAAATGTAGCTTGAAATGTAAAAGTGGCAAATAAAGTTTAATTGCAATTTTGGCAACAGAGAAACAATTTAATACCAAAGAATAGTTTATAAAATGTCTTAAGAATTTAAATAATACTCCAGTTTATGAATTACTAAAAATATTGCTTAGCGTTGTCTTTAAAATTGCTGTAAGTGATTGAAAGAAAAAAGTGTCAATTCCTTTGTGATTGCTACTGCAAAATGTCAAAACATGTTGTAATTTGAAAGAAAAAAAAAGGCAATTCAATTTTCAATTGATTTGAAGGGATTGAATCGTAAGAAAAGAGATTTTGAATTGAAATTCTTTGAATTAAATAATCATATAAACCCCGAAGGGCTCTTTGGCCGGGCTTCTCTTCCATTTGGACAGTATTAGAAGGTATCTACTTATTTTAGCCGGTTCCGAACGGCACAACTTTTGCGACATCAGCTTTCCTGAGCTTTGTCGCAGAGATGTTTTTGAAAATTTTCCATGTCAAATTGTTCGAAAGAAAAATCTTTTCAATATCAAATTTGCTATGCTTCAGCGGGTGATTAAACCCATGACCGACAGGTCAGACGGCCCTCTCCACCTCTTGTATCTCAAAAAAAATGTACTAAGTACAGGGTTGCAGTGTGATTTACTTAAGTTTTAGACTGTTATACAAAAAATTACTTGTTTGCTTGTAAACGCAAAGTGTAATAGCCTAGACAGACGGCAGCCTAATTCCGGATTATCGAGTTAATTCGAATTAACTCGGGCATTAACTGCAGCTAATCCGCATAAACTCTATGAGTTAATTCTCAAAATAAAATAGGAATTTGCGATGGCAACACTGCTGAAAATTGTCTATTGTGAATTTTTCTCCATCCATTTTACAAAATATTAGGTGTGTTCGCTAACGAAAAACTTTCAACAATTGTTTACAGTTTTCAACATGAAAAGTGTTGGCGAACAAATAAATCCAGCTGTCAATTATGAACGGTGAATGTCAATTTACAAGTTTCTGATAGTTTTCAGTTCACGTACTTCTTGTAGATTTTCTCATATCGAGAGTGATAGATGACAGAAATTGATAGTGATAGTAATGTAAGTGGACAGACCTAATAAAACAGCAATCAGCCGTTTAGTTAATCCGCAATACTGCCGTCTGTCAGGTAATTATTTTATTCGGATTAAGTGCGCCGGTAATCCGGAATTAGGCTGCCGTCTGTCTAGGCTATAAGTTTACTAACATATGAAAGCAAGATATGTTTTCATATTTTGTCTAGTGAAAGTGTTGAATTTAATAGGATGATGGACATTAGTCGGGAGGAGATTTTTCCGGAAAATAGACTTTAATCCAGAAGAAAAAAATCCGGATCAATACACAATAATTAAAATATTTATCAGGAAAAATGTACATTAATCCGGATTTTTCAGGACCAATGTCTCAAATTTTTTCTACTCTAAACCAGACATAATTGTTATTATTAAAATTTCGTAATAAAATATTTCGGAATAAAGAGCGAAAGAACTTATCCGAAATTTGCTTAATTTCCGTATAATGTTAATTTTTGTGAGGGCCAATGTCCTCCGGACTAATGTCATCGCTTTAATAATATAATCTATTTTTTTATTTTTTCCGGCTTCATTTTTTTATATTTTTGTACAATGTACGCCCCTTGTACAGTAAGCCGTAAACAGTTATTACAGTTGCTACCATATGTACTCGTATTCGTATGAATAATAATCATTCTTATTGTCGTCGTGTATTTATTTTATGTTTGTTGTGTAGATTTGAGCATTTTTCAGAGCTTACTTATAATGAAATAAATACAAACACCATCGGGATGACATCCTGTTAGTACAATTAGTAAACTTTCCTAATTTACATTCAACATAAATTTTGAATTCGTAATTTTGGGTTTTTTGTTTTGTATTGTTTATATATGTACGTACCATATAATGGTGTAACATTTTAATTCGTTGCTTGATTGGCATAAGTATTCCTATTTACTGATGTACTATATTTACCACACGAGCGTAAGACAAATGCACGATTTTATAATAAGTAATTGTGCTACCATCGTCTTCACTGTCGTGCATTGACATGTTCCTACTTAACATATTACTACTTCATACACTCCTACAACATACTACTGGCGTTCGTATTGCTACGAAATACTACTTTTCGAATCAACCAATATCAGTTCATTAAACTCTATTGATGCAATACTTTCTATAATAAAGAAATTATAAAAAAGAACTAATGAAAGATTAGAATTAAAATATCATTACTGCTTTGCATTAATGCTTTGCAGTGGTAGGAAATCAGTCGATGAGTTATTTTTGGCAAAAATGTAATACGTACGGTTTCAAAAAATGAGTTCAAAATCTGACAAACATTTCTTAATGTTATTTTTAATATTTTTAGTTGTTTGTTGTTGTATTCGGTTTAGTTCTTGTAATTGGCATGTAACTCCACATATCGACGAAGAGCAAAAATGGCTAAATTGTGAAATATGTATATTATAATGCATTGAATGAAAATTTCTAACCTATAAAAGGGTACGATTAGTCTCTTCATAGGACATGCTCGAACAAAATGGAAAAGTTCATTCCATATAAAAGAGTTCAAAAGTGCGAATAGTCTCTTATTCCTTTGCGACTGATCCCGGACACATCACAGACAAGTAGCATTTTTTGCAGGATGTATATATATGCTTTATTATGTAACGAGCAAGCGTCCAAAAATATGCAATATAAAGATAAAAACAATAACATTAACACCATTATAGTTACTAATGCAAATTATGTTAATGCTAGCATATTTAGCCTGATTTTATTTATATTCTTACATGTAAGTAGAACGACAACATGATCAGTAATGCGCTGCGCAATACAATAGACGATACGAGGCACAGTGCTTCGATCCCATACAACGAGTGAACAACAAAACGAAGGAGTGGCTGTATTGCAATGAAACTTGGTATATTAGTAAGCTAGGGTCAGTGATTTCAAATGTGAAATCATTATTTCTGTAGAATTTAGAACTTTTCCCATAAATTATGTTTGAAAACTTAATTTTTTGGCGTTTTTAATAGAGTGTTAAAGCCAAATCAAGCTCAGTGGTCTGTAGGTTGTAGGTTCAATCAAAATTTAATATCGAAACGATTTTTTTTTGGACAGTACCCACCTGATGGCAAAAATTGGCAATTTTTCCGGCAGTAACAATTTGCCAAAAATGCTGCTTAAAAAAGAGCTCCGTGGCAAAACTAAGTTAAAGTGATGTCACAAGGGTTCTGCTTAATACCTTCTAGTTTATACATTTCTCATCTGATTTTACCAATATTATACTTCTAAATTTTAACCCTTAACATGTAACGTCGGGTCATTTGTACCCTGCCGAAATTGACATTTTTTTCAGATTTTTTTGAGCACTTTTACGTACTTTTTTAAGAGCCGGACACAAGTGAACCGACGTTACATAGAAGAGGTGCGAAAAATTACATTACATGGCAAGGGTTAAATAATCAAGTTTTTAGACCATATTTCAAATAGCATTTTTGTCGAAGAAGAGTCGAACAGATTGGGATTTTTGCAATATTTTTTATTTTATTCAATTCGGTTATTCCCTGTAAAATGATAAAAATCGATAACTCAAAATTTTCGATTTATTTCCACTGGCCGAAACACTGTGCGACGGCGTCACTATTTAAAATCGAATATAAAATTACACAACAAACATAATAGGTAAAACCAAAATAATCAAACAATTCATTTACAGCAAGAAGAGAAGTTGTTTGTTGGTAACAACGACTGTAGAAAGGATTCCCAGAAAATACATACATAGTATATGTTCTTTTAACAAAACCTAGAATAAAGAACAAACAACATAGAATAATATGTACAAATCGCATCAAGAAATAACAACAGCAACACTAGTAACACCAGCAACAATTGTTGTAATTGTAGTAGTTAAAATTGAAGTGTGCAATAATTTGTCTTGCAGAACAACAATAACATCAGTATCAACAAAAAGAGCAGTGACTGCAGCAGAAACAACGGCGACAGCGGCGGCAACTGCTTGGCGGCACCAGTAGCAGTCGCACATTAATTTTCCTTCCCAAAAAAACACGACAAAGGACACAAAAGCGACCACCATCACAAAAAAAAACATAACAAAATAAATAATAATAAATAGAACAAAACTAATGACAACAATGGAACTGAGAAGAAATAGAGAATTTGTACAACAACAAAATCTCGATACACCACCAGTAGTAGTTAAATTGTGGTACTTCCCGAAACACTCAAAACTGTTGCTGCTGCTGCTGCTTCAGCTGATGGTGTACTGTCTGTCTTGCCTGCAACATCATCACTAACACCATCGTCATCAACATTATATGTAGCCTTTAAACAAATAACATGCATATGAGCATATGCAAGCTATACAGTAACATCAGCCACTAATAGTGGGTAAAAGCTCATTGTTATAGTTATGGTTATGTTGTTCCTGTTTATTCCGTTTCCACCGCTTATTTGTGAAATGTAAGACACTACTCGTATACAGAAAAAGAAAAGAAAATAAACACATGAAAAGGTAGCAAATAAATAAATCGACAACAATAACAGCTATACCCTGATGCTAAGTAGTCAGTTTGTAAGTTGCCTATTTGGTTTAACTACTGCTGTGCTATTGTTAGTTTTTGTCACTATATTCATAAGGTAATAATTTTTTTAATAGTAATAATAATAATAATAATAATAATATTTATAATCAAAATAATCATAATAATCACAATAGAAGGGTTAGAGTACTTTTTTTAGCAGTGTGGCGCCATCTCATCGCGACAAGAACACTGGTTGATGAATATGAAATATGTACCTATTAATAAATGTTATAATAAAATGCTTTGTTTTCAATAAAAAAAAAAAAAAAGGAAAAGAAAGAGGAAAATGGAAAGGATCTACAAACATTTAAGTATATTCTTAAGTTTCATCCAGTGACAGATCTAGGATTTCCCCTGAGAGGGAGTATGATAAAGACTTTATGAGTGACGTATTCAGGATAATACTGTGTTATCCATTTTGTGGTTCCGAAAGTAAACGTAAATAAAACGCACTTTTGCTTAAAACGTTTGGATGATAATTTTTCGCATCGAATTTTCCTCAGCGATGAGTCTCATTTCTCGTTTCGGCGATGTGAATTGGCCACCAAGATCATTGTTGGACTCTTTTTTGAGGGGTTACGTAAAGAATCGTGTTTATACGGATAATCTTCAAACTCTTGACGCTCTGAATCATTCGTCAAGTTATGACCGAGATATTGCCCGATATGTGCTGAAAAGCCATCGAAAATTACCTCACAAGGATCAAATGCTATAGCACGTCCCGTGGAGGACATTTGAATGATGTTGTATTTTATCAACGTTTATTGTCGGTTAATGTAGATGTTCGGCCCCATTTGCGTTGATCGCGAGTATCGAATAAGGTACAACCATGAGCTGTCTGAGTTATATGCTGACACCGACATAGTAAAGCGCTTTAAAATTCAGCGACTGCGCTGGCTTGGTCATGTCGGGCCAATGGAAGTACAAGCTCCGACTAAGAAGGTGTTATATTCGAAACCCATTGGTGGACGACGCAGAAGGGGCAGACCCAACCTCCATATACATTTATAAGGTTGATTGGAGACTCCACTGTTTATGTTTCTTGTAACGAGTAGCGGCAGGAGGAAGATCATAGACACTTGTCAAACAATCATTGATAAATATAGGTGTGCACGAATTAAGTCCTGAATAACAGAGGTGCAATACAGCCATTATGTGGTCATTACAATTGAAAATCGATTTAGGCCGCATCTAGCATGCATCTAGCTGGCGTAAGTTAAAGGTTCCACGCGCTGACAAGTTCTCTTGGTCTTTCCACCGGAGGTTAGGTCTGGCTCTTCGGCATCGTCCACCAGCGAGCTCCAAATATAATGCATCCTTAGCCGGAGCGTGTTCGCCGAGTATTCTCTCATCGGTAAAGGCCAACAGCATGACACTTTTGTTGAAGATAGTGCCATTATGTCGTATATTAGTAGCTCGTATTATTTTCTCCATAATATGACTGAAGATCTCGAACGATAACGAATTAACTTGTCTGAAACACAATTCGGTGTGAAACGGCGGAAGAGATCCTTCCCAATTTTCACTGCACAACGGAAGCTGTGCAGTGTCATTCTGCAAAGACGAATGAGCTTCGCAGGAATACCGAACTCAGACATTGTTGTGTAAAGGTAATCATTTACCGGACTTTCGAAAACGGCTTGATAATCAACAAATGAATGGTGTGTTGATCTGTTTTTCTTCGGTATTCTTCAAAATTTCTTCAAATTAATTACAGATGGATGTGCAGTGTTTTAATATGGAAATAAAAACATTAATTTTCAGGCGTAATTATAAGTATTATTTAATTTCATTTTTATTAAAAACATTCTTGTTACAAAGTTTAATAATCGAAATATTTCCCATCACTATCTACTGTCCTTTGACATTTATCGGGTAGATTGGGGTCCTTCGCGATAGAAACTTGGGGATTTGAGGCAAAATAGTCATCGAGCCATTTTTGTACATCTTCAACTTTGGAGAATCGGTGGTTAGCTAAAAAAGATTGCATTGATCTGAATAAGTGGTAGTCGGAAGGAGCAAAGTCGAGAATACGTCGCATGCTGAATAACATTACATGCTGAATGTGAGTTCCTAAGTTCCTGAGTACCGGTACGTGAATCATCCTCAAGGCAAAAATAATTGTTATGAAACCTTGTATACCATCATTGTACTGTTCTAAGATTCATATAATTTTTACACAAAGTCGAATTAATCAATATCACAGCTCCAGCAGTACTTTTTTTCATTTGAATACACAATGGCGTGAATGTTGCATATCGACATCCATCTCTTATAAAATTGATAAACACTGAATGACAGTTTGGAAGCGACTGAAACAATGTCTTATAAACAGCAATGACTAAATCCGCAGAGTTACTCGGGACATAAACTTGAAAACATAAACTTAGAAAACAAATCTGTATAGATTTTTGTTATGTTCTATGTGTCAAATAATCGGTTATACTGCTCTCGTGTGTCAGCTGACATATCAAACTAAGTTAAGTCTAGAGTAAATTACGCTTGAGCTACAATTACCCAAAATGGCGGGCGAAATGGATGCGTTTAAGTTGGTTTTTTTATGCAACAAACTGCACATGACAGAATATATTTGTTCACCTATTTGTGGTATGAGATATATAGATTCAATTAAGATTTGGATAGAATTAATCTGTGCGCTGTGTGCTGAACATTAAACCTGTGCAAAGTGTAAATGTTTAACCTTTAAACACAAGAGTAAAACTAAAATAAACTAACATAGATGTGTAATTTTTTCACATAATATTATTTATATATTGTATAAAGGTTATAGTCCTGCGTTCAGCTCCAATTATAGTGCAGTTAGTGCATACTATTCGTCAATGGAACTCATTACTTCGCAACCTGCACGAATTAAGTGGTGCCAAACAATTGATGAATTATTTTGGTAAGTAAGTTTGGGCTTCAATTATTTTGATATAATTATATATTAATTATACTTTTGTACTGAATATAAAAAGATAAATAAATATCGCTTATTCACAAGTGAGCCTCACAAAAGTGGTACTGAAAGCTTTTACTCAATTTTCGGAATAACGACTCAGATCTATTTAAGAAACTGAAACACTTGAAAAGCAAAACTTAAATTAAACTAAGTAAACTTCCATATTTATGGCAATTATTGAGTGTCGAGATATATTGTACATAACTTAAGCAATCGTACAATAATTGAATATCAAGTTTTTTTCTTAAGTCTTTTATATCCATTTTTTCAAAGTACTGGCACTGTACCCCTTAACCGATGAACTTGCTAAAAAGAAGCATAATAATATATAGATATTTAAAAATCATTCTAGCTACACCACTATACTGTACATATAGTATACATACAATATTATATTTTTTTGTTGGCAATGAAATCGAAAATTTAGTCATGTTTATAATATGGCAGCAACAATTGCATGTGGCATCGTTTACCATATGGATATACAACCATATTACATATAACTATGCAACAGTGCTTCAAATAAAGTAAATGATTTTTATTGCCATAATTGGTGTTAAAAACTGAATTAAGCATACGCTAAATTACAGTGTTTAGCAACATTCAATATGATCTAAGCAAAAAAACAAAAGTCTTCGTGTCAATGTTTGAAATACATCTAATGCCATTCATATGATCAAGAAGAAGAAAAGCTACTATTTATACCATAACTTTTATAAACCAATAATAATGAATAATAAAAATAAAAAAAACAATAGAATTAAATGCAAAATGAACAAATCATATTAGCCAATCAGCAAAAAGTAACCGTCATAGCAAAAAGCATTAAAAGCATACACTCTGAACACCAATAAAATATAAATGATGCTGAACATTGTAATAAGAGTGAGAGCGATAGAGAGATATACAGAGAGAAACAAAGAGATACGTATAAGTTAATGTAACGTAACGTAATCTTTAAAAAACTCATGAACTCATTGCCTTTCCTCAATTCAATGCACTCTCTCCCTTTCTCTTGCTCTCTCTCTTTCCCTCACATAATTGTCTGACTATCGGAACACGTTGATCACATTGCTTTTTTTTTTCGCCAGTAAAAACGGGGCGTGCACAAATTTCTTTAGCACAAATATCAATATGCCTGCAATTGTATAGGTTACTTGTTGGTATACAATATATTGACGCAAGTATAGTACGCATCACCCGCACACTTGGACAATTTGTTTCTACCAAAACTCCCCGATTTTTACGATCGCCGATCTATTTAGAGAGTAGGTTCGCAATCGCTGTTGACTGGCTGGTTGATGGACGGCCGAACTCTTGCTTCGATCTGTTGATGTTGTCATTAATAAATATATTCAAACAATTTCTACATTATGATGTTGACTTACCTTCAACACATTGCTGTAGCGTGAGCATTTTATTACTAACGTTGTTGTTTACTGTGCATGCTAAAGGTATCTGACTGGTTGGCAGATTGGTTAGCTTCTCGTTTGGTTCGGTCTTAACGTGATCAGTATTCTTATGTATACCAGCTCATGCACGTTTATTCTTCACATGCTATGTAGATACGTACGTACATATGTTATGTGTGCAGTTGCCGTTTATTTGTGGTCGTTGTCGTAGTCGTTCTCGTTGTCGTCCCACCGTTAACATCGTATTACCGTCGGTGCACTCTCTGTTCGTTCCTAATTTTCTTTCACAAACACACATACAAATTGACATCTTACTGGCAGATATTTACCTTCTTGGAGGCTTCTTTGCATTTCAAGTTGCAGTCAGTTGTATGTAGTTGGCTAACGCGACGCGTGCAAGGCTTACGGGGTTACGATCATCACCAACAATTGCACAAGAAGCATTCTACTCGAGTTGTTCTTGGCTTTCGCAAAAACTTGCTATCTTACGTGTTTAGTGTTGAACGAAATTTTAACGTATGCAGACAATATTTTCTAAAGTGATAGCAAATAACGTCGGAATTACATTGGATGAAGAAAGAACGCAATAAATTGAATCCGATAATAAATTTTGCAAAAAATAAAAAATAAAAAACAAAAATTAAGCAATTTACAAATAATTAAATACATATCGCGGGTCATATTCAAGACTGTTGACAGTTGCACTAAGGCACACATCTTTTTAAAATGAATATTAAATATTTCGTAGTCAGTCAATCAATCAATCAATGATGTGAGCAACAACAACAACAACAATAACAAAAATACATTTGAAAAGGTAGTGTGGATCAATTTTGTTTCAACAAGCTGTTCGAGTGTTAAGTAGACAAACATATGTGTGCTTTATGTTAATTGAGTATTATGCAGTCAGTATATTATGTGTCTTGTGTACGATTTGAAAGGTGTAATGTGCCCATATCAAAGTGATCTGATTTCAAATAAGTCTCAGTATAGCTAATTATTTATTTTATGAAAAGTGAAAAGTGATTAGCCTCTCTTTTGTATTAAATTAAATTAATGAGATTAGTTTAATTTGGTACATCATTTTTTTTTTAATTCTACCAATAATTAGTACCAAAAAAGGTACAAATTGTTATACCTAGTTTGCTAATTTCTTATAGCTTTAGTTATTTTTGTATCAATTTAATATAATTTAACTTTAATGGTGTATAACAATTAAATAAAGAAGGATATTTAAGTGAAATTTTGACTTATTCGAAATTTTTTTGTTTGTAAGTAACTGTGTGTGATGTAGTTGCCGGATAATAGCCGTGTTTGATATACACAATTAGCTATCGATTTCTATAGAAAGTCGAGCGGCGATGTCTATCCCTACTTACCAATTAATTATTGAGATAAAGTAGTGTTACCATCGTGTATGCGCTATTTATTAACGAAAAAGGCAAATCCACAGTTAATTGCCATGGTATACGTATTGTAGTGCTTATTTCAATTATAAAAAATAAAAATGATTTAAATATTATTCGATAGTGATGAAAAATTTACAAAGGAATATACCTAATTGTGGGTGCCTAATGTCAATGTGACACCATTGCTAATTGTGTGTAAGCGTCTTATTGAAATTGATTTCGAATAAAAAACCAATTAGTGAAATAAAAAATTAAAAAATATACTCATACAATACGCTTACTACAATCAGTAAGAGAAATAAATAAACGAATACTTAATATTGATAATAAATAATTAATAATAGTGAATCGTGTGCGTTGTTGTGTGCAACTATGTACATATTTGTGCTGTGATTGATTTGGTTACTTACGGTTGATCATTACTAGTTGAATATCATATTATGTGAATTTATAGCAGATTTATGTGTGGATTATTTTTGAAATTACAATTGGATTACAAGCATTGGTTAATTGTCGTTGATTATTGCCACAACTCAAGTACGTAAAGATTTATGTTCATATTCAATTATAGGTTAAATGCAATTTTAGTTTTTTTATAACTGTGTAAATGTTCAATTCGAGATTTGAGGGCCTTGAAAATAACACATTACTAAGATTTTCCCATAAATAAATTGATTGGGGCTAAAATGTACGATCGACCAATTGATGTTGCCATTTATAGAATTTAAACCATTTATCGATGAATTTCTTAACGGTTAACTTTAACTGAAAGCTGTTAGATTATTAAAAATACCAAAAATTCCACATTTAAAACATGCACTTATTAATGTTTCTCATTTTTCTGAATTAAGATAAATAATCTAATTTTGGGTGACGTAGCTCAGTGGTTAGTGTGTTGGCTTCTGATCTGTAGGTCTTGGGATCAATCACCAGCTCAAGCATAACAAGTTTAATATCGAAAACGATTTTTCTTTCGAACGGTACCCATCTATAGGCAAGCAATTGGCAATTCTTAGGACAGTAGCATTTTGCCATGCAAGAGCTTTTAAAAAAACTCTGTGACAAATCTCAGTAAAAGTGATGTCGCAAGAGTTCTGCCGTTCGGAACCGGCTAAAATAAGTAGGTCTCTTCTAATACTGTCCAAAATTTCAAACGCACAACAGTAATGGAAGAGAAGCTCGGCCAATGAGACCTTCGGGGCTCTAAGTGCCACATATTTATTTTTATTTTATAATAACAACAATATACAAAGAAAATGAAAAGAGAAATTCATGCCGGCAAATGTTTTCTAAATAGCCGCTTTTGTAAAATTTTGTTTGACAATTCTGCAAGAGGATTTGAAAGATTTTTCATTTTTGTAAATTATTGTATTATATTTTGAACAAAGGAGATAGCCATTAGAGACATTTTTAGATCTTTATAGATGTATTGACAACCAAGGATGCATCGTTTATTGTCCGAAGGCTTTTTGACTGGGCTCGTTGAATTAATTCTATATTCGAACTAGAGTTGCACTTTCCCATTGTTGAAAGCCTCAAAATAAGCTTTATAATTGTTTTATAGATAAGAACTTTGTGTTGTAAATAAAGTTTAGACTAGCGGTAGGTGTACTTCTTCCAAATAAGGCGGCTGTCAAGATGAAATGCCCAAATATTTAACTTTATCGAATTTGGTAATTTGTACATTATTTAGCTTAACAGGAGAACATGTGTTTTGTGTCCTGGTGCAAACGTAATATGCTTGCTTTTATCTTATTTCGCCTTTCAGTTAATCATTTAGCTACTGTTTGTAAGTGAACATTTATGATAATTTGTTTGATGAAATATATTATAAATATAGTATAAATTGTGTGCGTGCATTTTCAATTATTGTGTACAATAAAAATATATTAGAAAGCAAAAAATGGGTGTAACATAAATTTGCAATCCTCCGGTTTTACTAAAGAGGAAGAACTTCTGCTATATGATTTCAGTCGTAATGTGAGCACAAAATTGTCAGCACTTTTCTGTGCCACTGCATTAACAATGGACATGACAGTGATGTGTTCCAATTGAAACACAAAATACCAGCATTTCTTGAAGGTGCGTAACACGTGAAGTGGATCACCAGCTCGACGATGACAAAATAGTAACACAGAAGGAAGAAGACGAACGTATTGTATGGACGAAAAATGAAGTGCCGGACTATGTGAGAACAACCTATACAATTTCCGATAAAAATGCATTACTTTTGGCCATTACAATTTTCATTAGTTTCTTCCTGTTACAGGATGCATCGCCAAAAAATTAATTAGTTTTTCTCCATAGGTGCATTAGCATTATTCTCTACAAGCACATAAAGTAATTAATAAAAAATTATAACAAATGACTGGTATCCAAGCGATTTTCACCCATTGTGTAGTTGGGCGTATATGTTACACCTATTGCGATTTTCATTTCCTTCCAACTAATTGTAGAAAGAAATATTCGCAAATCGAATGAGTTTGACATTCGCATTGGTATTGCCAAGCGCAAGAAATTTCCTATCCGAAAAGGGTAAAAAATATGTGCGTAAATCGCATTACTGAGTACCATTTATTCGAAATCGAGTAATTTGACTTTCGTATCGAATTGCGGAGTGACCGACTTGGTCAGACTTTATTAACCTTGTAAGCCTTTGTTAAGATAACACCCGACGTTGTTAACACGGCATAATGTATGTAGGGTATGGCACACCAAATGTTGCCACACGCCAACTGACAATAATCACCAGTAATAGCATTTCTTTTCATGGGTTAGTCTTATGATGTTCTATTTTCTCGAATAAATGCAAATTCGATTGTTTTTTTATTATATATAAGTACGTATGTACGTATGTATGAGTGTGTGTGAGAGTTTCTGTGTGTGTGTGTGTGGTTATTGTGGCTTATTTTTGATTTATGATTTGAAGTATGCATCATGTATATGTAAATACGAGGGCGGTCCCAGAACTACCCGACCTGATATATAGATGGCGGCAGTAATTAGAAAAAGTTACATTCGGTGAAAAGTGGCAACCTTATAAAACATATGTTTTAAGTATCAAGGCGCCACGTTGTTTAGTATTTTCTTTTTGGAGCCATCGAAAGTTAACGACCTCAGTGAATTTGTAAACATAAAAAAATTGGTCACCGTTATGTAATTCAATACTTTCATTTGAAAGGTCTCAGTCCAACGAATATTAAAACCGAACTAGATTCTACTCTGTGGGAGTCAGCTCCTTTGTTTACGACAATAAAATATTGGGTGGCAGAGTTTAAACGAGGTCGTACGAGCTACCAAGACGAACACCGTAGTGGTCAACCAATTTAGGTGGCCATGCCAGAAACAGTTAAGAAAATCCACAAAATGGTATTGGATGATCGCCGGCTGAAGGTTCGTGAGCTAGGTGTAATTACAGGCATTTCAAAAAGTGGTATACATCGTATATTGAACGAAAATTTAGAGATGAAAAAGCTGTGTGCAAGATGGGTGGCGCCTTTGCTCACAATAGAACAAAAACACCAGTTCACACATCCGTTATTGCGATGGCCAAAATCAATGAGCTAAAGCTCGAATTGTTTCAGCACGCATTTCTATTTCCAAATTTAAAAAAATGGCTTGGTGATAGAAAATTTGCAAACAATGAAGAGGTGGAGTCTGCGGTAGATGGCTATTTTAATGAGCTAGGCAGTTCATACTATAAACAGGGTATCGAAGCTATAGAATATCGCTCGGTATAGCGCTAAAAGGAGATTATGTTGAGAAATAAAGAAAAATTTTTCCAAATTTATTGTGTTTTCCTTGTTAGGTCGGGTAGTTCTGGGACCACCCTCGTATGCATCATGTACATATATGTATGTTAAATAAGGTGTGTGTGACCATCTTCCGCAGCGATATGGTGAAGGCTCCAGTTAAATTAAAGATCACAAATGAATGACACTTGACACTTGAATTGAAGAATTGTTGATGAGATTGCTTGACAATGTGTAGGTATACATGCTACAAAAAATTGTAATGGATATACACGAAAATAGATAATATTTCAGAAACTTTGCTCTGAAAGTACGTATGCAGTAAGTATGTATCTACATATAGTACAAAATACAATGTAGAAAGAAGAAAATCCATTAAAACGCAATTCAATTTTTATTGATTTAAATTGAATACACATTTTCATGAATATTACATACGCTATATATGTACTTTTAAGGCGCGGTGTATAGTGGACAATCCCCTTATAAAGGCATATCATAAATGATTGTTCCAAAAAAAAAAAACCGAGAAAAAATATTGGTAATAAATATCACAAAAACTATTGTAGTCATCAATTTTCAGCGCTTGCCTCCTAAGAAGCTAATTTTTTCAGCTTTTTAATTAGAAAAATCTGCAAGTCCAATGAGTCAATTTACATATCGTGGCGGGGGCAATGGTCATAAGCTTTCATCGAGGCGATGAAAGAAATTCTCTGGCCCATATTTCATCTGTGGGGTCATCAACAAATCGGGTAGCCTTTATTCGAGGTTTCTACGTCCAGAACACCTCGCGTACTGTTATTGTGATTAGGGTTAGTGGGCGATCTGACATCACCAATTATGCCTGTTTTCCAATCACTTCTACCATTCCCCACTCTTCTTTCTCTCCCTGTCAGCAGCCTCATTAGCTCACGAGTAACACCAACATCTGCAGGAGAACACCTCCGTTGCAGCTCATCGGCATTCCCGTCTCATCACGAGGATTGTCATAATTTTTAATTAGAGCACACTTTTTAAGTGCCGGTTCCCAATCCCCATTCACAACCTCTAAACTAGAAAATGTTCACGCTTCACTTCAGCCGCCTCTCAACGGGTGTCAGGAAGAGTTTGCTCGGTAGTCGCCACGTGGCGGACTTCAATTAAAAATGAAGGTGGCATCATGTAGCAAGCAGAACCAGCTACATGACGACACTATCATTAAAAAATTAAGGTATCATCACATAGTGTGCAGGACAAACTACAAAACGACTAGTGAGTTGACTTCCGATGAGTTAAACAAGAACTGCGCTAGCCGCACCAGGTGAGGTGTTTACGCACGTTACCGTCCGAAATCACCACAAGACTTCTACATATTAGTGAATATCTCAAATTCAAACATTATTCGCATAATATACATTTGAATACGTAGATTTTTGTATTGTTGAAGTAGATAAAGTTTTTTCTTTTTTTTTTAATCGTTTTTGTTTGCTTTCAATAAAAGGTATTAAATACTGTGTGACTTACGATCTTTTTACTGGTGTACAAAATAATTCATCAATCATAAAATAGTGTACATTTAAATATATATGTACATAAATTATTTTTTCTTTACTATTTGTAGGGAGAGATATGTGTAGTTAGAAAAAGAGATTCTCGATATTAAACATATATTTCTCATCATGATCAATGGCTATGTACATACAGAGACTGGCTTGTATTGATCAGTACATGAATGGCCGACGCTGATCCAGTGAACTTTCAGATTACATTTTCTTTTGTTTGTTTTCCCCATTTGTTTTTTTAGTCCGAAATTCCCCTTTTCAACCTCTTTCATATCTACTTCACTTGCTGATTCATACGTCGTTACTGAATTTTGACTATTCATAATCGTTTTAATTGGGTATTGATTGTAGATTACATTTATTGATAAAGCATTCATCTTGTTACCATCTATTATTTGATAGCTTTTGTTTTTAATGTAAATAATAAGCCGTCTACAAAAAATAATAGATAATAAAAACTATTTTAAGCAATACTGTATTTTTGGATGTGGTATAACGTAATCATATAGTACTTTATATTAGAGATTGAATTAACGGTGGTTGAAAAACACAAATTCGAAAACAAAATAGAAAATATTTCAGAAATATTTTTACTTTTGTCCATATTTTCCTGAAGAAGGAGCTAAATCTGGCGAATAAGGTGCGTGCGCCTTCTTTGGACACGATTCTCCCGTTTCAGTCCATTGTTTTGACTACTCCTTTGTTTATCGGCTTCATTACTGTGAAACATCGCCAAACACTCTATAGAAACATCTTTTCACTACGTTGTTTTTGTTCTATTGTGAGCAAACGCGGCACAAATCTTGTACACAGCTTTTTCATCTCCAAATTTTCGGTCAATATACGATGTATAGCACTTTTTGAAATGTCTGTAATTTCACCTAGCTCACGCACCTTCAGCCGGCGATCATCCAATACCATTTTGTGGATTTTCTTAACCGTTTCTGGCGTGCCACCTCAATTGATCGACCACTACGGTGTTCGTCTTGGCAGCTTGTACGACCTCGTTTAAACTCTGCCACCCAATATTTTATGGTCGTAAGCGAAGGAGCAGACTCTCTCAGAGTAGAATCAAGTTCGGTTTTAATAGTCGTTGGACGGAGACTTTTCAAATAAAAGTATGTGAATTACATAACGGTGACCAATTTTTTCCATGTTGAAAAATTCACTGAGGTCAACTTTCGATGGCTCCAAAAAAAAAAAATACTAAACAACGTAGCGCCTTGAAACTTAAAACATATGTTTTATAAGGTTGCCACTTTGCACAAAAGTAATTTTTTTCAAACTATTGCCGCCATCTATATGTCAGGTCGGGTAGCTCTGGGACCGCCCTCGTATTTCCATAAAGTGTGATTGAAATAAAAATTGATTGAAGTTATTAGTAGTAGTATATTTTATATTTATTTACTTTTGTTTTGTACTTTGTTTTTGTGTTGAAAATGAGCAATATAAATTACCAACATTCCAAATGCAATAGTAAATTAGAAAATTCAAATAATGATCAGAATGAAAAGTATATTCTAATTATTTTCAATAATGAATATATTTCTACCACAGGTAATGAAGCTTCACAGGCAAGGAAGCTCCATAAAAACGCCAACTAGCATACACATTACAATTTCGTGATCGTTATCTGATGATTCCTAGTTGTTATTATGCTTGTATATTGAATGTAGTCGCTTGTGGTAGTTATTAAAATTCATAATTGTATTCGTATTATATTGTATAGTGTATCTTATGATCAAGTAAGCAATACATATATACAAGTACCTGTACCAGGACAATATGCGAGAAATGTTGTTATTCTGACTGTGGTGGTTTTTCTTAATGCAGAATATGCATATGACCAATTGGTCGCAAACAACAAAACAATAGTAGCAATGTCAGAATTATGAATACCAGTTGTTAGTTTAAACTTTTGCATTGCCTTCCTTGAGCTCAGTTCCAGTTTCTCGAGAAACATACACATATACATACATTGGATGTGCATGTATCAGGATCATAACGAAGGCTATTTGTGGATTTAGTGATATACGAATAAAATTATAAGATGGGGAAAATGTACTGAGTTAGTACAATTAATCGAAGTACTAAGTAAGTGCTGTGTGCATCCTTTTGTATATATCTACATAACATACGTACATACCCAATGGATCGACAAGGGGTTAAGGATTATCAAGCGTGACCAATAATTGCTCTACTACCTTATTGAGATTTACCTTATAGCCTCGACAGACGGCAGCCTAATTCCGGATTATCGAGTTAATTCGAATTAACTCGGGCATTAACTGCAGCTAATCCGCATAAACTCTATGAATTAATTCTCAAAATAAAAGAGGATTAAGGCAATTTGCGATGGCAACACTGCTGAAAATTGTCTATTGTGAATTTTTCTCCATCCATTTTACAAAATATTAGGTGTGTTCGTTAACAAAAAACTTTCAACAATTGTTAACAGTTTTCAACATGAAAAGTGTTGGCGAACAAATAAATCCAGCTGTCAATTACGAACTGTGAATGTCAATTTACAAGTTTCTGATAGTTTTCAGTTCACGTACTTCTTGTAGATTTTCTCATATCGAGAGTGATAGATGACAGAAATGATAGTGATAGTAATGTAAGTGAGCAGACCTAATAAAACAGCAATCAGCAGTTTAGTTAATCCGCAATACTGCCGTCTGTCAGGTTATTATTTTATTCGGATTAAGTGCGCTGGTAATCCGGAATTAGGCTGCCGTCTGTCTAGGCTATTACTCTTTAATTCCTTACCGTAACTCAGTGGTTAGTGAGTTGGTCTTCTCATCCGTAGGTCGTGGGTTACAAATAAATCCCCTGCTGAGGCAACTTTAATATCGAAAGCAGTCGGCAAGTTGTCTGCAAGCAATTAGCAATTCTTCACGCAGTAATAATTTGCCAAGAAAAAATGCTTCTTAACCCTCGTTTAACATCCTTATTCGAACAACTTTTCTAGACACTGCCATCACCCTCAGATTTCTTGTAACAGCCAACTCATAACATCAAATGAGATTAGTGATGACACTCCAACTTAAGTGAAGCTAACGACTCAATCATAGCGTCACATAATCTAAATAGCTAAATGGTTTACTGAATGGTGAATTAATGTAAATAAGATCAAATGAACTCCCATAAAGTCTAGTAAAAAGAAATCAATTATTTTTGCATTAAATTGAAGGTTTTATTTAGCATAGTTAGAATGATGCGATTTAGGTCAAATATGCACCGTTTTGTTCGATAACTTGTTGCCATTTTGAAGGTAATTTCATAATGCCACTCTTATAGAAACCCTCGTCCTTATTGGCAAAAAACTTGGACAGTAGATTTTCACAAGCTTCTCTTGAGGCGAATTTGTAATCACTTGGTACCAGATCCGAACTATAAGGTGAATGCATAGGAACTTCTCAACCAAGCTCCCGAAGCTTCTGGCGAGTCACCATCGATGTATATAGCCTGGCGTTGTCCTGATGGAATACAATTCTTCTCCTATTGGCCAAAGCTGGCCGCTTCTGGGCGATTGCTTCCTTCAGAGAGTCCAATTGTTGACAGTACAGGTCCGAATTAAGAGTTTGGCCGTAGGGGAGCAGCTCATAATAGATGATTCCCTGCCAATCCAACCAAACACATAGCAAAACCTTCCTGAATGTCAATCCTGGCTTGGCCAACGTTTGCGCCGGCTCATCGCGATTCGACCACGACCGTTTTCGCTTGACGTTGTCGTAAGCGAACCACTTTTCATCACCAGTCACCATCCGCTTAAGAAATGGATCGATTTTGTTGCGATGCAGCAGCGATTCGCAGATGGAAATTCGGTCCATGAGGTTTTTTTGCGTTAACTCGTGTGGCACCCATACATTGAGCTTCTTTTTATATCCAGCCTTATATGAATGGTTCCAAACGGTTTTTTGTGCAATGTTTAGCTCCTGGGCAATAGACACAGTGCTTACATGACGGTCAGATTCGACGATTTCCATTATTTTATCGATATTTTCGACAATTGGCCTTCCAGAGCGTGGTGCGTCTTTGACATCAAAATTACCGGAACGGAATCGACGAAACCAAAATTGCACGTGATTGGCTATTACAGTATCAGGACCATAAACACTATTCACATTTTCAGCCGTCTGGCTTACGTTATCGCCTTTATCGAAGAAAAACTGTAAAATACGTCGTATTTTCTCTTTACTGGTGTCCATCTTTGAAGCGTGCTCAAAGTGAAAAGTTTATTTAGTAAGTAATCCTATATTTTTAACGCCATTTAGCGTAACTCTATCGCACTTATACAACGCGAGATACAGATTAGTAAAGCCATCTATTGGAAAAATAATGGATTACTTTATACTTATACAAAATGGACTGAATTATTTTTAAGTTATCGTTAAAAATACAGCAAGACCTCTGAAATGGATTTATTTTTCTCCAAATTCAGATTTTGCGGGTATATTTGGATTTTTTGGTGCTTACGCAGGTTTTTAGTGTTTCAATAGTCCTATGATATGCATTATGTGGTATGAAATATTTTTGTTATTATGGGACGTAATATTATTTGTTATAGGTAAAAATAACTCGTCCAATATATGTATATAAAATACATTTTCTATGGAAATATTATAATGATGATTTCTATTCTCTGCAATCATCCTTTATATTTTTAGGTTGTAATATGTTGAAAGAATGAAACAAATGAAAAACGCTAACAACGCATTCAAACCAATTTGTAAGATTTTTAATTTCTGAAGTGATCAAGCGAACCAATAATACAATTATGTATTCCACTTCAAAGAAAAATTTTGATAAAGCAGCTTTAGCACCACCTGTGCAGCCGGCAACGATTGCAGCCACATCTAGTTTGAATGTAATGCCCCCACATACACAGAACACCACACACCCGCATATGCATAATCAAACACACCCATTGCACTTGTCACCACATCATCCGCCACCACTTCTAACAGCAACGCATCATCCACCCGTCCAACATTTGCGAACGACAGACATTCCGACGCATCCAATTCCACATGTTGCACAAGTTGCCGCACCACCTCACTTACATCCACGTAATCACTTACATCAACATCCTCATGTGCAACATCAGCAACATCTATTACAACAACAAATGCAGCATTTGCAACAGCATAATATTGGTTTATCACCACACCAATTGGTGCAGCAGCAACATGAACAACAACACCAACAACACCAACAGCACCAGCAGCAGCATAATCAACATCATAACCAACATCAGCAACAACAGCCGCTACAGGACACGCATCAACATCATGGTGGCACTGTTTCGCATCAAAATCCAAATGCGCAACAACAACAACAACAGCAATCATCAGCTATGTTGACAAGGTAAGTACATGATACGATTTTGTAATCTATCCAAATTAGAGATGTCTGAATTTTCGAAGCACGCTATTTTCTCGCAACAAAAATTGAATTGCACATTTTTTTCTGAGCTTATCTGACGAAAACGCCGGATGTTAAATTATATTCGTGGCGTTCTTAGTCGAAAAATTCGGTCACAATTATAGCTTTATTATTTTGCACCATGACAATGCATGGTGCAAAATCCACGAATTGATATTCCTTTTACTCTACATGGCAATCATTAGCGGAAGTGGAAAGGGGGGGAGGGGCTTGTATTACTGATCCCGGAGTATTGAAGTTCACGTTTGGAACTAACGTCATATTTTGCCGCTGTCCATGTTGCTGTCTGAAAAACTGATTGGAAGTGCGTAAAAATGCGTGTGCTGAACGCATTGTTCAAACGAGTTAGGTTTTATGGACCAGTGATTTAAAGTACTGAATTCAAATACTCTTAAAATTTGCAAATGGAAATGGTCGGAAAACTGTTGCAATTTATTCTCAAGGACATAGATATGAGTAGAATCAGACTCGAAAATTCTTCGTGACGATCAAGGGCTCGAGTGGGGGTTTATATCCCGGAGCCTCTTCCTGTCCTGTTCCTTTGACAAAAATGGGAATCTGGTTACAGATGTCCAGAGTGTACTGAGCTTATGGAGGGGATTCTCCACGTTATTGAAAGGCGAACTCCCCGAAAACGGATGATGGTGTAGACATATATATCTTGGTCAAAGAACCGAGTTTTAAAGTATTTGATTTTAATGAGGTCCTAAGGAGCGATTAAATGGTAGAAAAATGCTGGTAGCATCTATAACTAGTAAAAAACTTAAAACCACGAAAATTAGAATATAAAAAAAAAAATGTTTCGTTGTTAAAATAATAGTGCTCTTACGTAAAAAAGTATTTGTTTACAGATCCTCCCACAGAAAAGTATGGTTACGTTACTCACGAGTAGTATACCCGTAAAGTAGAACTTGACTTCCAAAGTGTACATACTCGTACATACGTGAAAATGTAAATATTGTGAGACCATTTTATGTATGAGAGTTCTTGTCGTGATACCAATTCATGTTGTGGTGTCAAGGTTTTAACTTTGCAATTCAATAATAAGTACAATAACGTTCGTACAGTTTGAACGTTTGAAGCTATAAAAATACAAATATACTTGCAATAACTAGAACAAGCATATATGTTTGGCATTTTACAGTTGACATTATTGCTTACTAGCAATAGGCGACTACGATAACAGTACGAACAAAATGAAAATGTAGGCTAAAGAGGGCAGTGTGATCCGTTGCCAACAATACTAATTTGTCGACCATATTTTCTTTCGGTGTATTGGGTGACAGCTGTCAACTTATGACTGACAGTGGACTCCTTACTTTTCGAGATTTTGACTGTCGCCGTGGTGCATGTCCTTTTTAAATTTTAAATAGTTTGCATTAAAATTTGTTGTATTTTTCTAGAAATCATAAGTAATGCGCCAGGTAACTTGAATTAGGTCTTTTCTAAAATTTCTCCGAATCGAGCACGGTGTTATTCTACAGCTTCCCAAAAAAATAAAAGCAGGACGTCCAACGGACCAGAGTAGTCACATTCTAAGGATTTTGGGTAGCTGAATCTGAATCCTAGTTGGAATATGTGTGCTATTCTTCCTGTCTGTCTAACCTCCAAAAGACTTCAAAATTTAATTCATAATGTTGCGAAGTATGGGTAGTGACATAAAGTATATTAGGGGGATTTCTTGACAATTACCGGTTCTATATCGATTATACAGTTATAGTTATAGTACAGTATTAACCACATGAGAGTTTGTGCTCATCTATCGTTAGTCGAAGTGTTCTTTCTTCTCTCCCATTTATCCATGGTTTTTTCTTTTTCGTTCTGAAAAAGCTCAATTAGACGATTTACTTTATTGTTTCACTAAGCCTGTACTCTTTTAAATTGCATTATAGGTCTTGGTAATGGCCTGCAGGTCGTGGGTTCCATCCCCGGCTGAAGCATAAATTTAATATAGAAGATATTTTTCTTTCGAACGGTATCCACCTGTCGGCAAGCAATTGGCAATTTTTTCAGCAGCAACAATTTGCCATGAAAAAGCTTCTGAAAGAAATCTGTGACAAAGCTCAGAAAAAGTCATGTCACAAGGATTCTGCAGTTCGGAACCAGCTAAAATAAGTAGGTCCTTTCTAATACTGTCCAAAATTTAACAAGCATAACAGTAATAGAAGAGAAGCCACATATTTAAGTGCCACATATTTATTATTTTTTATAGGTCTTGGTAAACAGGAACGATACCAGTACCAATAGCCCATTTTGGTACTTCGTAAACTGTAACCGTTACTAAGCAATATTCTGTACAATGTTGTATTAACATTTAACACCAAACATGATAGCTTATCAAAGCTTAAATGAGGTTTATAAAACGTTTTGATATCATTTGAGATCAATCTTTAGTTAAATAGTATGTATGTAGCTATAAATGAGTTCAGCCGGGGATACACAGCAGGCGTGATATATATATGTATATATACGTTCATATTTATACATATATATATACATATACGTATATATATATATATATATATATATATATATATATATATATATACAGATATATATATATATATATATATATATACAGATATATATATATATATATATATATATATACAGATATATATATATATATATACATATATATATATATATATATATATATTTATATATATATATATTTATATATATGTATATATATATATATATTTATATATATATATATATATATATATATATATATATATATATTTATTTATATATATATATATATATATATATATATATATATATATATATATATATATATATATATATATATATATTTATCGTATATATAGTTCTGTGTACATATAGTACCTGTGGAGGTACAATTTAAAGGTCTTCGGGAAAATTATTTTAAAGATGGAATAATTGCATTCGAAAATTGCTGGGAAAAATGTAATAAGGTTAGACGAGTATATAACCAACAATAGTCTTTCTGTGTTTGTGAGTTAGACGTGTTCAAAAACACTGGAAATTTTCAGAGCATTTAAATAAGCATCAAGTTTATGGGTGCCGTAGTACAGCTTCTGGGTCGTTTCTACATGAAATTCTAAGATAAAGTGAAGAACAAACTGTAGGGTTTAATGATTTTTTTTTTAGATTATATTATATTGTTTTTATTTTGTACTAAGAGTAAGAGTATATTTAGCTATTTTTGGGGACGTGGAATATATTTGAATATATTTTAAGGAATATATTATGTTTATATTATTTTTAAAAATCTTTAATATCGAAATTTTAAAAATAAAAAGTATAAGCGATTAAAAACAAAAGTAAAACTAGTGCTTCAAAAATAAATCAAAATATTATTCATTATAGGAGTAATACGCAAGTTTCACAAATAGTATGTGCTGGATTCCGAAATATGCTCACCAACTGAATCCGCCAATACTTATGTACATACGACGTATTACATGATTTTTTTAATAGTTGATAATTATGATATTTGAAGAAAAAGTCATATTGTACTGATTGGTAAACCCCGTACGATACGCTCGAATTGCCCATTTTTACACTAAATCAATTAAGCTCATTTTGATTATACACAATATTTTTTAGCCAGCTGCAAAGAGCTTTCAAGAAATAAAAAAGATTGTACAGTGATATTTGAATAGGTCTAATGCACATACATATCATATATTACAGTTTGTAGTTAACACAAGTATTTTGTAGAAAGTTCATTTGTTTGCTGAATTACGAGTAATGCTGCAATTGAAAAGGAATACAAAAAATATATTTAGAATAAGGTAATCGAAAGAAACGAAAAGGGAATATGGCCTTACAGTCGGTCTGGGCCGACAGATTTGTACCCTGCATCTAAAGAGTGGGCTTAACGGTCTAATCTTTTGCGCAATATACGAATTTCAGGGTATAATCTTAAATATTTAATTAATACCATATAACTACATACATACATCCATCATTGAGAGCGTACAACGGTTGAAACACGGTTGTCCGATGCGCAAGATTATGGTAGTAATATAGAGAACTATATTAATGCGTGGTATATTTGTTGTCCTAGACAAAGTAATAGGTCAGTTGAACCTATTTATATTTTTTTTTTGTTCACATTTTCCAAATCGTCTGTATTTTTGAACTATGGCTAAGTGACTAGTGCCAAATTTCGTCAAAATATCTCAACATTTATCTAAAATAAGACAGACGATGGATAGGCGGACATCTTTACATCGACTATTTAGGCGACGCTAATCAAGAATATATATAATTTTCTTCCTTTACGTGGATAGAAGCATCTGACCAAATTGAAGATACCTTGGCACCTGTGTGCAGGGTATAGAAATGAAAATTAAAGAACGAAAATACAACAATAACAAAAATATCCTAACAGAAAAAGTAGGTGCTTTACTTTTTGTGTGTTCTTGTGAGTTTTTTTTGTTCTCAGTGCTCTGTATGAAGACACATCTTACGAGTAGTACGAGTACCAATGTATATTGTGTGGCTGTTAATTTGTGGAGCAGTTACTGGCAATATTTGCAGCACCAACGCCGTCACCGCCACCACAACATGACTTACAGACTCGTATGTATAAGAGAATATCGCAGATTGTATAGTTTTTGTTTATGTTGCCTCTACTCATATTGCATTGCTGTTTATTTTCTTTTTTTTTTCTTGTAAAGGTTTATCAAGATTGTTGTGAACAGTACCAAAACAAAAAACAGAACGTTCTCAGCTCAAAAACGTCATTATACCAGTCGAATGAAAGAATAACACCAACAAATATGCAGCAACCAAATGATCTTAACAAAGGGTACCAACGTGAGCGCCACAATTTAAATTGAGTGTGCCTTTGTGTGTGAAATAAAACACAGTGGAGGTTCTAAGTAAAAACAAAAAAAAAAAAAAAAATATTAAAAGTACGTATACATAATTAAATTTAGAATTCAGTATGTTAAATAGAAATGATATAAACCAAAAAAAAAATAAATATTTAAATTATAATAAAGTACAATTAAAATAATTAAATAGGATTACTAAATAGGAGGGATGTCCGTAGTATTCGCATTTCCCTTTGCAAAATTTTCAATATACGCAATTGCAATTTTATGCAAATAATTTTACTTTGGATGCTTCGTGTTGATGTGGCAGTTCATCGATCATCTTCATTCACACTGGCGTCTGTAGTTTTGGAGCAATGGTAACTTCTGCTGAATTTCGTCAAAATATCTGAACATTTATTAAAGTTACAATGCGTACCAGCCAGGAAATAGACAAATGGGCAACTTTAAATATCATAAGCGACGCAGATTAAGAATATATACATTTTTACAAGCATCAAAATGTATACTTAGAGTCTTGTACTTAGGTGTGTGTGTGTACGTGGCACTTATAAGCCCCGAAGGTCCTTTTGGCCAAGCTTCTCTGTTGTGCGTGTGAAATTTTGGACACTATTAGAAGGAACCTACTTTTATTAACCGGCTCCGAAATGCACAACTCTTGTGGCATCACTTTTTCTGAGTTTTGCCACAGAGCAGAGAGTACTTTTATCATGGCAAATTTTTACTGCTGGAAGAATTGCCAATCGCATGCCGACAAAAGGGTACATATCAGAAAGCCAACGAACTAACCACCGAGCTAAGGCTATTTGTAATTAAGTAATTTAAGTGTAGATCAGCAGCATGTATTGTTTCCTCCATAATAAGATTGAAAAGGTCGCACGATAACGCATCACCTTGTCTTAAACCCCGTTCGGTATTATACGGCGGGGAAAGATTCTTCCCCAATTTTCACTGCACTGTAGAGGTCATCCCTTACCGGACTGTCTAAAGCGTATTTATAATCAACAAATAGATGGTGTGTGTCGATATGTTTTTCTTTTTCAGGATTTGGGGAAAAGGAAAGTGAAAATCTGTTCGTTGGTAGATTTACCAGGTCTGAAGTCACACTGATAAGCTCTAATCAGGTTGTGGTGAATAGGCCTCAATCTTTCACAAAGTACGCTCAAAAGAACTTTGTATGCGATGCTAAGAAGACTTATTTCACGGTAGTTGGCGCAAATTATTGAGTCTCCTTTCTTATGCAGGGGACAGAGAACACTGAGCCTCTAATCATGCTGATGCATGCTGATGAGCAGCTCATCGCCTCTGGTCTTAAACAAACAGGCCATCAGCACCTGCAGCTTTGTTGTTTTTCAGCCTAAAAATGACCTCTCTAACCTCATCATGGACGGGTGGTGGAACATTTACACCATCATCCGTGCTTGGGGAGTTCGGGAGATTTGCTCCACTGGCGGGATTGTTGTCGCCATTCACTACTAATAACACATCTTGAGTAAAATAATACAATAATAAAGGAGTAAATCTGTTTATCGGCAACGCCCTCATAAATATTGGTCCAAGGTCAAAAACCTGCAATCGGCAATACTCAATAAACTAGCAATTTACGATATGGACTACAAAAGAATATGGTACCTTCTTTTTACTGATAGAGACAATTCTATATGGATTGTTAATTTTTATAAACTTATGAAGAAGAATAAAAAATGATTGGAAAAATTTTGTTTAACCGATTTTTTTCTCGGGAAAACTCCTATTAACCTGTCAAATATTTAGTATCGTATTAAAGGTTATAAAATATTCTTTCAAATAGTATATAAGCATATTTATATATTTAATAGTTTTTTATATTCATAATTTTTTCAGCTAGTAGGTGTGTGTGTGGACACGATCCTCTTAATCGTGTAGCCGAATTTTAACACAGAAGGGTCTTTAGAAATAATAACAAATGCTACTTTTTCCTGAATTTAAAATTCTATTAAATGGAATAAGTAAATAAAAAACAAATTATCTTTCATTGGTTATTTATTATTATTGCAGCAAAAATAGATACGATCTATACAGTTAGATCGGACATATATATGAATTCCACAAGGATATCAGGTTACTAATTACCATGACTCTTGTCCATATTTTCAAACATTACTATTTATAAGACTAAATCGATATTTCTGACTATTTTTGGTTGTTATACATATGTATTACAAAATATCGCTACAGTCATAACTTTTGAATTGGCGAAAGTAAACAAAAAAACGACTATAGTGGGAGAATATACAATATAAGAGGCAATTGTACGTGTGCTCTTATATACTTACGCTTAAAATAAGACGGGATAATTTTTTATTTATTTCTCCAGGCGCTAATATTAATTTATTTTGAAAATGTATACATTGCAAAATGCAATGTGATCATCAACACTTTAATAATTCACGCAAAATTTTAGTAAAAAAAAAAAAAAAAACAAACAAAAAATGTACTGGCAGATGTTTAGGTGTGTTGACTGCTGGCGTGCCAAATCAATGTATTGTATCTAAAAAGCTTTATTCGTTCTATTCGTTAGCAAATATACATCGAGATTTAGCCCTATAAATACATTCTTTGTGCGCTGAGCGTGAAAACATACATACCGAAGGATAAGTTTTTGTGAGAGGTAGGCGTGATTTAAACTATTCTCAAATATGTGTACATATTAATTATTCAATATTATCATATGTGCCGACTTTCGACTTGACAACTTCATATCTTCGTGCGGATAGAGTTTTTAATGCCTCTTCGAATCATGAAAATTACTTTTTTTTAGCCCATAATAAATCGTATTCATCATTATGTTACGCGTTATCGTTTTTATCTTTACGAGTTTATCGTTTTACCATTTTGAAATCAATCCATTAACAAATTTCCTTTCCTATCCCAGAAATCTGATGCCATTAGCTTCTTGAATAGTCAGTGATTAATTGACGTACAAAATTCTACCAAAAATCAGCTAAATACTTCTCAGCACTTATTTTTGCACTTTTGGCGATCGTCTTTAGAATAACTTTTAAAAATAGAACACAATTTTCAATCATAGCTTTGAAGATGAGGACACCTTATCGACTTTTACAAATCGTCTTAGTCTTAAACCAACTAAAATATAGAATTTTATTATTGAACGAAATTGAATTTTTGCATGTTACGAGTTGATCCATCGCCATGAAGCTTCTCATTTCATATGATAGTTGTGTCAGCATAAAAATTTTATCTGCTTGAAGTACATTTTCTTATCCGAGACTTATGTCATCAAATCAAACTTATTCCGCAATCATATTGTTTTTGATTTTTTGGACCACATTAATATTCATACATAGTACGAGTACATACATGAATTCAATATAAACAAAACAAAAAAAAAAAGTATAAAGTTTATTTAATGACATTTTGTAAGAAGAACAAGAAGAGGAAAATAAAAGAAGTAAAACGTGTAAACGTGCGTTCGTCAGCATCATACAGTGTCCTGCATTTATCTCTATCACCTAATCTCATTGTCAGTCAGTCGATTTGGCTTCGTTGGTGGAATATTGGTGCGTAGTATTGTAAATCCACTTGTTGTTGTTATTGTTGTACTGTTGTTACAATTATTTTGGTGGTTGGTGTTATGATACGAACTTTGTATCGAACGAGAAAATGTGCATTTTTCGCAGCTACTTGTGCTGTTGCTGTTTGTATAGCCTAAGTATATTTATTTCGTTCCAATTAATTAGTGCTTCAAATGCGATGCCATACGTTAACGTGGTGCAGTGCGATGTTGGGGTGACATACAAAAATATATAAATATCTTTTCAGTCACAATTGCAAAAAAGTCCATACACAACACATCGGGTTATCAGGTTTGGAAAAATTGAAATAATTTTATGTTTCAAATAACGATTTTATTTCGAAATTAACTAAAAGTTTTGTTCGAATCAATTTTTATATTAAAAATTAAATAATATTTAATATGAAATTTTTCGAAACAATATTTTAATTCTTTCTCTTCTTCTTCTTTCTTTATTGCAATGTCAATTGCAAATGTCAATAACAAACTCCTCAAATATTGTACAATATTTTATGTCAAATAATTCTTTGGGGTATCATGAAATAATGATAATACGCTATTTAAAGGTAATATTAAGTGATAAAATTGGTAAGTATCATATGCATATGTGTAAATTCACGTCTTTTCATTATAAAGTGTAAGCTAAAAGATCAAATGAATATGAGTTGATCTTCGCACGAGAGGCGAACCTTACAACATAACTGGAATTTATGTGAAAAATCAGGATGGCCATATGGTAAGTACAATATAAAAAGTATGTATGAGGCAAGTAACATATTAAAGGTAAGCAAAAAAAAATTTTTTAAGTATTGTACGAATGTAATAATTCATTTAATTTACTAATTCATATGTATTTTCCATTTTTCCAGAGATTAACCTAAATGGATGTAGACACGCGCTAATAATGAAAACTCAATAGGTGTACATTAAAGTGGTCCAAATTTTGTATGGGGGAAAAAAAAATTTCACCGTGACAACGGGACATTCCCTTAGTCCTTTCCTTTTAGCATTTGTAATATCCAAACCAATTTTCAAACTTCTACTGTAACCAATACAGAGTGTTCTATGACCCCTCGGTGCGCTACTGAATCACATTGAAATTTATAAAAATATTGATGATTTTTTATAAAAAGCTACTGTTGCCATGACAACTGAAGCTTGCAATATTTTTAACCAATTTAAATTTGAAATGATTTTAGGTTGCTTAGCCAATTGTTTGGTTAACATATATACAGAGTACTTCTTCTTCTTCTTCTTCTTATGTTGCCATAACAACCGATGATCGATTTAGGCCGAACATATAGTGCGGCGCCCGTAGCTCGGTGGTTCAATCCCCGGCTGAGGCATAACAAATTTAATATCGATAAGATTTTTCTTTCGAACGGTACCCACCTGTCGGCAAGCAATTGGCAATTCTTCCGACAGTAACAACTTGTCATGAAAAAGCTTCTTAAAGAACTCTGTGACAAAGCTCAGAAAAAGTGATGTCACAAGTGTTCTGCCGTTCGGAACCGGCTAAAATAAGTAGGTCCCTTCTAATATTGTCCAAAATTTAAGACGCACAACAGTAATTGAAGAGAAGCTCGGCCAATGAGCCCTTTGGGGCTTTATGTGGCCACATATTTATTTTTTTTTATATAGTGCGGCGCCAGTCTTCTCTATCCGTCGCTTGCTGGCGGGAATTGAATATTCGAAGCGCCGCCAGGTTGCCCAACACTTGCTTCTTCCAACGGACGTTTGATCTACCTCTTCTTCTGCGTGCCGAATTAAGTACCCTCTTCGCTAGGGCGTCTTCTTCCATTCACTCGACATGACCTAGCCAGCGCAGCCGCTGGATTTTGATTCGCCTGACTATGTCAATGTCAGCGTACAGCTCAAACAGCTAATCGTTGTACCTCATTCGGTAGTCGCCATCAACGCAAATAGGTCCGAAGATCCTGTGCAGAACTTTTCTCTCGAAAACTCCAAGCATTCTCTCATCCGTGGTGGAAATTGTCCAAGCTTCTGCGCCATATGTTAGGGCAGAATTAATGAGGGACTTGTAGAGTGTGATTTTCGATCTTCAAGAGAGGGCTCGACTACCTGACTACAAAATACTTCCATAGCACAATAAAACATATCATGAGCATGTCCTAAATTTATACTTCGACACGTGGAGTTTGACACCTCTTTGGGCTGTGCCCCCAAAAAAAATTTTGAACCACTTTAGCGTACATACATCAGCTCGCATTGGAAAGTCGGATTAATGAACTAAATGGCGACCTGCGGGTAGGGGACACAAACAAAGTCATACAGCTTATACAACTCATGGTTGTATTTTATTCGATACTCGCCACCAACGCAAATAGGTGCAAAGATCTTGTGTCAGACTTTTCGCTCGAAAACTCCGAGCATTTTAATATCTTCCCACGCATATATTCCAGGAATGAATAGACTAATTTTTAATTTGATAATTTTCGCCAAATGTACTTAGTGATTAAGAACTTTCATTTGATATACATATATTTCAACTGTCTAGCTAGCGTAGTTTAGTCAAACTAAAAATTATCATACATACAAGTGAAGCTAATAAAAGCGTGTTAAAAATAAGTTGCAGCTACGGATTAGTGTATCGAAATGAAGATTAGAAAATGGAAGAGGACAAATAGAAAAAAATACAAGTGTTAACTCTGCGATTCTGGATGTTATGTTACATAACAACCAAGTTGTTGAAAAAAGTACACAAAGAAAAAAAAAAGGCATTACAGTCGGCCAGGCCGACCGATTTATATAAAAGCTTACCTTGGCCATCTTCTATGCAGTTTTTGGATAAAATTGGTAATTCTTGTTGTATATGTATAAAAGTGGGCGTAAAACGCCGATTTTATAGTAAATTTTAATTAGTAAATATCATATGTATGCATATGCCATGCAGGCGTGGCAGTTGACCGATCATGGATCATAGGTCTTTCATGCCTTTCGTGTTTAAATATCTCAAGATATTGCCCGAACCAGGTAAGTGAGAGATAAACACAGACGGACGGAGGTTCTTCCAAGTGTTTTAAACATCTGACTGAAATAAATATACCATGCAATTGCGAACGGTGTAAAAAGGAGAAAAAAATTTCTTTTTGTCGCTGCATACTTACGAGCATGCAGCATGTGTCGGTAGTTGGTGGCTAGTCAGTTAGTAAACATATATTGTATGCAACAAGTAAAAATTCACACACTTTTTTGTAATCCGTACTCAAGTCGATGTGTGTTATATGTATGGTTAGTTGGCCATTCGTGGAAATTTGTACAAATCGACGTCAATGCATATCGACATATTTTTTTTACGACAACGTCAAGAAGACAGATATAAACGGACATTTAAGGAAGTTGCTACAGTTGCTGTGTATGTATGCACAAGAGCCCAAACGGGAAAATCTAAGGCATAGTAAGGGTGAAAATAATGTTCAATTCATTGATTTATTGATCGAATAATGCATTATTAATGTCATACGTTTATTACCATTCTTGAAGGCATCAAAATTACATATGCTTTCCTCAAAAGCACGTAGACCTTTCATCGGAAAGAATGTTGCCCTCTAAAATTTTGCCCTAGAAAATTTTCACTTAATTGGAAATTGGAGCCTTAAAGTGAAAAATCGGTTTTTTTTTATTTAACAGTAAACGAAACGGTGAAATTGTTTAAAACCAAGATAAGCACTTATTGTCACCAATAAGAATACTACGAGGACGGTCCCAGAACTACCCGACCTGACATATAAAGTTACTTTAGTAAAAAGTGGCAACCCTATGCAACATATGTTTTAAGTTTCAATGCGCCACGTTGTTTAGTATTTTTGTTTTTTTTTTGAGCCATCGAAAGTTAACGACCACAGTGGATTTGTAAACATGGAACAAATTGGTCACCGTTATGTAATTCAATACTTTCATTTGAAAGGTCTCAGTCCAACGAAAATTAAAGCCGAACTAGATTCTACTCTGGGGGAGTCTGCTCCTTTGTTTACGACCATAAAATATTGGGTGGCAGAGTTTAAACGAGGTCGTACGAGCTGCCAAGACGAACACCGTAGTGGTCGACCAATTGAGGTGGCCACACCAGATATGGTTAAGAAAATACTCAAAATGGTATTGGATGATCGTCGACTGAAGGTGCGTGAGAGAGGTGAAACTACAGGTATTTCAAAAAGTGCTATACATCGTATATTGACCGAAAATTTGGAGATGAAAAAGCTGTGTGTAAGATTGGTGTCGCATTTGTTCACAATAGAACAATAATAACGTCGTGAAGATGTTGCTATAGAGTGTTTGGCGATGTTTCACAGCAATAAAGCCGGGTTTTTGCGTCGATTCGTAATCATGGATGAGACATGGGTCCACCACTTCACACCTGAGACAAAGGAGCATTCAAAACAGTGGACTGAAAAGGGAGAATCGTGTCTAAAGAATGCGAAGACAGTTCCATCTGCAGGCAAGGTTATGGCGTCATACTATAAATAGGGTACCGAAGCTATAGAATATCGCTGGGAAAAGTATATAGAGCTAAAATTTGTTGTTTTCTTAGTTAGGTCGGGCAGTTCTGGGACCGCCCTCGTAGCAAGTGGAACTGATGTATTGTAAATCAATACATATATTTCAATGAAAACACCCGTTATATACGTTGTTCACAAATGTCACTAAAATCAATATCCTTGTTGTTCTTCGTGCTTTATTCGCTGCCATTGCTATATGGTGATCGACTAATGTGCGATTTACTCAAAATTAAACAACTGAAAAGTGTTTGAAATTTCGAATCCTGCAAACGTTGTTGCTGCGGTGAAACAGCAGCTAAACAAATGAGGGCGCCAGTAATTTGCAATTGTTTTATATAAAAAAAAGAACGATACGATTGCTGTGAAGCATTAATGTTAGAGCATAAATACGCCCTTCTTTTTGTAGATTTTGTTAATGTTGTTGCTTCTTTTCTTTTTCGTTATTTTTATTTTTTTATAAATGATAACTACACAATAGCAGCAAGGTCAGTAGTAGTAGTAGTAGTAGTAGTAGCAAACCATCTCATTTGTGGCAATATAATTTGATTATATGGAAACCGATAAAACGCATTTAAAAATTTTCAAGCTCCTCTTTTTCGTTCTTCTTTGTTATTTGGTTTAAGTTAGCGATTTATGGGAAAATGCCAATTAAAATATTATAACTCTTTTCTTGTTTTGGGTTTGTTTGTATGTAGTTTCATTTCGTTTCCTTTTACATTTGTGGTTATAGCATTGCTTTTTTGTTGTTGCTATGGAGTGGTTGCATATTCTTATGAAATGGAATTTTAATTTTATTGCATGTCTTCGTAGAAATAAGTATTTAAAATGAAATCAAGTAAATTTATACGCTTTTCCATTGCAAATAATTCTTTTAAACTTGTACATATTGTATGTATATTACACAATGGCGTGGCAATAGGGATTGGGGGATAGATATTTCAACATGTGGATTGAGGATTGATAGAAGCTCCTTTTACGATGGAAAAAATTGTAAGTTTTAGACACGATATTTCAATACGCTGTAATTTAACAACTAGAATGGAAGTATTTGTTGCATAAACTTTTATTTATTGAATATAAACCCTAATAATAATTTTGAAGCTATAATGTAATGTAATCATATTGCTGGAAAATTGAAAAAACAATACTGTAAAGTAAAATATCTTAGAATTACAGCTCAAATTGCCAATATTTGAAAGCAGTGAACTTCATATCAATACTGTAGCAACCGAAATATAAGGGAGTTGTATAAAAATTAGGTACCATAAACGTGCTTATCCGATAATTTCAAACTCAATTTTCTGTATGAGATGGTTCGACACTCCTTCAGGATTCTCTGGGCTACCTATATACATCAATAACGTAACTGCAATAACGACGAATTATCATGTTATTGCGCCCTAAAGTTTCATCATTCATATGAAGGCCAAAATCTTACAAAAAGTTCGGGATATTTTCTTATTGTCTTTCAACAAAATCTAGTATATGTCTAAAAACGTGAATAATTCTCCGAGTTTTCAAGATCCAATTCCATTGTTCGAAAATGGCCATTGAAATGAATGGACCAGTCATGTTCCAAATATGTTAGACCCTGTAAAAGGAAACTCTAATAGGAATTTTTCCTCTTATTTGAAGGAACAAGGGGAGAAATGCTGTCAAAAACTGAAATATATTCAAAAGTTCATTAAATTCCATATCGTAATTCAAACAATTTAATCTTGCAATATCCAATGGTTGAATAAATGGCGACTTAGGTCAGCAATATAAACTCGTTCACGACGAAGAACACGCTGGTAAAAATGAGAAATGTGACCCATGTGTTGTATACTGGTTCTCCACAGCGGTGGGGAGACCAATACTTCTGCATGGAGTGTATAACATCTCTGTGTATAACAAAGGCGCTTATAACGACTTCTGCCAAATCACTGAAATTGGTAACTAGATTTAGATCTATTTCATAATGGTTGTGCAATGGTACACTTAAATACTATTCTGGACCAATATGACTTCATACGACGAACAGTTGAAATTATGAAATTACAAAGTTAACATTCGATAATAAATTTTGTTCAAAAATTGTCCAAAAATTGACCAAAAAACCGAAAATAACTTTTATATCGGTCATACATACACACTCATATGTTATATAGTACGCGTATTTGCATACACAATGTTGTAACATATGTATGTACACCGTTTATATTGTACATTCCTTTATATGCATAAGCACTATTTTTCTTATATGGCATTTGTCAATGACCTCGTCGATCAGAAACAAACCATTCAAAATGTTTAAATACGTACATGCAATATATTAATACGATTTATCTGCATCTTAGTACGTACGTTCATGGTTGGCTTTTTATATGAAAGTCCGGCAAATTCGCCTGTCAATTTGCCCCTAAAATTCGTTACTCGTATTTAGTAGTTTACATATGTATTAGAATGATTTGTTTCTTGTGGACTGAAGGAATGAATAAACGAATATATTCATGGCTGCAAAAAATAACATACAAATAATAGTTGCTAAATAGACAAAATCGTAGGTAATGAATAACAATAAGAATAATAAAAAATGTTAAGTAAAAAGAGGGCCGATTGAAAAGAATGTACTACAACTTAATAAATAATTTTTTTTTTTTTTTTAAGTCGGCGCCAAAAATATTATTACCATACAGTCAAGCTATAATTTGTTATTTAGTGGTAATTTCTATGGCGCCGACTTCAAAGAGTAGTTATTAATTACGTTTCAGTACTTTCTTTTAAATCGGTTCTGTTTTTTGTACACAAATTTTTCACTTTTTAGTGAAATAGATTAGATAAATAAATAAAGCGTCATATATGATAATGCTGTAAAATGTACTGAGTATCCATTGATTTTTTGGGTATTCTCCCGGTTGTAACAATTTACTACGAAAACGCCTCTAAAATTGCTTTATGACAAAGTTCAGAAACAGAGATGTCACAAGGCTTCTGTCATATACAAAAATAGAACAAGCACAACAGTGCTGGAACAGAAGCTCTTTGCTCTTTTCCTTTTGTAATGAAGCCCTATCATATCATTCTTGTATCCGATCTGTATGTAAAGAAACGGAACCGAAAATAGCAACAAATTCGTAAATAGTAAAATTAATAAGGTGATTTATCCGCAAATTCTTGTGCTTTCGTCACCAAAATATTTGAGTTAAATATCAAAATCGCCGGGGTGCGTTTTATATATGCGTATGTACATATGCATGGTCTGGTCTCGATATAAATTCCCCAAGAAACAATTGAGTAAGTAGTTCTAAAGTAGAATTGTTGATATTATATCGATTTATCGATATTGACGATATGTTTTGTATTATATATTCTTATACGAGTATTACAAAATATGCATGTATTAATTTTTGAACACATACTTAAATTTTAGCATTTTGCATTTTCAAAAATAGTAAACGTAAATATTTGGAAAATGTAAAATAAAGAATACACTAAGTCATTCTTCTTTTCTTTTAAATATTATTGAACAAGAGTCCTTAAATATTGCTATGAAATTTCGATCTATCGATATTTTAAAAACGATATTATCGATATGACGATTTTTTCAATTTCGCCATTTCGATATAGCTAAAAGCGATATTTTAGAAAATATCAACAATCCTAGTATAAATAAATAATGCTTGCAGTAAGCAGTAAGTATATGTATAGTACAATAGAAATGTGAACAATTTCCAAAGCATGCTTGGAAACCAAACAAAATAAAAAAGAAGAAGAAAAGAGTGCTAATTGTTGCTCTTTCTTTTGTGATGAACTAGTTCGATTTCGTACATGCAAAAAGAAACAACGAGTATTCTCATTGCTTTGACCCTCATTTCACTAATAAAGTAGGATGCAATAAATAACAAAAAAACATTCGAAGAAGAGAAATAAAATAGAAAGAAACTTTTCTACCATTTTATGGAATATAAAAAGGTCCTTAAAGTCGGCCTGAGCCAGCCGATTTTTACCCTGCATTCGTAGATATATGTATTTATATAAAAAGTGGGATCGCCATATAAATCCTTTGAGCAATAAACGAATTTTGAAACATTAGTACCCCATCCAACACAAATAGAATTATTGAAATCGTTTACAATTTCGAGAAGTTACGGTGGTACCAAAATATATGCGTAATACCAACGTAATACCATCGAGAAATCATTTCTTTAATTCGTAAAAAATTAATTGAAATCAATCGTGATGCAATATTTTTTTTTTTTTGTACGAAATTTAGTACAAATGAAGGAAGTATTTCTGTAAAAACCAGTAAATGAAGTATGTTAGGTGTAAGAAAAGAACGTTAGAGAAAAAAACACATGGTGCATAGTTAGCAATACAATATATACTCAAAATACAAGTACTCGTATATTATTATATGTACATACAGTACCTTCATGTTGTTTTGCATTTTAATTGACATTGTGTCAATTATTAACCAAAAGGTATACGTCTATAAACGTATCCTATTGTATATGTAATAGGTAATCATGTTTGTAAGCATTGTGATTGACATCTGCTGAATGTTTCATTGCTACCGATTTAGAGTAATATATATGTATATGACGTATGTGTATGTTTAACAACGGAAATTCTAGAAAATGAAAAACTTAACCCAAAGATGCCATACACATTTTCGAAATGCCAAAAATAAATGAAATAACAAATAGAATAGGATAAAAAGACCACATTGGAAATTATATGACTATTTTATTACAGATACATTCAATATTTGTTTATAAAATTATGGAATTCAAAAAAACTGGTGCATTGCAGATGCACTAATGTCTGATGCTGAAGTGCTAATGAAATTAGCAGTAACGATAAAGATGCTCTGGCTACACATTCTGTCTGTGCTCTACTACCGTTACAGCATTTCACACTGATTTCATTTACCTTCGTTCCAATGCATACTTACATATGAATATCTGTGGTAACAATTAATAGTCGCTTAAGTCGATTTAATAAAGTATTGGATCAAGCAGATTACAAGCAGAAAATAATTAAATAAAGGCGTTGTTCCTAAGCAACGATAGATGGCAGGTCCCGTCACATAGGACTGACAACAGCAGACTAATCATCTACTCTAGCAGAAAATTGAAAAAACTGATTTATGAAATCAACGCAAGACCAAGCTTCGGATATACGATCCCCCTACGTGGAGTAGGGCGATATTGTGGGAGATAGTTGATGTCAACATAACATGGGGCGGCAGAAAAATAACAGCACAGAACCGTGTACGATGAAAGAGTCTTGTTGAGGCCCTATGCTCCCAAGAGGAGTGAACAAGAATTACATTATATATAAATTAACCTTCAATGATTGAACTTTTCCAACATTATTAATATCAGTTAGCTGGGTTGCACCAATATCAAAAGGAACCGTCCATCGTTGAAAGTTTTTGATTTCGCCTATATAAAAATAATATTCTTGCAAAGTTTTTTCAGCCGTTTTCGATACGAACCTAAATTGAATAGGACGACAAAATCTTATTAGCGATGATCGATTGCTTTTGCATAATATCTCATTATCGATAAAAAATATATTCGAGTCAACTACTACAACTGAGTTTAATAATATCAACCGTGTAAAACCAAAATCGACTAAAACAAGTTTATAAGCATTTTTCCAATGTAATTGATAGTTTGAGGGGTTTCCGAGGCAGCGATCTGTTTATAGGAATTCTTTATGCGTGAAAAATATTTTTCAAGAAGGCGGTAAACGACAGCGTTTACCCTGAATGTGTTTGAACGTTCTGACTTACGTGCACAGTTTATAATATAGATTTAAGTGGTTCTTACTTTTTTATCACAGTTAACGAAATGATCTTGCTTCAAACCATTACATACAGGAATTTCACTCGATTTGTCTTTATTTATTTTTTTTTTTTTGTCTTTTTGTTGCAACTATTGTATTATAATTTATTTACATGCACGTGTATACAAATGTAGTCTCATATGAGCATGCATGTGTTTTCATACGCAGAAAATACTGTATTACATGCGTACATATATACATAGATAGTACTTACATATTGTACAAGCAAGTGTTAATTGAACAAAAATTAACAAGTGATGTTGGTTTTAGTCAATACCACTGCTATTATATTGCCTTAGACTCAATGCTGATGTTCGTATTGCGAGTATTTTATATGTTAAAATTTCTCCGTTTAATTAGTGCAATTAAATATTTAGAGCATCGATTCTTTACCAATAACATATTGTATAATATGTATTGATTTTACTGCGTCATCTCATTTTTATTGTATTTTCTCTAATAAATATACATTCTTCTTAATATTGTCACTATTTGCTATTGTTTTTCCTCTTGACAACAAATAACTGTGCTGTTAACTTCAGTTTGGGTACGATGTGGCTTCGTATACTCTATGATATCCGCATATTTATATACAACTTAAATGTACACCACAGAACATGAAGCGACATAAGCGTAATGGAATTAATGGGGATGATAATTTTTGGAAGTACTGTTGTCCAAACATTTTGGAATTTTTTGGAATTTTAAAATTATTAGTATTCCAAATTATTTAGATCATGTTACCACATGGTTTGTGTCCAATTTCTACCCATTGAAGCATTCGAAACTATTTACAAACTTCAGAATATCCCTTATAGAAACATCTGAATGTCGGGCCAAGTTGTTCAAGTAATAATGACCCCAGATTTTTTCTTTTAAAACAGAGTGCACAGCAGCTGCATAGCAAATTAGTAACCAGTTCAGCTTCATCTTTGCAACTGCTACAAAAATCAATTGTTATATGGCCTAAACTTATGGTAATAGAACGAATGCCTATGAGACGTAGTGACAATAGTAGATGTGTCTCATTTGTTAAGGTTAGTAAGTCTCTTTTGGAAGGAATTTTTGTCAAGTGTAAGATAGATTAGGAAGTCAGTAAAACTAAGTGATGCTTGTCTTATGAACTCACCTCGTAAAGGAGTATAGGTAATAAAAGATCTGTTGCAGTCCAGATTAATATTAGATTTATGAAAAAAGGACTTTTATAACAGATTTTCCGTCATTCAGGATGCAAATAACACTGTTTTATCCAGTGTTTTAGCTTCGACCTCCGACTGAAATATATTACAGGGATCAGGGAGGGGGAAAAAGAATTGTAAAGGTGAAAAATGTTCGAATTTATAGTCTATCTATGTTATCTATGTTATCTATGTTATCTATGTTATGTAAATAATAAATACATTTTATAAATATAATTAAGCGGAAAAATTTTATATGACTCCTGATATATATTACTTTCGTATCACATCATCCAAAATGTCTTCCTATTTAATAACCCATATTTCATTATCTTAGTTGGTCTTCAATATTTAAACTCACCTTCACATGATTTTAACGTTAGAATGCATTCTAAGGCTAAATCCCATTTTAAGCTATTAAACTTAGAAGAGTGTTAATTTTAGAACGCATTCTAAATCGTTAAAAGGTCGTTTTATTTTGACTTTAAGTACGAGCCATGCTGTTTAAAATCTTTGCATTTTTATTTCAACATGCCAATTGGCATCTAAAATCGAATGCACATATAGTTAGTTGTACATACAAGTACAATGCTGAAAAGTGTTGCGCCTTGAAATGAAAAACCATGGGTACATTTTATTATCGCTTTCATTTTGGAATCGTCAAATGCGATAGCATGGATTTGTTTGATTCTTTGATCTTACGATTTCATTTCAATTTGTTAATCCACTTTTCAATAATTTCTTTCAATGCAGCATATTCCCTATAACTTTTGTTACCATGTTCTTTTTATTTTTGCAAAAAAAAAAAAAATACTTAGTCGTCTTTATAGTTCTCAGATTTTCCATAATAGAAACACAAGCTAGTCCTTTTCAAATGGCTTGTAAACAGAGAATTAATTGACTAATCGTCATATGTTCATCTGAAAACTTTAATATTCTGTGTAGTGGAATACAAGTATTTTATTTTTCTTTTTTTTTTGCCAATATCGATACAGATGGCGTAAGCGCAACAATTCTGTTATTGCTCTCATATAAATGTGTTAGCTTAAAATTATACATACATATGTGCTCAATCTGTACGACAATAAAAAAATATTCTTTGACCTCAAACTTGACATGCAACAATTGCTATTACATGCATACATACATATAACAAACAACAGTGACTGACGCTGCTGTTGTTATTATTATCGTTTGCTTTCAGTGACCTCAAAGCCCATACAGGGTTCATTCTTGTTTATCACATATCAAGAGAATGCAATAAATTATTGCAAATGTTAAATTTTTGCACACACATAAGATACAATAGTATGAGTATATGAGTATACACTTAAATATAAAAATAAAATAAATTCAAACAAAATAAAAACCAAAAAAAAAAAAAACGACAATTCTTAGACCACACCTTTACGTAATTGCTAACGGCAGCAATAACTATCTACATACGATATGTTACCTATACACTACCATATACACAGTAAACAACAATTGCCAGTGCTTGATATATGGTACATAGTATTAATATTGAATACAGAAACAGAAATAAAATTAAAATAAAATAAATGCGAAAATTATAAATTAAAACTAAAATGCACCACCATCAACAACAATAATAAACGATACTGTGGGTGACACTGAAAATTGACTGCATAATGTACAGTATAAATGCACTGCAGTGACTTAGTTATAGAGGCAGATCCGAAGAGACTGAGGTATGGGAATGAGAATGAGTTCCTTCGGCCTCACAGTCGTCAAGTGTATCGAAATATTTCTAAACGACACTGTTCTTGCAAGAGAATTCTACTATCGAAATTATAAACAAACGTCAAGTTATAAATAAATAAATATATGGCACTTAAAGCCCCCTTCGGGGCTCGTTGGCAGAACTTCTCTTCCATTACTGTTGTGCGTGTTAAATTTTGGACAGTATTAGAAGGTGCCGACTTATTTTAGCCCGTTCTGAATGGCAGAATTCTTGCGACATCACTTTTTCTGAGCTTTGTCACAGCGTTCTTTTAGAAGCTTTTCCATGGCAAATTGTTACTGCCGGAGGAATTGCCAATTGCTTGCCGACTGGTGGGTACCGTTCGAAAGAAAAATCTTTTCGATATTAAATTTGTTATGCTTCAGCCGTGGATTGAACCCACAACCTACAGATCAGAAGGCCAACACACTAACCACTGAGCCACGGCACCCAGGCAAATGTCAAGTTATTATGATCAAATTTTAAGACTGGCTAAAAGTGGTGCCTTTTAATGCATTAATTTTTATGTGTATTATTATATACCACTGCCGTAGCTCAGTGGTTAGTGTGTTCGCCTTCTGATCTGTAGGTCGTGGTTCAATCCCCGGCTGATGCGAAATAAATTTAATATCGATAAGATTTTTCTTTCGAATGGTACCCACCTGTCGGCAAGCAATTGGCAATTCTTCCGACAGTAACAACTTGCCATGAAAAAGCTTCTTAAAGAACTCTGTGACAAAGCTCAGAAAAAGTGATGTCACAAGTGTTCTGCCGTTCGGAACCGGCTAAAATAAGTAGGTCCCTTCTAATACTGTCCAAATTTAAGACGCACAACAGTAATGGAAGAGAAGCTCGGCCAATGAGCCCTTTGGGGCTTTAAGTGCCACATATATATATATATATTATTATTTTTACAAATAAAAAGAAAAAGGTATTGTCCAACCGATAGGTCACTGCATTCGAATCCGTGGTTGGTTTGGCTTGGTCAGGACTCTGCCCAGTGTGTACTGTGAGACTAGATGTCGCAGTCGCTTACTAACCACAAATCTACTTTCTTGAGCGTACCTCCCTGCATTAACTGTTGTAGGCGCACATTTAGTTCAGCCTTTTTCGTTTGCGGAGGTCACTAATAAAAAGCTCAATACGTATCCGAAGTATATTATATATTTATATTATTTAAGAGCTTTGATGTGGCGGGTTTTAAGCCCTACACTGAACCTCAAACCCGCAAAATGTTCACCAGACTTCAACCGCCGCTCATCGAGTACCAGGTCGATGTTGTCTTGTCGAGAAGGCAAGTGCTCTAGTCTCGTCATGTTGAGGCAGTTGGAAACGTTACCTTACGAAAACACCACCAGACCATTAAAGTGTAGTCTATCCACCGAAAAGTGTAAATGCTGGTGATGCGCTATTGTATACATATAAATGCTTGTGGCGTGGTGAATTAGATCAACTCTCTTTAGCTAATTACACCATTAACGTTGCTAACATATCAATGTAATTCCAATTCAGCAACAATCACAAAATCAACATCAAGCTGAAATAATAATAACCAACCAACAGCAATATGGTAAGAAATTATTGCTTATGCCGCCGCTGTGGTGAACTGTTGTAAGATATGCAACAACAATATGACAAAATCATGGGAAAATTGTGTACAATAGAGCCGGCAGCGGCAGCGTAGCAACATTAAAACAACAAGAACAACAAAGTTGTAATTTTTCTTGATTTAAAGTTTTCGCACGCAAATTAAGATAATCGCGATGAAGGCATCCAATTCTGCCGCTGTTATTGCTGTTTGTATTTTTTTATGTACATGTACATTATACGTACATATAAGCCGAATGAGCAGTATAATACCCAGTAGCAAAAAAACATCAGCATATACATATGGATGTACACATGTCGATACACACTAATGTGTATACAAAATATATACACTGTACGTATGTATGTGTGGGCTCTATGAACAATTTGGTCGAGTTGCTTTACCGAAATTCACATAACATACCGCTGCAGCTAATGTTAATATGTTGTTACTGTGTTGTTGGCAGTCCGTCATTAAATAAGTGGCTGGTTGGTTGCTTGACTTCATAACAATAAGGAGCTACCGATCAATATCACGCACTATTGCTGCTCTGTAGTAGTAACTGCTCATACAACATTTGAGGCTACTGTTGCTTGCAGTTGTTATTGTTGTGGCTGCAGTTTCTATTTTGATTTTAGTTTTGGGGGCCGAAACAGTAGCAAACCGCAAAAGAAAAGAAAATCAAATCACCATCAAGAAAATAATAATAATACGGCAACAACAGCAACAATTTCACAAAAGTTTGATATAAATCGTTGAAGAAAGTGTTGTTGTAGCAAAGTAGGTGGTGATACATCATCATCACCACCAACACAGTCGAAATTGTAGTCGTTATACATAGGTACACATGCGCACATGCACTGTTGCTGATGCCATAAATGCAACACCCTCCAGAGTTGCAGCGGCTGAGTGCTTTAAAAAACATCGCCTTTATGATGCTTCTGCTACATTCATTTTTGTGTTTATATTTATATGCTTTGCATATCAGTGTGCAATACGGAGAAAACAGATAGTAAAAAAACAAAATGCAGTGAAAGAAGTCGGTATGTGTCGACTATCAAGCGTCAAAAAATATGATATGTATTCACTTACGACTAAGCGACCTAAGCGGTAATCGGATAGAAGCGACTTTATATGCGAGCTAAATGATATTGTGGGCGTGGCTCGACCATTCTCTAAAAATTTCGAGGTAAGTCTCTTTGATTGCCGTGTATGGTCGTGGCAGTTCACTGATTATTCCAAATTCAGGTTACTGTAGATGGGCAGAAGGGCATATTATTGGCATAATCTTTAAATCGACTATAGGTGTGACATTGATCAGGATCATACTTTCATATATCTTCGCGATTCCTCGAAACATCTGACTAAAATGAATATGCCCTCATACTTGGGTGCAGGGTTTAAAAATTAATAAAGCAAATGTGATGGCTCAACAGCTACTAGGCTTACGCTAAATTTTATTTTATTTTAAGAACTTTTGAGAGAAGGTTGCCGAATGAGAAGATGTTGATTTTGATGTACTCGTATGTATAAGAAATAACGTAAATTAAATGATGAGTATTTCTTTGTTGCTTTAAACGGGAATTTATGGTTAACTCATCTCAATATTGCATTGCTATTATAACATAGTTGGAGTTTCTGCTATGCTATCGGCCTGCGCGTGCACGAAAAACACGAAAGAGATCACATAAAATCCTTACTGTGCCATGTTTAGCATGGGAAATTCAAATTATAGCTTCAATAAATGTGCATATGTTGTTGTGTGTGCTTTACCAGGAATCCCGTCAAACCAAAATGTGTGTGTAAACGTAGTTATGACTCATAAAAGAGTAGTCCAAATATAAGCGATTTTTTGTTTACTCAGAAGATGTACTCGATTTTTAGGGTAATAGCGCAGGTAATCCAAATGGCAGATAGACTGACATAGGCATGGTTTCATTTCGATATCGTCCATTTTCGAATTCAGCGATTTACCAACAAATTAAATCATACATACCAAGTTTCTTCTCCATAGCTGTGCATCTTCGTATGTAAAGTGTGAAAATATACATACGGAGGCATATGTTCGTATGGAAGGCAGATATAGTTTTTAACCGATTTAGCACATTTTCGAATTTTTACTTTTTTTATGAACTATAGGCGCGGATTTGACCCAATTACTCTCATTTGCTCTTATAAAATTGATACACACTGAATGACAGCTTATAAACGACTGAAACTTATGTCATTTAAACAGCAATGACTAAGCTACAAATACCCAAAATGGCGGACGAAATGAATGCGTTAAAGAATGTTTTTTAATGCAACCAACTTCACATGACAGAATTTATTTGTACACCATTATATGTGTTTATATATCCAGAAGCACACGTTTGTATGGGAGGTGGCCGTAGTTTATATGCGATTCATGAGATTATACCAAAGCTGCTGATATCTTCAAAATATTGAAATTCGACCAACTAATTGAGTTTTTGTAGATTTACCGTTTTCACTCAGAAATTTAAAAACGCTCTCCTATAAAATTCATAATTTTGACTTAAGTGGTTACTTGCTTATGTGGCCATAACAACCTAACATCGATTTAGGCCGAATATAACATGCTTCACCAGTCATCTCTGTCCTTAGATAGCTGGCGCCAATTAGAAATTCCAAGTGCCGCCACGTTCTCCAGTACTTTGTCTTTCTACCGGAGGTTAGGTCTTCCTCTTCTGCGTCGTCCTCCAGCAGGTTCCGAATATAACACCTTCTTAGCTGGAGCGTGTTGTTCCAATCGTTCGACATGACCTAGCCAGCGCAGCCACTGGATTTTGATGCGCTTTACTATGTCAATATCGGCATACAGCTCGTACAGCGCCATGGTTGTACCTTATTCGGTACTTGCTACCAACACAAATAGGTCCAAAGATCCTGAGTAGGACTTTTCTCTCGAAAACTCCAAGCATTCGCTCATCCGAGGCAGAAATTGTCCAGGCTTCAGCTCCATATGTAAGGACCGGCATGATGAGAGACTTGTAGACTTAAGCGATTACTGTTTCAAAATAAAAATAAATCAATGTCCTTTGAAAAAATAGGTAAATCTTACAATAAAATCGCTAAAATATTAAAAGTTTCGAAAAGTGATATTTCCGAAACTCGGAAGAGCGGCCGATCTAGTAAAACATCGGAAAGAGACTATGGCCGAATATTTGGTCACCACAACCCTCGAACGTGAATCCAATCGAACTATGATACTTTGGGATGAGCTTGATAGCTAAATAGATGTACTCTTGGCTACGTAACTTTTGCAAATGTTAAGCTATGACGCTAAGATTTAGAGGGAATATCAACAACAGATGTACCAACTTAACAAAAAAAAAAGAACTCAAATTAGAACGATGAGAGCGCCACACGGTGGTTATTCCAGGAACTTTTTGATCAAGGTGGTATGTACACATATGGAAATAGAGTGTATGATGAATATTTGAAATGTTGAGTGTTACAGAAAAAAATCTTCAAAAATTAAATATTTATCCGATCTTGATAATATTAAACTTAAAGTGTTTGCAATTAATCGGGTGGTTAGTTTTCAAACAAATAAAACATCCCTGATTTTTACAACTTTTTATAAAAAAATAACTTTTAAAATAAAGTATGTGATGGGAGTCCTTCATATTTAGACACCTAACTCCGGTGAACCAACATCCAGCACCAAGTACTGGAAAATTGGTGGAGTTTGCAAATTTCTAAATAGATTTTCGGTTGTAAAGGTCACATAAGAAGAATAAGACAAATTTACTAGTTTAAAGTGAAAAAAATATGTTAATGTCTTTAGCACGGTAAGCTCACTTGAATTGCTTTCACAGTTTATCGGTACATATATAAGATTGAATCCATTTTAAACTCGACTCTTTGAACTGCTTAAAGAAAGGTGGCACGTAAAAGAAACAAGTGTCAAACAGCTGCTTCCGTTCTTTGTCTTTATGCACTGTCGTGGTGGTATGGATTAGTTGTTAGGAATTATGTTTTGCCTGTTACTCTCATTTGTGGATTTGCAATTTTGTTGATGTGGCACTGCACTGGTAGAAGTGTTGGTGGTGATCTATGTGCTAATGTGCAGAAATAGCCACGGCAACAACAGCACAGCAATGCAAAGCACAGCAATGCAAACCTTTTTTTGATTAAGATCTTTTCATGTTAAAATAAAACGTACCTAGTTACGTGTACAAAAACACATACAGTTGGTAACACGCGTATGGTTGTCAGCGCTTTAGTTAGATTTTATGTTTTCACTTTTAATTAGCAGTAACAACCAACAATACAACAACAACAACAACAAGCACTACAGAAAAACAAAATCACAAAAGATAAAAGTACGAGTTACAACAAGACAACAACAGCAGAAACCAACAAAAAAAAAAAAGCAACAAAAATGGTTTTTTGCAACAACAGCCAACAAGATGTTAATCGGCTCTAGTAGTTTTCGAGTAGATAAACCATCATCAACATGCTGCAAATTTTTGTAATGCTTCTAATGTTGCTGCTGTTGTTTTAAGAGTCCCTTTATGATGATGCTGCTACCTCTTGATAATACTTATTATGTGTTAACTTTTTTGATATCATATTTAAAATTGTTGTTGTTGTTGTTGCTGTTGTGATAACCTTTTCATGATTTCTGTTACATGTAAAATGTGGGTGTTATCACGTATGAGTACGAGTATTATATGTGGCTCTTCATAAATACAATTTCTTGTCTACTGAAATGAATTCGTGAATATAGCTATATTATGCAGAAAATATCGTTTAATATACACATTGCCAAGGTTCAATTTTAAGCTATTAATTTTGACTTTCAAAATTGTTGGAAAAATTAGTGTAGTCAGTCCAAGTAGTGTAATCCAATTCGAATACGTAGTTCTTGCATAATTTTGCTTCCATGAACTTACAACTTAGACCTTTGTACCACACTTTTAGAACGTCCCACCATTTATGTATATTCTCTCCAATAGTTTTCTTAGTATAATTCAAATTTAAAAATTTTTTAAAAGCTCACTCCTTTTAATTAACAAATAAAACATCAATTAATTGCACTGCACTTTTGTTTTATCATTTCTAAAACAGTCTATCGATTATCGATTAATCGATAAAAACTCCGATTTTTAAAAAATTACTATGTTTATATATCAACAAAAAGCTAATGCTTTTTAGAAAGTAGAAAAACAGTACTTTTTATCAATACGCTTCTCAAATATATTCCGATGTAACAACGAATGAATATAAATTGCATTTTCGAAAGTAGAAATAATAAAAAACTTATTTACTTGCAATTAAAATTGCATTCAAAATGGCTGCCTTGGTTTTTAAGTGTTTTTTTTTTTTCATATGCGCGCTCCCTTAGAAGTACAGGGTATGCTAAGAAGAAATGCTAGGGTAAAAAAAAAAGAATGAAACTCTGATATAAATTGTATACCCTTAGAGTGATTCTGGGACCAGTGAGAGCCAATTTCATGAAAATTTTGAGTTTTGGGGGGGGAGGGGGTTTGGCGGTTGGTCGGCCCTTCTAAGTGGTTATGGGAGGTTATGTTGTAAAGAAATATGGGTATAAAAAAATTAATGGTGCTTGGCGTTAAATTTGATTCATCTAGAGACGATTGCTGGAATGCTTTGTAGTTACTTGTTAATTTTCAGCAGTTTCTGGGTTCATTTAATATGAGAGCCATCTTTAGAAAATGGAGATAATAATAAAAGGAATGGAATTCTGAATTATATTTCACCCTTCTATAAACAATGTTTGTGAAGCAATGGAATTATTTGTATATTTTTATATGTTTTCCTTTCCGTTTTGTATGGCAACGCCCTTAAGGGATTCAGATAGGGAATGAATAAGTTCAGTAGAACTATTCGGGAGTTAAAGCTAATGTGAATCGAGTGTGGGCGATTCTTGGGTAACTATTAAGAAATTTATCGATTTTTTAGTATTTTTAAGTTCATTTTGTATGAGCGTCTTCTTAGGGGACAGAAATAGGTCATACGAATGTATGGAGAAAATTATATGATGAAGAAATAAATTTGGGGAATATATAAAGACATCAATTTTATAGGGGAGCTCCTCTAAGTTTTGGGGGGCAATTAATCGAATATATGTACAATTAATTGAATATACAATATTTAGACTATGAGAACTAAACAAATACTATATATAAATATGTATGTTTTTAAATCCTTTATAGATTTGACGCGAATAAATCAACAAAAGGTGCTTCAAAACTACGTCGGGATCTAATCAATGCTGAAATTGCAAATTTACGCGATTTATTGCCACTGCCACAATCGACAAGACAACGTCTATCGCAATTGCAACTTATGGCATTGGTGTGCGTATATGTTCGAAAGGCCAACTATTTTCAGCAAGGTAAGCAAATGTTTGTGGGCAAAATCAATATACATAAGTATATTGAAGTTTCCACCTTAGGTTGCGATTACGATTTTAAACAAAAGACAAAATCGTTACATTTTGCATGTTTTTTTTTTTTTGTATGTCCAGTAACCCAACCTGTTACACAATATTGTTATTGCAACCAATATATCAAATTATAATTGAATAAAATTTGCATTCATAGTTTACATGTATTAAAGTTATATTTTCCATTTGTCTAAGTACCTTAATGATGATTGTAAATTCAACTTAATTTTGAATCGATTTTTTTTTTCAGCATGCGTAGCATTTTTATATAATTGTGTGTGTTAATAGAATACAGATTGAAACTAAAGAAAACTCCCGACTATAAATTATTAAAGAAAATATGGAAAAAATTTTTTTTACAAATTCTTCTTCCTATTCTTGGTAGCATGTAAATTTGAAATAAATTTGTAATTGATAGAAATGCTAAATATCCGCTTTCGTCAGGTCCCAAAGTACTATAAAATAAATAAAATGTATTTTTATATTATTCAGCTAAATTATATGATATTAATTTAGTGGCTTCGAAAATGATGCCTATAAATTTACACCAATTTAAATCGCTAAAATTGATTAGGAAGAGTTTAAGCGAAAAAGAAAAATTCTATATTCATAAGTAGATGCATAATATTTCTCATTACTTGCAACAAATGGCAAACGTTCAGTACGCATCGTATTTGGGTACATAAATACTATTTGTACTGTGAGTGCATTTTTATGGAAATTTCTAAGAAATGCAATTAGCTCAAAAGTCAATTAAACTCTTATATTGTATACTTACATTCATATTTAGAACAATTTGCTAGAAGTGATGAGACTATACAGATTAAAAGTTTCAAATTTATATACATTTCTCAGAACTTGGGAATATGTACTAAACATACTTATTATAACAAATGAAAATCCAAACTCCCACGCGTGCACTTGTATTGTGAAATTAGCATTGGAAGATACTGTTCCGGTATTTTGTGACAACACCTTCTACACCACTACATATAGTCAATTTTAGAAATTCACAAAGCAAACATGTTGCTCAAACGAAATTTAGATGTGCCTTTTTTTTTCTTTTGTAGACGTACGTACATACGGACATACAGTACAATACTAGCATATACCCAATGGGTAGCAAAGAACATGTTTATCCAAAGTGAATATATAATTAAGTAAATGCTTACAATAAAATACAACTGTCTAACTAAGAAAAATCATTTCAAAGATTAACAATTCAATCGGATACCTGCAGAAAACTGACAAGAGCTGGACGGTATTTAGTGGAGAATCTCTTAACATACTTTTAGATATACACTTTCCCGTTATCTAGTGAAGAATCTCTGAATATACTTTTAGATACATACTTTCCCGATATAGTAGCTAGTACCACGACTTTAACTGAATACTGGAGACAGATTGGAATCCAATGCAGTAGCCAATGCAAAAAAATATTTGTAGAGGGCTTTAATAAGGAACAACGAGAGCAATTCTTACCAAATTTTAAAATACTGAAAGCTCATGAGGTAGATGGAGTGCTCCCATAGATTTCTTACATTCCTGAATTTCCCATTGGGAATAAAAGTACATGTAGCAAGAATACATAATCTACAAGAGGGTGCATCGATCTAGGTGTGTCAGTATTAACGACAAATAGTGTAATATATGAAACATACAATTAGTACCTATGTATAGTACATTTTTTTTTAATGTGCATTAAATAATAATATCATACAAATATAGTAAATCCTCTGACAAATCAAATTATATGATTTTGTTGGAAGAGAAAAATGTTTGTACAGCAACAACAATGACAAGTTCACTAGCACATATAGTTCCAGATTAATACTTTATCAAATATTTTAATGGTATAGGAGATGCCACATGCCCTTTTGCGGACCGCGTGTGCTGACGCTGTGCCAAAGTTGCAGCATGTTTCGTTCTGGTGTGTAATTTCTCAATCCGGATTTAACTTATTTTCATATTCAAATTAAAATAATGTTAATAAGTAAACAACAATTAATTAATGCCTATAATTGCATTAAAAAAAGCGTTTAATTTAAGCGCCCCCCAACAAGAGCTTAATATTAGACGTATCACTGTACCTGTACTTAACACATACATATACATTGATACAATAAATGCATGTACAATAGTTCAAATTCAATGAGTTCTTTGAAATTATGTTTGAACAGTCAAATATGTTATATATAGGATACAGATGGTTGTTACCATTTTCCTTACCAGATTTCATTGAAAATATGAGACACAGCTAATGGCTCCTAATAATGTACCATAGCTGGTGCCATATATATACACAATGCCAACAATGTAATATAATACAATGATGATGATGATAATGATGATGAAGAAGAAAATTACCACCCACGGCCTCACCTACAAATTGTTTTAATGCAATTCAGATTTGATGTCAGTTTTTCATTTTTTTTTTCCACCAAGTTTCAATATTATTATTATTGTAGTAATGTAATTGTTCTCTCAAGTTCAATGCAAACATCAAAGTGTTCGATTTGTATTGATGATGATTACAACAATTCTTGTTGTTGTTCTTGATAATGTCTACTACAGCAACCACCACTACATGCTAATGATAATAATAATAAAGAAGATTATTATAATGATGATGATGGTGATGATGCTGCTGCTGCTGCTGCTACTGCTGATGTTTGCCTTGTTTGTTGATGACGCCACTGTGGCCATGACACATTTACTCTGTGATTCATTTGTTTATTGGAAATTGTCTAATTTATTATTACTTGTTGGCTTTTTTCTATTGCCACTCATTTCCATTCAGTGTTACTGTTGTTGTTGTTGTTGTTGTTGTTATTATGCTTTCTATTAAAAAAATTATAAAAAAAAAACGCTGCTTACATCTACTCATATTATATTTTTATCTTTTAAATGTAATCAATTGTTCACTAATATTTATACATGGTATATTCAATGCTTGAATTATTAATAATTGACTGTTGTTAATGCCATTTTTAATTGACTATAATTTACTTCAATTAAATGTAATATATATATATATATATATATATATATATATATATACCTAGAATATTTATGTATGTATACGTGTATGCAAATATAAGCATTTTTAAAAGGAACTCGATGGGAAAATTTGAATTCACCACTATGAGTATATAAGGTACCAGGAAATTGAAAAGTTTACATACATACTTATTTATAGATATTCTTTTTGCATCATTATTCATCTCTTCCAGTTTGTTTCTTAAGTCTTTTGTAATCAATATATCGACTATTTGAATAATTTCTTTTAAAAATCGATACAAATTTAATACAATACAATATGAAATCAAATTCTTCATCACAAATACAACATTACTATGTGTAAAAAATAAGTAAATAAGTTTTCTAATTAATAAACTCATGTTAGAAGTAGGTAACTATGATAAACAGATGTATAACAGATAAGTCTTATAAATATAAGGAAATCTTCAGACGCACAAATACATACAATTTTTTTTTTTTGTAATGTAATGTGCATGTGTATATGACATATAATAAACGCATATTTACTTTATCTATTTAATATATGCTAATGAATTTCACTATAATTTAAAAATATAACAACGAACACGCGTCCATCATAGCACATACTTTCATACACAACATACGTCAACATACATTTGTGTACACAATATTTACGTACACATACACAAGTACTTTGTGTAACTGTACATTAAGGTAGAGTAGTGTCATAATAATGGGAGCAACCCTCTTGGATGGCGAACTAATTAAGAAAATAGTACAATATATAATATCGACAGATTAAAAATATATTAATTTTTCTTTCACAGAGGACGAATTTACACTTCAATTTACTCAAGAAGTACTCTAGTTAAGTGCACCTAACCTAACCATTTTTGGAAATGTGTAATTTTACACTTTACACAAAGTCAAAAATTATACCAGTTATGCACTTCGAACCAATGGTTAGTGAATTTTAAAACAATATTCCTCGAAAATTGTAGAAATATTGCTTTGAAATGAAATATTTTAGATTTTTAGCTAGAATATTTTAGATTTTAGATATCTAGCCCTATTGAGGACAATAAAGTGGCGGACGAACTAGCGAGAGCTGGCTCGTCTTCTCCACTGACGGGCCCGGAACCTTTCTGCGGTATAAGCTGGGCATCGGCCAAAGCTATGATAGAAAAACATTACCATGACAAATACATTCTACAATGAACAAATTTGACGGGTCTTCGCCAAGCGAAAGCTCTCATCAGCTTTAATGCAGCTTTTGATAGAATTAGTCTTATAGCCTAGACAGACGGCAGCCTAATTCCGGATTACCGGCGCACTTAATCTGAATAAAATAATAACCTGACAGTCGGCAGTTTGCGGATTAACTAAACGGCTGATTGTTGTTTTATTAGGTGGTCTGTCGTCTATCACTCTCGATATGAGAAAATCTACAAGAAGTACGTGAACTGAAAACTATCAGAAACTTGTAAATTGACATTCACCGTTCGTAATTGACAGCTGGATTTATTTGTTCGCCAACACTTTTCATGTTGAAAACTGTTAACAATTGTTGAAAGTTTTTTGTTAGCGAACACACCTAATATTTTGTAAAATGGATGGAGAAAAATTCACAATAGACAATTTTCAGCAGTATTTCCATAGCAAATTGCCCTAATCCTCTTTTATTTTGAGAATTAGCTCATAGAGTTTATGCAGATTAGCTGCAGTTAATGCCCGAGTTAATTCGAATTAACTCGATAATCCGGAATTAGGCTGCCGTCTGTCTAGGCTATTAGCAAAACAAAACTACGCCTAATAACCTGCTATCTCTCAGGACATAACTGGTTAAAATACCACCTCCACAAAATGGTACTATCCTCTGACACGGAGTGTAGACTCTGTCTGGAGGAGGATGAAACATCAATCCACATTCTTTGCGAATGTCCGGCCCTGGACAGACTACGCCTCAAACACTTTCAGCTGAGTTTCCCAACACCAGCTTTAATCATCAAAAGTTCGATAAGATGAATTCTATCCTTCATTAAAAAGGTAGAAGAGATTCTAGTGTCGTAAACGGGCTTGGATACAAAAGATCTCGTTTAGTCGCAGTGCCCGTAACACTTGTGGTTGGCCCCCAGAGGTATCAGCTATAGGGCTCATATCCTCTAGCAGACCTTGGTCTGGTTTCGCATGGTCCTTATTTAAGATTTCGTTATTCTATTTTGTGCTGAACTCTAATTTAAATAAATAAATTTTTTTTAATTTCTATATTATTGACAACTTTAACCGGCATAAATCTTTTTTTAATTTAAATTTAGTCGAATTGGCGAATTTTTATCAAGTGGAAATAAATCGAAAATTTTGTATCTTGTATTTTGATGAACGTGATATTATTTTACAGGAGTTATCCGAACTATTTAATTCTGAACACCGGGAATATTGTGTTAAGGAATGGCAAAATAAAATACAAAAATTAATTTTTAAATATGCTTATTTGAAATACATTTTCTTTACCGAGGAATGAAACACAAAATATTAGAGTATATACAAATTATAGCACTTTGCTATAATCCACAATTCAAAAAGGCTGTTATAGCAAAATGTCCTATAAAAAACGTCATCTGGCAAGATGTGACTTTAATCGATTACTAATAAAGTGAAAGAGCAAAAACGTTCACAGGTTTCACGTCTAAAGTAGCTGGCACAGGAAGTGATGCCGCCGGCAATTTACCTTCTGGATAGTTCAACCATTGTGAACCATGACACTAAAGATTTCACGATACTGAAACTTTGCTCTTGATTTCTCTTCTAACTAAACCTGTAAGATTGCCTCCAAACATCGACAATCTGCCTTTTTAGAGACGATTGGCCATGAGCGCTATACACGTACAAAATGGTTTACATCCATAGATATAATCTGTAGTTGGAAATAACTATATTGGAAACCAAACCAGTGGAAACCAAAATAGACAATAGTGCCGCAACAAATAGTTTTAAACGAGGAAAATATTGGATTAGAGTAACCTTAGTTTTTTCAATTAACAGGGTTGTGAAAATATTTCCATCCTCCCATCCTCATTACTTCATTACTTCATTTTAATAAATATAAATTCACAATGATGTATTTAAAGAAGTTTCTCATTAATATCACAATTTGTGATCGTGATATCATCGTGATTAGAATAGTTTAAATTTCATTGAAATACAACACTTTTTCGATTTTTGTCCACTCGTTGTACCAGATCGAAGTATTGCGCCCATGTTATCTAAAAGCCAAAATGTGGTAGCAAAAGTTAATTTATAAAAATCGTTTTTGGGACACCAAAACCTGTCACTCAAAACATTTCAATTTCACATCCTTTATTGACTGCAATACTGAAAAGATTTACAACTAATCCGTGCAATAACATTGGAAAAGTAATCAGAACGGAAAACTTTGATTGTAATATTGGTTTGTTTGATTGTTTTTTATCAAGGAGCGGTCAAATGGTAAAACAACCTATAACAGCAAAATGTTTTTTCACCAAGATCAAGTACAATAATTTTGTTAATTACTGAATTTAACTTATATGTTTTTATTTTTGTCATTTATTTTCATTTTCAGTTTTTAAAAGACATGACGTATCGATCCATCCTGCACCAACACCGAATATAGGCTTCTCCAAGGTGAGTTACAAATCACATTATTACGCGTAATATATCGATATATGTACAATACATATGTAGTCATCGTCGTGAGTGGATTATTATGTCGTATATCGCAGAAAAATACAATACTCTCTATGTTGATTTTTAAGCTATTAGATTTTATTTAAAAATTTATTTTGTAGCGTATCTCACTGTACGAGGAAATTCATATTTATTGAGCTTATAAACTATTTTTTTTATTATTATTTTTGAATCAGCAAGCAAACTTCATAGTATGGGTTCATTGACATTATTGCCTTGAAGGGTAAATAATTTTCCCATACAATGCAGTTTAAATAGCGGAGCCTTTTCTTGTTGTGATGAAAATAGTAATCTGAATACAAATGTCCTGAGCGTTGTTTAATGGTGATGCTATGAACGATTCCGGAGGAAGAGATAGACCGAACACCTCAATTACAGATGATAGTGTTGATGCTCCGCCATCCGACCATGATGAGATCAAAAAATCCATGCTCAGGCAGAAGAACAACAAAGCGGTAGCTGTTGATTCCCTGAGTCGTTTAAAACCAGACGCGATTATCAATTGCCTTGTATGCACCAGTTCAAAAGCAGAATATGGTCGGACAAAAGATGGACTCACGATAGAAGGCTCCAAGAAAAGAGACCCCCTATTTCCCCGCCAAATACCGTGCTATATGTCTCCTGAGCATCTCATACAAGGTATTCTTGAGCATACTATGAGAAATATTGAAACTTATGTTCAACAGCCTGATTGAAAAGTATCCGAGGTCAGATCTTCATAAAACCCCAAATTATGCGGGAGTTCTAAGGAATGCAATTAAACACACACCACCTGTTTATCGATTACAAAGCCGCTTTTAGCAGTCCGTTGAGTGATAACCTCTATTAGGATTTCTTATTTGTATCAGCGAGTGAAGTTTTGAAATGCCTCGCGGAGCATTCTGTATTCGACTAAAATCGGTTGCAATAGCCACATAAGTAAACGGGTAGTAATTATTTATTTAGTAGTCCGGTCGGTGACCGGAGCAACGTTTTTATTTTGTATAGAGCGTAAAACTATTTAGTGTACATAGAAGTAATGCATAACGACAATACCTAATATCTATAGTACGATCGCTGCAAATCAAGAAGCAAATGACTTGTCATATATCTGTGAAGTTAGTACTTTGCTGAAAAGAAGACGAAGACGGAGCAATTGTAAGAGATTGCTGAAGTGCGATTTTATTTGTGTGGTTGATTGAATGAAATCACTTCATTGGAAACATCTTTGTTAAAGACTTACTTCTGTGTGACATTTGCTTTATGTAGACATTCAGCTAAACACCTGCGAATGTATTTGTATGTTTCAATGCACCCTATAGGAAAACAAGCGCTTTCTAATGCGTTCCAGACCAGTTACAAGAGGTACTAATGAACTAATCAACATCAATAATTGTGGTGAAAAGGCTCTCATTGATTTTGACAAATGCTTCGTTAGAAACGCATAAAAAGTATAAAAAGTATGAAATTTTATATAAAATTATATATTATATATATTTTAAGCATTCAAAGAGCTCACAAAATTATCATCAGAACTATTAATGAATTAGTCCATGTCTTTAACATTGGAATATAACCCGCGTCACCACAGGACTGAACATAAGTTACTGTAAATTTAATAGAGCAAGATGCAATTTACCCTCAACAGAGTTGGGTTAATTTGCTTCATTTTCCATATTCAAAAAAAAAAAGTATGTACTGCTGCATTCTTCTAGCTAAACACTGCTAGATGTACATATGAAATATTGGGAGAACAAAACACACTCTATCGATACTAACAAATGAAGCGCTTAAAAATCCTATTGGGTAAGTATGCGCCTATATATATATATTTATATATTTACGTATACAATTTAATAGTGAGTTCTTGGGAAACACCAATCGCCATCACTTCAATTCAGTGATATGTATGTATCATACTGTACAGCAAGAAAATGACATGTGCACCATATTAGTGCTCTATGTGCGCTGCTAGAGTCTGTACCACTTGCTGTGTTTGCTTGCCAATAAGCAAAAGTTGTAACAACAACAACAACAACAATTGCGCAGACATCACTATTGTTGATGATATTTGTTCGTTGCTGGATGGATGACTAAATATGATATGATATGTATGTTAGTAAGATTGATCTACACTCGTATTCGTGACTTGATATATTTCATCTTCTTCTTCTTCTTCAAGTTATACTCATTCTAATTCATTTTTTCCTTGCATCTCTTTTTCCTATTAAATACACCGAAATGATTGAATTAAATAGAGATTTTTTTCATTCAAGATCTGCTTTCCATTGTAGCTAGGTATCACTGTGCACAGTAAAAAGTGCGTGTGAAATCACAACAACAACAAAAATTACAGTATATTGACGCTTTTTGTTGACTTTATGTACATAAAGTGCGTAATATATACACACACACGCACACGAACTTCCTTAATTATATATTTACATATCTGACTGTTGTCACAGGCTGGTTCTCCACCTAAAATACTCTTTTCAGACTCCTTTTCCGGAGCGCTCACGCTAATAATGAGCACATAAAACGGAGAACATATTATAGTAGAGAAGTCCTACTTTGGCTTTTGAGCTTTTCGCTAATTACAATGTCAGAGTCATTTAACAGAGTTGCAGTATACAGAGATTTTGAAGAGAGCAAATTCTGTAAGTTAACATAGCAATTCAAATTGAAATAAGATCACATAATAAGTATACTCGTATATGATAGAATATTTTATGAAAAATTTTACTACCACTAAACTATACACTATATTTATAAAATTATGCATTTGCGTGAATGGACTATACCTATAAGTACTCCATACGCATATACCCATATATTGAATAATAGTACATATGGGAATATTTGGATCGACTTTAAATGTGGGCTGGTTGTGTTTTCGCTAGGTAACGTGCCTAACGGTGCGGCTAGCGTAATCACTGTTGAACTCATCGCAAGTCAACTCAATGGACACCATGTATGTAGTTTGTTCTGCGCGATAAGTATGTTATGGCACCTTTACACAGCTCGCCACACTGATAGGGTTGTTAAGGACAGATTATGGGGTCATCGGGCATGCTTTCATCCGACCATATTCTAATATAAGCTGGTGCATGCTGGTGAGCGACTCATCGTCTCCGGTCTTAAACAACTCGCCGGGCCGGCCATCAGCACCTGCAGCTTTGTTGTTTTTCAGCATAAAAATGGCCTCTCTGATTCGTCATGGACGGCTGGTGAAACATCCTCACCATCATCCGTGATTGGGGAGTTCGGGAGATCTGCTCCACTGGCGGGATTATTCGTGGCGTCGCCATTCAATAACTTGGAGCAGTAGTCATGGGGGGGGGGGGGGGGAGAAATCATTTCTTCATTGTCCTAATGATGGCATTGAAGCGAAATTCAGACAACTATAAAAATTTCGTTAATTATGAAATACAGGCGTTGAGCTCAAAAACACAAAGCACAAAGTTTATAAAATCATAGACTACAAAGTTATTAATTCAATATTTTTGCAGTACAAAAGTTATAAGGGCGATTTTGTCCTTCCAAAAGCGTATAATATTAAAAACTTTTTCTTATACAATTCTTACATGATTTTAAAGCAAATTTGTTAAATTAAGTATCTAAAAGAGCAGTTAAAATGCAAATATTATACATTCATATGTACTATCAGCATTTTAATAGCACTTAAAAGACAACAATGATCATTATTTACCATCTGCATAGACATCATTGAACTTGAAGATACCCTTGTCAACTTATAGAATCTTAAGCTTTTAAAATGTTTACTCATATTACTTTCACAGCTCAATTGTTTTCTCACGTTTTGCATATTATTAACACTGCATACCATTGCATAGTCACTCATACATACGTATTGTACATATAGAAGTATTTACGATATAGGTGTAACATACATACACGATACACATATTGGAATTATAAAGGTAACATTATTTTGACAATCCTGTCATATTCAAATCCTTATTATTACTTAAAGTTTCATATTTTTTTATATCGATAATCGATATAATAATGTATTTCATATATTTTAAAGTCTTCTTTCGTTTATTTTTTAGGCACTCTCAGGTTTTCTTATGATGCTCACACAAAATGGCAAACTTTTGTATATATCGGACAATGCAGCTGAATATTTGGGACATTCAATGGTAAATAAATCTTCATTGTAACCTTATGAAAACTGAAGTTTTCCGATGTAGTTAATATATTAAAAAAGAAGAATTCTTTTATAAGCAAAAACAAGGTCAAAATGAGAACTTTGAGCGCACTATTCGAATAATCTTACTTAAGAATAGCATATTGATTGTTTTAACATTCATTTGTACAATTAAAATATATAAATCATTTATGATATGCTTTCATAAGGGACTTGTCCACTATGTGCTTCCACCGACTGTCAATTTTTTTTGGGTTCAGAGTATACCTAAGTCGGTCTAGACTGAATGAAATTTACTTATTTTTGTCTCTTTTAGCAATTTTGACAAGTAGCAGTAGAAGTAATGGTACTATACATTCTGTCAAATAAGTACCCGGAAATCGGATTTTTACTATGGATAAAAATATCGAACAAAGAGTTTGTGTGAAATTTTGTGTTTCAAACGAAATTTCTTGTGCCAAAACGTTGGAAATGTTGAAAAAAAAAAAACATTTGGTGATTCAAACATGTCGAAAACTCAAGTTTACGATTGGTATAAATCGTTCAAAGAGGGGCGAGAAGAAATCGCAACGCACACAAAAGGTTGACTTGTTCCTAATGACGCCGTAACCAAACTAAATGACACATAGCAATAAAAATTCACAGAATAGTGGCTGACAGTTGTGCCAACCTGGGAAAAAATTTTTTTTGAAATATTCTCAGTGGGAAAATTAAAAATGAGAATTTCCGGGTACTTATTTGACAGAATGTATAATTGTACTATTACTATTATTGGCATTTTCTTAATTAACTTTGTATGCTGAAACGTCTGTCAGCCTGTCTATTCGTTCGATTATTGCATTTTAATATCATGCCCATATAATAATGTTATGTATCTGCATACATACATATGTATGTGCCGTAGCTATGGGATATGAACATATACATATATAGATTATTAATGCTATTTTGATATGCAGCAACCCACTATTTTGTGAGGTTCCCAAAATTATGCACAAAGTGGTAGTAATCGAGTGGCGGTATATTGCGCTGCATTGTGTTTAAAGTCAAACAGAAGTCAGGTCACGCTTAGAGGGATAAAATACATGACTAACGGCGTTTGGATGCCGTAGCTAAGTGGTTAGTGATCTGTAGATCGCGGGTTCAATCCCCGGCTGATGCATAACAAATTTAATATCGATAAGATTTTTCTTTCGAACAGTACCCACCTGTCGGCAAGCAATTGGCAATTCTTCCAACAGTAACAACTTGCCATGAAAAAGCTTCTAAAAGAACTCTGTGACAAAGCTAAGAAAAAGTGATGTCACAAGGGTTCTGCCATTTGGAACCGGCTAAAATATGTAGGTCCCTTCCAATATTGTCCAAAATTTAACACGCACAACAATAATGGAAGAGAAGCTTGGCCAATGAGCCCTTCGGGACTTTTATTTTTTTTTTAATGGAGTTTGGGTGCCGTAGCTCAGTAATTGGTGTGTTGGACTTCTGATCTGTAGGTCGTGGGTTAAATCTCCGGCTGAAGCACTACATTAATATCGAAATAAATTTTCATTCGAACGGCACCTACCTGTCGGCAAGCAGTTGGCAACTCATTCGGTAGTACCAAAGCTCAGAAGTGTGATGTCACAAGGGTTCTGCCGTTCGGCACCGGCTGCTTTAGTCTTTTCATCGGGTGGTAGAAACCCAACAGCATCATCTGTGACTAGCATTTTGAATCATCGATCATTGATTATGGGGGAACGCTTTAACTCTGGTTTTTTTGGCAAATCTTCTGATACAGCTACATCAGTTTCTCGTGAAGATTTCGTGTTTTCAAAATCACAATGTTTGAATTAAGAGATTTTTTAAAATTCATTTTTGAGAAATCTATGTATTTTGTTTTTCTCTGAGACATAAGCATACGTTTTCCAATTCTCGTAGTTTATTGATTTATGATGTAATTTATGATGCAATTTTGGCCTCCTTCAAGAGGAGTCACATTAAGCGATAACTGATAGATGCTAGTTTACACTTTCTAACAGTCGAACAATTTGGCAGCACTATTTCGACAAAACAGAACAGCTGGTCTTGTCTATTTACAATTATAGCGTAACTTTGTTTAGTGATTGAATATTTTACGTTTCCCAGTAATCATATTGGATTTTTATAAGATTTAAAATCTTAATTGTTACCACAATTTTAAAGAATATGAAATACAAGCGATAAATGCGTAGAAGCGTCCAGGCAGCTTCCATTTTCCGAAGGTATAGGATCTTATGCAAATTTTTGGAGATATTATAAATTCAAAAAAAATAATAGGGTTTTTTAAAATTGGATACTATTTTTCTATGTGTACTCAAATGCATTCTTTAAATAGGTTTTTAAATTATGCATATATATAATAAGGTATATACTCGTAGATACACATACTGCAATTTTAAAGTTTAATTAAAATTTGACATTATTTAACTCCTTATTTTATTCTCGATTTCTTTCATTATCGCTCAACGTGACATACGTGACACCTACGCTGCTATTATTTATGTACACTGAAGGAAGATCTACTCATCCACGGCGATTCGGTATATGATATAATTGATAAACAGGATCATTCTGCTATTCAAGCAGAACTCAATCGTAATGTGCCACCACAACCGGGACAACATAGTACAAATACGACAGCATCAGCCGCATTGCAAAGTCTAGAGGGTGAACATCGCATGTTTCTGTGTCGCATGAATGTTAGTCGTAATGCTAGACGCCAAATGCGCTTTGGTGATCAAAAGGTATAAGCGAACTTCTTATTCATATGCATGTATTTTTTTTTTTTTTTGTATGGGGAAATAATCTACGTAAGTTGTGCGTATTTTTTCAACACACGTCATTTAATAGTGAATGCTTAAAATGAGTGTGAAATTGTCAGTTAGAACATATACGGTAATAATGTATTGAAAATTGAATCACAACCAGAACTGCAACAATAAGAAACTCTTATTGTGGCATGTTGCTCAGTCAAGAAATCAATGAATTATGTATAAGTTCAGTAACAGACTGCGTGCTACTAACCTACGACCAGATGTATGTACACATTTACACACTCACACGTACCAATTCGTCATTGCAGGATTCCATCATCAATCGTATTGGTAAAGCAAATGCTTTGGCAACAATACTAAGATGTAGACGAGCAACTGTTGAATGTTGGCTGTTGGTGATTTATAAACTGACAAACGATGACAGTTGTTGTTAGTGATCTTTTCGTTGATTGTCTGCTAAGAGTATGTAGTACTTTAGTCCACTTTTATTACTCTTGCAATTCGTACTCTTCCACCATTCACATTTAACCATTCAACAATTCAAAAAATATTACATATACGAGTATGTACATATGTACGTGATGTCAAAATTGTATGTGATTTAATACAGATAATGCCAACAACATATATGAAATAAAGTTGTATGCGCATGTGCGTGTTTTGTGAATAAGCATAGGTGTCATGTAGCGTACAGTAGCAAAAAGAATGAAAAAAAAAACACAGTATGTTTAAGTCGGTCTAAACCGACCTAGATATAACCTGCATCCAAAATATACTGTGTGGGAGAAATTTTACATATATACGTAGTGAATCTGCCTACGCTTATATTTTATTCCATGGACTAAAATGTACTTTCGCGTAGAAATAATCGTAAAACCTCGTAATTAAAATATTTTGCGACATACACTCTAAAGTTGAAGTTTGAGCGTTGAAAATTGATACGTGTGCACTATCAACACCACCTAGATTCTCTAATATAATAAATGGTGAAATCGTACTAGCGCCGCGTCCATGTTTCGGGTAATGCTATTAGCTCATATGACTGTGCTATGAAAGCAAAGGCTTTCGTTATTTCAACGATAGCAAAAATGATATCCTCAATGTATTTTAGAAAATGTACTGACATCCATAATTTTGACCAAACGGGTTTTTTTTTTGGGAAAACTGGTCAAACGAAACTTATATTACAGCAGAGGAAGTAGTAATGCCAGGTCAGAAACCAATGAAATACCGCTTTGCTCCTCTTTATTGTGCCAATGGAAGAGGCGATTTGAAAATTAAAACACTCCTCATGTATCATTCAGAGAATCCACGCACCTTCAAAGAGCTCATTGTCGTCAAGAGGGCTAAGTGTCATATGGTGTGTCGGTTGGGTGAATAAAGTGTTTTGCCTTACTTGTTATGGACAATGGTCCTTTCCATCCACCAGGGATCTCATTTAAGAATTGAGCTCTTCATCAAAATTCACCTTTTTGCCTCCTAAAACTAAACCATTCTTTCAGCCTATGGGCCAGCAAGTTATTTCTAACTTTCTACACTAAAGAACTTTTCCAGGGTTGATTTAAAGTGGCTGCTGGAACCAATATCAAAGTAAGAGTTTCGAAAAGATCTTTTCCACATCGTTGCCTATATCAAAATTATTGGAAAGGCATGGAAAAGTGTTAAGGATGTAACAGAGGAACAACAACCATCTAGTGCAATTAGAGAAATGCTAAAATTTTGGGTGTCTCTGGCATCATACATTAAAAAACATCACCCCAATAGATAGTGGCAAAACCTGTCACAGATTAATTCAATAATAATGCTGTGTCGCATTTGCAACAAACAGCTCTAGGCAGCTTTATGTTAATGAAGAACTAGCTATTCATGTAGTTATTATAAAAAAAAAAAGGTTTTTTAATGTTTTCGTTTTTTTTTTTTTCCTTATTAGAAATTGCTTCATTTCATCTTTATCCAGTACCCTAAAAATTTTGGAACACATTATTTTGTTTTATTTTGAGCATAAGCATAATGGTTTCGCTAATCGAACGTTTCACATAACGAACGAACGTTAACCGCGGGTCCACTGTATACTAAAAACGGCAATCAAGGCAACGTTACTAGAAAATGGTTGCCTTCAAAAAAACATTTTTTTTTGGTGCACTGAAAATGTTGCTAGATAATATTAAACATTTTTTTTTAATAAAAAGAAGTTCTTCTGAGCCACTGTGAAGCGAATGCAAACAACTAAAATGAAAACACCATCGATTTCGGATGCAGGGTATAAATATCGATTAAAGTAGTAAAAGGAAAAAGTAAAACAAAAAATCCGAGCAACAACAATATGCACAATTATAGGTACGAATGTAAGATATATGTTACATACATACATGCAGTACGTATTTTTGTACTTATTGACAGCATGTGGGCGGTCGCTTCACTTATGAGTTTTTAGTGCAGTTATTGTTAAGATGTTAATGGTAGAAAATGTGAGAATTCATATATTATACTACGAGAGTTTAGGATATGAATATTTTGTTGCATTGCGTTTTTGCCATGTGATTAATTTAATTAGGTAAATCGCTAAAAATAATTCAACGTCGCATACATTTTAATTTAAATGAATGAACAATTAAATTAAAAAGTTTATTCAATTAATTTACTTTTATTTATTACTGTCATCAGAACTGTTGTGTCGCAATATCTGCAACCTACTTATATATAGGCATATTCTTATGTACTGGGATGCCGTAGCTCAGTGGTTTGTGTGTTGGCCTTCTGATCTGTAGGCCGTGGTTCAATCCCCGACTGAAGCATAACAAATTTAATATCGAAAGGATTTTTATTTCGAACGATACCCACGGTACTCACCTGTAACAATTTGCCATGAAAAAGCTTTTAAACGAACTCTGTGGCAAAGCTCAGAAAAAGTGATGGCGCAAGAGTTCTACCGTTCAGAACATGCTAAAATAAGTAGGTCCCTCTAATATTGTCCAGAATTTAACACGCAAACAAATAACGGAGGAGGTACTCGGCCAAAGACCCCTTCGGGGCTATAAGTGCCACATATTTATTTTTAATTTTCACTTATGTACTGGGTGCATGTGGTGATCGCTATCAGGCGCCAGTAGGTAATTGCAAGAGTGTACGTGTTTTCCAAGGCTTGATTATTCCATCGGAAGTTCAATCTTCCTCTTCATCGAAGTTACTGTTGAATTTCATAAATGGTTGGTTGAATTTCACCGAAGCTTATGTACCACATGCTATTCTTGGGCAGGTACAGAAGACGTATTCTGCTGTTTCCTTTTCATCTTGGCATACTAGTCAATAAAAATAGTCGTTTACCAGACACATTTTTATCAGGTGATAACTAAGCCTACTGTGAAGCTTAGCTCGATATCTTTTCAATATGCTCAGGTTAAATGCAACTTTTCGAGAACCCACTTGGGCTCTTCAGTAGTCGATTAGGCTTTGTATTTCCTCTTAGTGCATTAACTTATGTGTGAAGCTGCTATTACCCCATAGAAGAGTTCGTGAGCTATAAAAAGGGTACTTGGCCAGAGTATCTGCAATAATAGAATCACAGAGTTCATCTTTGGCAGAGTATTGAGAAATTCGAAGCATTGCCAGACGCATTTTAATTGGAATGAGAAGCTTTCTTAAAGTTTTTATAGCTTCCTGGCTGTCTATGCGAATGCATATGGTATGTCGATACAACGAATCAGTTATGATTGAAGATGAACAGTTTTCTGTCCTTCCTCTCAAAGACCGTGACGCATGGATCATTCCCGACAACGTCCTGAAATTTGATGTGCGCCGTTATTTTGTTTGTCCGATTATTCTTGGAGCATAAAAAATGAATGGTTTTTGTTTTTCTATTGAATTTTACAGTTATCCTTGAAAGAATTTTATGGTTTTTCAATGTGGGAGCACATTTCTATCAGACAAACTCTTTTCCGTTTATGCGATGGAGCCACTGTATATCCATATTCACATATTATTTTACAATTAGCTATATTTTGTAATCCGCCGCGATTTGATCCTGGATGCCCGCCAGAGTATGTGCTGCTATCGTGCGTTCTATCACCGTCGCAAAGTTACCCACTACGCTAATCAATAATATATGATTATTCTATTAAAAGCAAATTACTTGAACGTTACGTATTCAACATGTTTAAATGCATAAAGATATTTTGAAATGAAAATGAATAACATGAAAATAATGCATCGTACATTACGTATAAGTCATTCTCGTGCAATTACATTTCAGTTGGCGGTAAACTTTGATGTGTTTACAGTAGCACATCGAAGTATGTCGTATCTGTTTTACTATGTGGCAAAACATATGACATAGACCGTACATGCCCGAAGTTTCAGCAAATGACGGTATATCTCATTTCAAGCGTATTAAATATAGGTGTGCCTACACGAAATGACTTCTGTTCAGCACCTTGAAGGCAACTTGACGAAGTATTTCATCTCTAGTGGTGGTTTTCACCTAATAGTCCAAATGGAAACTATATTAGAGAGATAGGAATAAGCTTTTTGACATATTAACATGTCAGATGAAATATGTCAAACAAGTCGATTCTAACCTTAAGATTATTCTAACTTTGACTATAACTATGGGTCTTCAATTTGAACTTATCGAAGTGTAAGTTGTTGCTTAGGCAGTTAGTGAATCAATCTTAAAGTTGGTTTATTTTTAGAATCGTTTCACACCCAATGAAAATCCAATAATCAACCAACTCGCATGTAGAGACAAATGCGTTTTTTTTTTCTTCTTCTTCTTTGGTTTATGAACGACGCGGCACTCAATGTGTTAATTTGATCTAGCTCGAACTTAATTCTGTGACTTTTTCTATACAAATCGAACGCGCTAGCCACTGACCTATAAGAAAAGATATTATAAATCATAAGTACTCTATTATAAATCGTTCGAAACCCACTGTAAATGCTGATGTTTGTGTTAATTCAACTGAGGCAACTAGAATTTATGAATTATTTCGAGATTGCTGTTACATTTATCCACTGAAGTTGTACAATTTTACAACGAGAGTTCCGTAATTGATTTACTATATGGTAAATACATGCATATTGATAACTATATGTATACAACATATGCAACAAGTCTAATAGAGGTACTACCATAGTGTATGCTTGCTTGTGCAACACGTTCACTTGTAATTGAAGTGAACCTTGCGAATGTTTTAGTATGTATGTAGGTAGGTGCTCGTGCAATTTTTTTGCAAACGATTTTGCTTATTTAACATTTGGATTTTATCTCGATTTTTACATTGTTATGTTATTGTTATTATTAGTTTTCATACGAATTTTTATATATTCATAGGTTGTGCTAGTTCAGGGTCATTACTTGTCATTTTTACCGCTTTGCAGTCGTAACGAGCCTGTGTTTTTGGCCACTTGCACACCCATTGCTATGCCAGAGACACGTGAGTGCGTCGTACAGGGTGCAACCAATGTCTTTACTACCATACATTCGATGGATATGAAAATTGCGCACATTGATAAAAAGTTTGTATATTCACAATATGATCTACATAAAAGTGTGTACGTATTAATGGAAACACTATACTATTTTATATCTTAATTACAGTGGGGAATTTTATTTGAGTTACAGTAAAATTGAAATTCAGGGCATATCATGGTATAAATTAATACATTCGGATTATTTGCGTGAAGCACAATCTAAGCATAGGCTAAGTAAGTACATTCGAAGAAATAAAATTGTTTTTATTAATTAAAATTGTCAATATCCTATGATTTTTCACTTTTAACTAACAATTACTTCTTACGGTGCGAGTAGTTAACACGTTTTGGTAGGTAACGGATGAGCTGTTCTGATTTATTTCATACATGAACAATAAGAGCGATTACTCAAAACGGATTGGTAGATAACGCAACGATCTGTAGAAATTAGATAATCAAATCAGATATGTCAAAAAACGAGAGTCATTCTCTTTTTTCTTAAGCATATTGCTATTTTATATTATACCTAGCTGTCTCTTTCCTACACATATAGCATATAGACTGAGCTATCCGTGTTGACTTATCGCACTACGTTTTTTACGATATTTTCTGTTACTCCACGTGTTGGCTAATAGCACTATGACACTTAAGATTTATTAATTAATTTATGATTTATATTCTTTGCAAAGTTACACAATCTGAGCAGGATCGATCGTGTATATTATTGATGCGAATGCAACGACGCCAAGGGGACTTTCTATGGGTACATGTTGTATTGCAAGTACGTGATAGCCAAGACACAAATCAGCAACCTGTGATTGTTTGTACAAATCAAGTGTTGAAGTAAGTTTCAAATAAAAATAAAGTATTAATTACAAATGACTCACATACCTCATAAATACAATACAATATATATAGACAAAAAATAGTCCTAAAATGAATAAAGTCGCACTGCGGCGCCCTCTTTTCGGTATTTTTGGTAAATGTAAATGTCAAAACACGCCATAGAACTTTGTGCACGTCACCTGCATGCCAAAATGCTCAAAGGGGCACGCATCGTTATTTACTCAGACAACCAAGCTGCCATCAAATCAAATTAGTCCCCGAATGCTTCCTTATTCTACAAAAACTTTCTATGCAAAATAAGGTCACACTGTGTGGCGTACCGGGGCACAACGGAATTGAGGGCAATGAAGTGGCGGACGAACTAGCGAGAGCTGACTCGTCTTCTTCACTGACAGGCCCTGATCCTTTCTGCGGTATAACCTGAGCATCGGCCAAAGCTATAATAGAAAACTTTACCACGACAAATACCAAATACAATGAACAAATTCGATAGGTCTCCACAAAGTGAAAACCCTCAGATACAGCTTTTGACAGAATTAGTCTTAGCAGAATCTACGCCTAGTAACCGGCTATCTCTCAGGACATAACTGGTTAAAGTACCACCTCCACAAAATGGGACTATCCTCTGACACGGAGTGTAGACTCTGTCTAGAGGAGGATGAAACATCGATCCATATCTTTTGCGAATGCCCAGCCTTGGCCAGGCTTCGCCTTAAACACTTTCAGCTGAGTTTTCCAAAACACCAGCTTCAATCATCAAAAGTTTGACAAGATCAATTCTATCTTTTATCAAAAAGTAGAGCAGATTCGAGTGTTGTAGAAGGGCTTGGGTACAAAAGACCTCATATGGTCGCAGTGCCCGTAACACTTCTGGTTGCTCCTCAGAGGTATAAGCCATAGGGCTCATATCCTCTAACAGACTTCAGTCCAGTTTCGCGTAGTCCACTTGATGAACAAGGAGTTTGTCCTTGCTCCAACGTCACGTTCTCTTTTGATTGATTGATTGACACGAGGAATCCATTTTTAAACCACTAGAAATACACATCATTATGAGAAAAGAAATGTAAAATTTGTCCAAAATGAAACAAGGTTTACATCGGAAGTCTTAAAATGGCATACAAAATAAAATCAAAAATAGGGCGTCTCGTAATTTGATATTCCAATACAATAAATATATGATTTGATCACACACACACATATTAGTCACAAACGTATTTATGACTAATGTGAACCTAAGCAATTAATTCAACATGTTTCACACTTTTCATTCACAAATATTTTTTTACTTTTACTTCTTTTGTTTTTTATAATTATAAACTTTCCCCACGTGAACTAAACACATCAAAAACAGTGAACGTGAGGCCTCAGTTATGATTGCCAACTCATGGCTTTACCACTATTATACGGTACAATCGAAAATTCAGTTCGGTTTACCGTATGAAGCGGTGACGCATGTACCATCCACAATACCGTCAGGAACAGCGGCCGCTGCAGCAGCTCTCTATTATCACCATACAGCGCATCATCATCACCCACAGTATCACCATCATCCACATCATCCGCATCATCACCCAGCATCAACACAGTTACCAGGCTCAAGTGTAGCGGCACCAACATCTACAATTCCTGCTGGTTCATACCCCACTGTACATCATCATCCGCATCACCATGCACAATATCACGTGGAGTCATATGGTACGTATAATTCAGAGATGACTGGTAATTCTGGACAAGGAAATAGTACGTTGAGTAGCAATGGTATTAGAAACGGGAGCCATACAACCCGAGAACACACTACCGGGCAGCAGTATTTTAGTCAACATCGTTTAGGGACAGAACCTGTAGATTACAGTCAAGATGGTGGGGCTAATAGTAGCCCTGCTGGCAGCAATAACGAATTTTTATCGCAACACAGTATTAATGGAAACCCCAGTGATATACGCTGCAGCAGTGCAAATAGCACCATCTCATGTCAAACAGCCCCTACACCGAATTATAGCATGCAACAGCAAAACTTGGCAACCAATCAACATCAAAATCCACAACATCATATTAATTTGCATTCACCACCAGCAAAGAAACATGCCATTGGCAAACTGGAACCACTCTATTTGCCAGAAGACCCTATTGAAGATCCTTCTCACACCTCCTATTCCAAAGTAGCTAATCGCTACCCTCTAAATTCACACACCATTGGTACGATGGATTCACATGCGTCTGTTGTTTTTGCTACAGTAGTACCAACACGGCCACGTTTTATCAGTAAAGCACTGCCAACTGATCCTCCCGATTTCATCGATCAATGGAATCCAAGTCCACCCTGGTCGGAAACAGCACATAAAATCTCTCTTGATAGTTCCTCTTCTTCACACCAAGATCTGAGTCCATGCATTACAACAACACCGCCCACACCAACTAGCGCCCCACCCAATGGTACAACAAATAGTGGTGGGGGTAATGGAAGTGGCGCTGGATGTGTGCAGACCATGCCACCTGCTTTCTCTTTCGAATGGATGTCAGATCAACTTGTACCTATATCTGATGCATGTGTATCCTGCCTAACACCCGACGGTATGCCATTGCTCTTAGCTCATGCATCGGCGACCAATTCCCACCATATTCATACGCATCAACCACAAACAGCATGGTCACATGTTGCTGCTGTTGCAGCTTTATCGCCACGAGATCATCATCAGCACCTTTCACAGCATTTAGCCAGTAGGCACGGCTACCATAGATTACACCATTTATCGAGTAGCTCATTGAGAACAGCACATGAATCACATACAATCCATACAGAAACATCGACAAAAGCCGAATTAGCTGAGGATGCTGACAATAAAGGTAAGTTAATCCATATCTAAATGTTCGTATCATACAATTCAATGGCCTTTTTAGTTTATTGACTTATATTTGTGAAGCAAACAGAAAAAATAACTAGCATAATTATAATAATTATCTGCGTTGCCATTCTATACTTCTTTTTTAACTTACAAAAAAGGAGAGATCTTCTCAATTTTCATTACACAACGGCAGTGTCATTCTGCAAAATCAAAACTCAGTAATTATTGTATTGTGGTGTGCTCTGATTCGTTTTTCTTGGGTTTTCTCTCAGAGTAGTGTAATTTTTGAACTTAACAGCTCTGATGCCACATTGATGAAGTCCAATCTGGTCCTAAATGTCGGGTATTCAAAGGACCGACCATATTCTACTTGTATGCAGGCAAGCAACAAGATTGAGCCAATGGCCATCCCTTACTTACTTACTTACTTATGTGGCCATAACAACCGAATATCGATTTAGGCCGAAAATAACATGCTTCGCCAGCCGTCTCTGTTCTTCGCTAGCTGGCGCCAGTTAGAAATTCCAAGCGCCGTCAGGTTCTCCAGTACTTGGTCTTTCCACCGGAGGTTTGGTCTTCCTCTTTTGCGTCGTCCTCCAGCGGGTTCCGAATATAACACCTTCTTAGCTGGAGCGTGTTCTTCCATTCGCTCGACATGACCTAGCCAGCGCAGCCGCTGGATTTTGATGCGCTTTACTATGTCAATATCGGCATACAGCTCGTACAGCTCATGGTTGTACCTTATTCAAATAGGTCCAAAGATCTTGCGTAGGACTTTTCTCTCGAAAACTCCAAGTATTCGCTCATCCGAGGTGGAAATTGTCCAGGCTTCAGCGCCATATGTTAGGACAGGCATGATGAGAGACTTATAGAGTGTAGTTTTCGTTCTTCGAGAGAGGGCTCGACTTCTCAATTGCTTACTCAGCCCAAAGTAACACCTGTTAGCAAGAGCTATCCTACGCATGATCTCCAAGCTGACGTCATTACTGCTGTTAATGCTGGTTCCAAGATAGTCAAAGTCCCTTACTACTTCAAAAGCGTAGTTGTCAACAGTGACGTGCTGTCCAAGACGCCGGGACTCTTTGTTTGTTGACACTAGATACTTCGTCTTGCCCTCGTTCACCGTGAGACCCATCCGACGCGACTCTCTTTCCAACTCTTACAACTGTGGGGCCATCCCTTACATTATGTTATTTTGATGGGATTTGGGCAGATGTTCGTTCCTAGGTGTGTCAGTCTTTTACACAGTACAAATCCACATCTTATGTCGTGCCTCTCCGCTTGCCAACTGTAAAAAATGCCACAGGACAGCATCCTTATGCTGTCTGTCCATGGCTTTTCTGAAGATTATTGATATAAATCTTGCATCGACCGCGGTCATCAACTAGCTGGATCCAGGCACCTTCGCTCTAACGGGATCGGACATTTCATGTGCATATCAGTAAATCCTTTTCCGTTTGGGGTCTTAATGCCTCAGGCAAAATTGTTTATGTGATGAATCGCAATTCCAGCGTACAACCTTGAACCGTCCATACATACTTAATATTTCTTCCAACCTTCCAACAACCATATCTGATATATACAAACAAAATAAAAATAAATATGTGGCACCTATAAGCCTCGAAGGGCTCTTTGGACAGTATTAGAAGGGACCTACTTATATTATACGGTTCCGAGCGGCAGAACTCTTGTGACATCACTTTTTCTTAGCATTGTCACAGATTTCTTTTAGAAGCTTTTCCATGCCATATTGTGAGCAACCTTCAGCGAAGGCCAAAGGGAGCTTCTTTGAAAGAAAGCTATGTTGCCTATTTGTTAGGATTGAAAAGCGTTATATTTTTATGAACTTTTACCAGTGTTTAATTCCGATTAAGACTGTCGCCAACTCGACAATTTGGATACAGCAATTCACGTGAATATATCAGCACTGGTGAATGGAAAGGGAATTGCCTTCCATCATACAATAACGTGACCAAACTTGCCTGAAACTGGTCAATCTTAATTGCGATATTTGGTTCACATCCATCTTACTCAACAAACCTGGCCATCTCTACATCTACTTTGCTTATATGATAAATAAAAAATACGATTTTACAAAATGGGCAATTTCTTATTGAATAAAGTTCACCCCTTCGTACTGAGCAACGCTGTTGAATTTGTATGAAGAAATCCAAACATCGACTCTTACTAATTCATTAGTTAAGGTTTAATACCATGTCCCCACGGCAGCGAAAACAAGTGATTTTCGCCTCATTCGCAGTAATAATCTCTGAAAACCAGTGGTTTTTCTGTGTTTCTGTGCTTTGTAAGAACTGTCAAAGTTTAATACTATGAGCGTTGTAATAATCACGAAAACACACCGAAATCCACTCTTCCAAAATTATCAACCTTGTAATCGACTGCAGTGTTGCAAGAAAATCGATTGTTTGCCCGCTCTACCTGTCAATATGCAAGTGAGAAGAAAAACAAAAGATTACCGGTGGACGGGTATGATTAAAAAATGTTACGAAAACCACTCATTTTCGCTGCCATGGAAACATGTACATGCCTCCTTAATGAATTGAGCCACAATAAAATATTTATAATATGTTACCTTCTGTGAATGTATGCAGAGAGTATAAGAAGCAATAATATAAGCCCATAGTAATAATATCATAACATTTTTCATTTCTGAATTTTTAGTTTCACCACAATGACGAAAATAGAAATACTAGTATGAATGTATATATGTATAATAATAATAAAAATCAGAAGACTACTGGAATGCATTTATCATCATAGACATCACTGTATCAACGTGTGTGCCTCTGCGGATATACCGATATGTATTTATTTGTACTTTTGTATTATATCGTTAATTATTATTATAAATAATAAGCTATAAAAATAACGCAGGCTTTAATGTGTTTAAATTTTTTTTTTTTTTTACAATATGAAACAAAAACAAAAGCTTTATAACATTAGTAATGTAATTAATGACAAAAACAAATTGCTGAAATAAATGTAACATAAAACTACTAAAAACTGATCATTTAAATACATATAGTTTTTCAATACGAGTTTAAACAATGGTATATTGAACTTATGTTAGTTTCATTTCAACTGAGTTTAAGTTCATCACTACAAATATTATTGCTTTTGGTGGCAATCACACTATCGACTAATAAAATTAAGATCGACCATGTTGTTTTAATTAATTTTTGTTTTTGTTAATTAATTATTTATTATCACTCATTCTCATTGGAGCTAAAAATATTATTTTCGTTACGTTAATGTTGGTTTTGTATATACAGGGTGTATTTTTAGAGTGAAGCACTTTCAAATTTAGAAAAAACAATACAACAAGTAATATTCGGAACTAAAAATTGGCTTTATTGAAAAAATAATTTTGTGGAATTAGTAGTGTTTGAATATGATTTCGGGGATATGGCCACCACGGCTGGCTCGAACGTGTCGTAATCTTGAAGCCCAATTTTCGGTTACTTTTTCAAGCAATCGGGGCCAAATCTCCACAATAGTTCGCCCTTTCACATATCCGCACAAAAAATAGTCCAGAGGCGTTAAATCGTAAGATTTTGCAGGATAGTTCACAGGTCCATTTTGAGAGGTTATGTTATCGCCAAATGTTTCCTACAATAAATCGATTGTAACGTGCGATGTATGGCATGTAGCGCCGTCTTGCTGGAACCACATCTCTTCCACATTAATATCACGCAATTGAGGAAACAAATAGTCAGTTGACATGGCTCTGTAGCAATCTCCATTAACAGTTACGCTGTTGCTTGCCGCGTTTTTACAGGAGTACGAACCAATTATTCCACCAGCCAATAACCGCACCAAAAAGTAAGTTTTTGTGGATTCTCTTCACTCCAAATCCGACAATTTTCCTTGTTCACATACCCATTCAGCCAAAAATAAGAAAAAAAAATTATGTCGACCATAAAATGGCTGTAGCGATCTTTGAGTTTGGATGACAGAACTACGATCTTCGTATTAAAATTTGAATATTTGCAAGCGTTATTGTGGTCAATCTTTCCATGATGAAATTGCAAACCTTACCGAGTACAAATGACTTTTGGGTTTCCAGATTTGGTAATTGCTATACCCTTTTATGCCTATCGAAAACTGCTTCACAATAAAAAATACACCCGTTACTATATGTACTTTATTCGTAAGCAATGTACAGTCATTTAATGGAATCCATTAAAGTTGCACTAATTTTCTATTCCGATTGCACTCTTAGCTAGTATGTACATATGAAAGCATTTTTCATAAACATGAAGTAAATTAGTTTTGATAAGAGGTAAAAACAATTTTAAGATAATGTACATTTGAATGTGCTAGGTATGTATATATGGACCTTTTCTGGGTAACGGTGTGGTACGAAATAAGTACTACATTTAAGCAAAAAATTGCAAATGGTAGTGTACGATTTTTAGATACCGGCCAATATAACAGCGATACGGACGCGACAAAATTTTAAAGTTATTGATCAATTGAAAGTAGGCCACCTCTTGCGATAATTCGACGAAATTTGGTATAATTTGTCATCTGTCACTCATACACAGAACAATCAAAGAATCAAAATTGGAAAATGGGCATAATTTGTCATCTGTCACTCATACAATGAAAGAATCAATATCACAATATTTCTAAATTTTAACCCGTTATAGCTTACGTATTATTCCATCTAGATGACACCACTATGTTACGGAGCTCTTTTAGGAGATTTTTCATGGCTGATGGAAATATTGGCACTTGCTTGCCGACGGATGGACACCATTTGAAAGAAAAATCTTTTCGATATCAAAGTTACCCAACTACTGAGTTGTGACAACAGCTCGCGTAGCACCTGCATGCAGGGTTTTTCTGTAGGCGGCGTCTTTTTCTGCGGTATTCGTACCTTAGCTGCAACAAGGTATTCGATGTTGGGACAACGGATCCATTTAACGTCCGTCACAGTGGAAGCATGCCTTCCGTCGATCATCACGTGATCAATTTGGCTCTATGATCGTTATGGATGTCGAGATGTTGAAATCTGGTACTACTAATTACCATGTTTCATGCAGCGGTGTACCTTTCTAGCCCACCCTGGCATTAAAGTTGCCAAGCAAGATTTTATTATCGTGGCGGGGGCAGCGGTCATAAACTTCTTCGAGGCGCTGAAAGAAGCTCTGTTTGGTCGCATCGTCCTTCTTATCCGTCGGAGCGTGGGCACATATTAGGCTGATGTTGAAAAATATTACGTTTACGCGGATTGTTGCCAGCCGTTCGTTCACAGGTGTTGACTGTAAGAGGAGATGTCGTAGACTGGCAATAAAATCACATCCGAGTTTGTGCCTCTCCGCATTATAACTGTAATAAATATCACAGGTTGCTCCTTTAGAGCAACCCTGTCCCGTCCATCGCATTTCCTTAAGAGCCGTGATATCAGTCTTATATTTGTCGAGGAAATCGAGCTAGAGGCCAGACGCACTTTGCCTGTAGATGAAGCGTATCCGTAAATCGTAGTCCTTGTTTCGTTTGTTGGGTCGTCAACAAAAAGAGTTGTCCTTATCCGAGGCACGGTTCGATTTTTCATTGGATGACGATTTTATGTGGTGGCTCCCAAGCCCAAAGTACAACCTCTAACCGAGGAGGTTTTCACCACTCACCTTAGACGCTGTGTCGCCACGTGGAGGACCCCAATTGAAAAATGAACGTGCCATTCATATAGCGCGCATTACAGCTTAAAATAAAGTTCTCCCTAGCAATGACCTAGAAAAGCATTTTTGTGTCCAACTGTGAAATTCTATAGAAATCAGCTCGTCGAAAAAGTAAATTAATATCGTCATGTAAATTAACTAAATCTTTATTTACCCGATTTCTGCTTCCATATCCAATTTTATCAAAATTTCGTATTTTTTATATTCATATATATTCGATTACCCGAACGCCATAAAATACATTTCCTTTATCTTCATCGTGCAATGTACCTAATGTATAAATGTACATATATTTATGATAAAAAGAGTCTTACGATATTTATAACTTATTTAATAAATTCTTATTATATTTTCTTTTAAGATGCTTATAATTTATTTTAATTTTAATGATTAAATAAAACTGTGAACAAATGTGTATTACTCGTAATAGCTAATAAAATATATTTTATATTACAAATATGAAATTGTTGTTTCACATAAAATAAAACAGGTAAAAATTATTTCTTGGTCAATTTTATAGTGTGTAAGAAACGAATTAAAATAAAACCTCTTCCTGATATAACAAATACTCCGTAAGTTTTAAGTCTGAAAGCCGCTTTCATCAGTACCTTCCGGATCTGAAGATCCAATGGAAGCAAATCAAGTAAGGCATTTAGAGCATCACCAGAGTTCTAAATGCTTGTTCAGCAGTCTGTTCACCAGTTCACAGACGCATACGTCACAATGGGTCTAATTAGACAGGTCTATATCCAATGCGCCATTGCCGGCTTCAAACCCCAAGTTTTGTCAAAAGTCCTCCTGCACTACCAGAAAACTTCTAATGCTTTAGAGGTTTTCTGCTCAACATGAATCTTCCAAGAAAGCTTATTCTCTGATAGTCATGTTGCCGGACACTTAAGGGATTTTGCGTAAGTACCTTCACTATAATGTACTTTTCAACCATGCGCTTCATACTTTTATGTATGAATGAAGTGAAGGTTATAGGTCTGATGCTTTTTGCCAAGGACTAGTCATCCCTTACCGCCTTAGAAATAAACACTACTTGACTACGTCCCATCGAGTCCTAGGGACTTAAAGTCACTGAATGATGAAAAGACATACCTTATCGTTTCATCAGTAATTCTCCTTCGAGCTATAATCAAGCCTGTGGTTGCCGAACGTCACATATCAATGGTCAGTGCGACAGCATGTGGTAAGGCAATTCTACAAACCGTGAAATGTGTTGATAAAAGTATATCATTGACCTCTGATTTCGAGGACGTATAGGTACCATCAGGTTTCAGAAGAGAGTTCGATCCTTTTGAATAACACTGCACAGCCCAAAAGTTCTTTTATGATCAGTTCATCTGATCTCATTAGAAAAATCTCTATAAGAGCCTAGTTTAGAGGTCTGTACTGTCTTCTTATATTCTTTCTGCAACTGACGATAATTGCACCAGTCCGCTTCCAACAGGGTTTTAAGTTCCCACTTTAGTAGCTTCCTGGATATCTCACGAAGTTTCGACAGCTTGGCGTTCCACCAAAGTACTGCGTGACCTTGACTGCTTCTTCTTTCCGTACACGCCATCTCATAAAAATCGATTAACACTCGCTCTAAAGACCTAAAGGCTTTCTCAATAGATTGTATGATCCGAAGCTTAGAAACGACGCTAACCCTTTCTTCGAGAAGACTGCAATATCGTGTCCATCGTGTAATAGTAATATAACAGTACCAGTAATGGAAGAGAAGCTCAGCCAAAGAACCCTTCGGGGCTTATAAGTGGCACATATTGTGTGTATTTGTATTTATGCATATGTGTTTGTGGTCTTGCTGTACTCGGCAATAGTGATTTAATGTTAACAGTATAGGATAAGCACATTTTCATACAAGAGTATGTTTGCATGTTTGCATGTAGACACATGACATCGACTATAGCTGACATTTATCGCATTTAACCTAAAGCAATATGCTACACATGTGAAGTTCTTTACAATTGCTGTTAGAATTACTGACGTAGTTGCTATTGTTATGCTTTTTTTTTGTGCGCCCATATACGTTTCTGTATCAGCATACAGACATATGTAAGTACCATCATAGTGTACATAAGTTCTTTTTATTATCGTCTTAAAATTTGAACTATCAATGGTTTTTCTTTTAATTTGAGTGCACGCTTCAGAGGTATCTCAAGGGCGTGAGAACTTTATTTTTATGATATAATTTTGTTTACAAATAACACCAAAAACTCCTCACTTCAAATAGTGGCGGAGTTAGAACATGGAGCGCCCTGTGCAAAGAATATTGTAATCATTTATTTTGCCAAGGAAGCGTTTTCGAGCTATTTTAAGTACAATTTTGCTCAAATGAGCCCATCTGTTAAATTGTGATTGTTTAAAATCTGAAGTATTTATATTTCACGGCTTAGTATTTCAACTGCACTAAGTATTGGGGGGAGGTTCGTCCATTTTCCCCAAAATTGTTTCTCTTGTTATTTTCGGGTGAATAGACTCGCCGATTTCATACGAGAATATTTCCCAACACAATAAATATCTTCAGTAGAACAGTATATCTAATAGAGACATATGCATTATGTGTGACAGCAAAGCTACCATCAAAGCCCTAAAGTTATTGCTCTTAAAATCTGCTATTCGCTGCCGCAAATATCTTGATGAGTTCTCAGAGCATCATAATATCTGTAACCGCTTAAATCAAATTTATTAATTTTATAGTAGAGAGTTCTTAAATTTTTGAGTGAAAAGGAAAATCAACCGAAGCTCAATCAGTTGGTCGAATTTTAAAATCACCTATTACTAAAAACGGCAATTTGTGCTCTTTCTTCCTCGAAGAAAATGAATTGAAACGAATATCTATTTTTTGCTTGACCGCAGAGGTGTAAAAAAGAACTGCAAAGACGACGAGCTTGCAAGACAGGGCACAAATGCTATGCTACTAGAAGCAAATTCATTCATTCAGAGGATATGGTGCAAAACACCCATCTACAGAATGACAAAACTGTTGTACCCACTTCTAGCAAGAAGCCCACCATCACGCTTACTGACCTTAGCAAGCATAATATCTCAACAATTGTAAGGGCGGTCACCACTGACATTGAATCTAAGCCCCCTCATGCATGACTATTGCAAGGGGTCACGTATGTGGAGGAACTATATAACATCTCTCATCGGTTGTGTACCTGCTCCTCAGTTACATCAAGAGTACAGGTTCATTCAGCGAGTATGCGGCAGGAAAAACCACCTGTGTGTTATCACACAGGTGCCTTCTTCTTGCATAAGTAACCACCCTCACTGAGAGAGCGGCCACACTAACCGAGCTTAACCGTATTCTATAATTTATACCAGCCTGTTTTTTGCAAACGTGTTTACAAAACCATTTTTTCATCAATACTGATCAAATTAAAATTCGACATTATTGCAATATTGCATATACATATACATATATATATATATATATATATATATATATATATATATATATATATATATATATATATATATTTTTTATATATATGTATATGTATATATAATATGTATACATATTTTTTTATATGTATATATATATATATATATATATATATATATGTGTATGTATATATATATATATGTATATATATATATGTATATATGTATATATATATATATGTATATATGTATATATGTATATATATATATGTATATGTATATATATATATATATGTATATATGTATATATATATATGTATATATATATATATGTATATATATATATATATATATATATATATATATATATATATATATATACATTAAACGATTGCCTTTAGCTCTCAATAATAGGCGATATGCAGCATCACATAAGGCTCCTTCATGACGCAGACGCCAGACACTAACATTTCGAAATATTGTATATGTGATGCTGATGATGACGAAGGTATTGATGATCCAAAGATCACAGCTTTTAAATGTACATACATATATATGAAATCACAGAAAAACAAACAACAAACAAAGCAATGATGGAAAAAGGGCTAAGGAATTGATAGAACATACAAAAAAACTCAGATCACCAAATAAAAACAGCAGCAGCAGCAGCATTCCCAGAAATATTGGTGTAGGTCACAATAAGATAACATGCTGTGCACCTCATTGTATGCAAATGGGCCAAAACAACAAACAAACAAAGGCAAAGCAAAAGGAATAAAGAACTAGTGTAACAGCAATAAGAACCCAAGTTGGTGGAGTGTACCTACTTATGTATGTACGAGTACAATATACTTTATATGTACCCATTAGGGATGACAATTTTTTCGGTTGTTACGATCCCGAGATTTTCTGGATCTTGTTATTACAATTCCTGGACCCCGGGATTTAGATGTTCATTATTTTGTAACGGCGTAATTCGAAAAAAATTGCATCACTATTGTTTGAGCAGCGCTCCTACTAATAAATAATAAATAATATATTATAAAGCCATTTCATCTGTAGGTCGTTAGTTCAATCCCCGGCTGAAGCATAACAAATTTAATATCGAAAAGAGATTTCTTTCGAACGGTGCACACCTGAGCGGCAAGCAATTGGTAATTCTTCTGGCAGTAACCATGGAAAATCTTTTAAAAGAACTCTGTGACAAAGCTCAAAAAAAGTGATGTCACCAGGGTTCTGCCATCCGAAACGGGCTAAAATAAGTAGATCCCTGCTAATACTGTCCTAAATTTAACACTGTCAACAGTACTGGAAGAGAAGATTAGTCAAAGAGCCCTTCGGGGCTTATAAGTGCCACATATTTATTTTCTTTTAATTTTTTTTTTTTAAGTATTGACAGTTAAATAACTCGATCCCCAAATCCCATTAAAGATACGATCTCCAATTTCATATTGTTGCAACAAGTATCGCCACGAATTTATAACGATTTAACTTATCACCGCTGCGCCTACAAAAGTAGCTTTATTTTTTTCAGCTACTCTATATTACTTTTGAAAAATAATCTAAATTATTTAAAGTGTTTACTTCCAATCTAGATCTGAACTTATTGCATATTAACCTGCCGATGAGAAACTAAAACCCAGCTGAAACACAGCTGACAAACACAAAGTGCTTTTCAATGTTCTTCTTTTGCTATAAAAGCTGACTCTAATTGCTTCGTAAGAAATTACAAATCCCAAGACCTAAAAATTATCGGGATCCCGGGATTGACATCCCTAATATTTACATACTCATCGGTGTAGCACCATCGTTTTGTTGCTCTTGCTGCTAATAGTAGTACTGGTGGTTATGGTGATGCTATAAAATCAAATAAAATAAAATGTACACACAAAAAAAAAAACATTTTTTGTGATTTTTGGCATTTTTGTGTATTTTCATTGTTGATGGTACCTATTGTTGTTGTTGTTTGCAAGAATATTATATGATAGCATTGCCACTATTACCACATTACTGCCAAAATACGTTCATATATACATTGTATTTATGTACATACATATGTGCATGTGAATAAATATAAGTATGGGAGCATTATGGGAGGACGCAATATTTTGTATTTTTTATTTGTGAATTTCAACATTATAATTTTTTTTTACTCGTATTGCAAAATTATATGCACAGATCTTTAGATCCTTGCTTTTTTACATTTGCTGGTTTTTTTTTTTTTTTTTTGTTTTATTTTGTTCTGATTTTTCATTTTAGAATTTTTACATTTTACACACATGATGCGAAAGATTTGTGAAAAAAATTGAAAACCATGTAAAATTCAGCTAGATACAAAACAAAAATGCCATAGCGCGACGATTTGGCAACATTAAAAGTACCTTTTAAAAACGCATTCATTCAGGGGTCACGACATTTTTTGTTGTAGTTATGTGGTGTCAAAAGCGAGGGCGTTGGGCTGCTTAAGTTAATGCCAGACAAATATAAATACAGTCTATATAAACATACATTTCAGTAAGTAAGTTGATTCTATTATATGTACTTTACATATCTATATGCATACAATACCATTTGAATAGTCTACCATATCTTCATCACCAATGGGTATCGCAATTCAGTATTGTACGATTTCCATAATACTATTGTTACTGTTTTTGTGGCAGTGAGCTGGCAAAAAGTCCAGTCTGCCGCCTGTAATTTTCAACCAATTTTGTTAACGTAGATAATTACATTAGAAAGGTTATAGGCTAAAAAAATTTAAGACAAAAAGACATTTAAAAAAATTTAAGATTGAAAAACATTTCTTAATAAGCTTATATAAGATCAACATAGAATGTATGCATACACTTATGTACGCTATATCAATGATCGGTAGAAGTTAAACTGTGACTGAGTTGGTGAGCACAAGAGAACTGCTCCGCATGAGCAAATCAGTAGGAATTTGCGGTCCTTAATAGGAACACATACAATTCAAAAATTCATTTGGATCCATCCTCGTCAAACATTGGAAATTCGAATGAAAATTCATATATTGGAAGTTCCCATGAAAAGTGAAAAAGCTAAATATTAATTTGAATTAATCCACGATTTTATATCGCTAGGTCCAAAATGGGTTAAGCACACAAAAAAATTTTCGGCAGCTCCTCATCAACAACATTACATGCCTTCCGCCACTAGTTGCTTACGTACCCCATTGATGGGAAGTGAAAAAACCTTACCTCATTAACCTTGCGTTAACGCTTCGTATATAATTTATCTTCAAATCAAATTAATTTCAATTTCAATTTCAAAATTCGAAACGAATATTTATACTTTTCACTTTGAAAGGTCGTCAAAATTTGAAGTAAAACTTTAAAATTAAGGTTTAGGGAGGGTCAAATAGTTAACATGGCCGACAAAAAGAGCGAGTGCATCTACCTGTGAATTTATATCATGATATTATTTAAAACAGATTTACTTATTTGTTCCTAAAATCAATAAAAAGTAGATCCACACCGATTTGCTTTAATTTCTTTACATCTGGTCGTCAATGAACTAATTAAAACGCGATATCTTGATAAAAGGATATTATCCCGAGAATTCTCGGCAGCGTTCCACATCTCCGACATATTTTTTTTCGATTTTGCGGTCCTTAAACCATTCTCAAAATCCTTCCAAAGACGATGGTCGAATGTGGGTCCGGTGATTGTACCGGCCTTTACAAAATCCATATGGTGTTGTCTTCAAACCGCTTTATTTGCCTTTTCGGAATTACATTTAGAGTCGTTGTTTTGTTTAAAGAACTGTCGTTGTGGCATTTCTTCTTCCGGATAAGGCAACATTGCTTCTTGCTACATAATGATTAGCTTCAATTATGTTAACTGAAGGCCCACCGCATTGTCATTAAAATAATTTCCACAACATTAGTTTCAAAACTCCATGCTTGCCGGTTTTGCGCGGCATTGTTTATCTTTCCATTTGATACACTAAGTGACCCTCGAATAAATTTACACGTTCTTCCTTCATCACGCAATTTTTTTATTATTGTATTATTCTATCCCAAGAAGTACAACTTTTGCCCCTTCCCATTTTCTTAGAAAATTCCCAACTATTTGCTCGAAGAAATTTTTGAGATGAGTTTGCAGTAAGTGGCAAGAGTCCCTTTGACATAAATTGCTGAAGTTCCTGTGATTCCCAGTTATAAACATGATTATTATTATTTCGAACAGCTAATTTTGAAAGATTTCTAACAACAAAGATAAAATTAAAGAACAGTGATTCATTTTCCAATTTTTTTTGTTTTTTTTTTCTTGCATTTATTACATGAATATTACATCCTGGATGTGGAAGCGGTCATAAATTGAAAGAATTTCTCAATTGTGCAGATTGTGGCCAACCGTTTTTTTTTTTTTTTGTTTTGGATAGTGAGTAACATTTCTATAAACGGTATCGACAAAAATCCATATTCAAGGCTTTGTTTTTGTTTTCATTGGGGCAATTTTTTCGTGAAGTATATTCGCTTACCAGTGATTTGCCTTTGATAAGTAAAGCAAAGATTGCTCCGGTTTCAATGTTTGTGCAGTCAGACGCCTTGCCTTGTCATGAATTACATAACAGCTCACATCTAACGTGAAGCCCCGTGGACCATCTTATATGCAGACGATATCGTCTTAGTAAGCGAAGACTCAGATGACAGCCAAGCCACCCTAACTCAGTGGCAACGAGCGCTCGAGTCAAGTGGGCTGAAAATAAGCAGGACAAAGACGGAAGCAATGTGCTGTGAATTTTCCTCCTGCAAAACAACAACAACAACCCCTATATATCTGGATAATAACCCACCAAACGAGGTGAGCATGTTTTAATACTTGGGTTCCGTTTTAACAAATACAGGCGAAATCAATGCAGACATGCAGAACAGGGTAAACTCGACGTGCTATGCGACAAAATGATGCCATTACACCTAAAAGGAAAAATGTACAAAACCGCTGTACGCCCAACATTAATTTATGGAGCTGAACGTTGGCCTCTGAAAAAGTCAGACGAAAGAAAGTTGCAAACGGTGGAAATGAAAATGTTGCGGCGGTCTATATTAGTCGCAATGCTCGACAAAATACCACACCGGTACATTCGTGGTAGCCTCAAAATCGCGCCCATCAAACAAAAAATGCAAGAGAGCCGCCTCCGCTGTTACGAACACGTCCAGCGAAGATCCGACTCCAATAAGACGAAGATAGTGCTAGACATCACCATGGCAGCAAGGAAGCCTGGACGACCCCAACACACATGGGCAAAGCAGATACAAAATGATTTGAAACATGCGTACTTAACCACCGAGACAACCCAGGATCGACGAATCTGGAGATTACGAACTAGGAGAGCTGACCCCAACTAAATTGGGGTAAAAGCAAGAAGAAGAAGACACCTTGCCTTGCTAAAATTGCAAAACAAATGCGTGCCTATGCTACAAAACAATGTTTCCACGCTATTTTTTTGGGTAAAAGTGCAATTTATAGAAAAGAAGGGAAATTGGCGAAAATGAACAACAACATAACTGAGAATTAATATTGAAAATTAATAAGCTAAACATATGTACCATACTTAAAGGCTATTGGAAATTATCTACGCTATATATGTAAGTACTATATTGAATCGAATGTCACAAGTATTAACAATTATCCAAATCAAGTTCAGAGACCAGGATAAGCAATGTACTATGAATAGCCAGCCATCATCATGATTCGCCTCCTTTTAGTTTCTGTAAATATTCCATTAAAGTTAATATGCCATATACATGTGTATGATATGTACATATAAGAAATCATACATCAATTTAGATAGAAATTTACTATATTGCATCAAGCTTATAGGTAGATAAATACTGCGAGTTTCCCACACACACACACACACACACAGCCACACGTTGGAAAATTGCAAACAAAAGCCTATACCATATATAATATATAATTCACATGCACTCGTAAGTATTTTAGTACATTAGCCATATGATGTAAGTATAGGTTTACGAGTATTACTTACATACTCGTGTCTACCAACAAATATAAATAAATATCACTCCCGCTCCCTCTAAATCACCTGCTCAACCAGGGTAACCATCTGTTGGTGATGTGTTGTGTGTACGTGTAACTTAAACTGCCTTGAAAGTTGCCAAACATATGCTCCACTAAATTGTACAATAGCAATGCTGATGCGCATATGAAATACCAACATACACTAGTCAGTCAGTCAGTCAGCCAGCGAATACGCCAAGGAAGCCACAATCAGTTATTGCAATTGCGCATGCGCCTGGTACTAACTTTCAAAGATTTAGAGCGACATTAGAGCAGTCAATCCATCATGGTTGAACATTACCATAAATTATACAGAAATAATTGATTACTATATGAACGAGCGACACGAATGAAGAGTGCAGACGCAAAATGGTTAAGAAGAATAGCACTAGCGAGATGAGCGGTGGATCAGGCATTGGTGGCTGTGTAGTACTTCTTGTACATGCATGTACTTAGGTATATATTAGTTGGTAAGAAAGTTCGTTCGGTTTTTTTTTCCAAAAAAGGGCTCACTTCATTTTTCTGCTCGTGCCATTGAAGTGAAAATATGCGACTTTGGCAAACGACGCTTTATCCTTAAAAACCATAAAAGACTGTGCGAATCGGGCGTCACTGTATTTGCCGCTTCTGCTTTGGAGAACTCGAAGGATATATTTATTTAAGTATATTTTGTACTTTGACTTTAAAAAAGGACAAAACGACTTTTTAAATTCCATGATTGATGCCAATACCCATCAAGTACCGCAAGGTGCAGTCAGAAACCCGAAGCAATCCATGTTAGTGTAATTAACCACTTGCACACGCTTGATTCGCCATTAAACTAGACATTTTAGTTTCACATGCTTTGAAAGAAGTGCACCTTATCAATCGTGTAACTCAATCACCACTCATTCTTGAAGAATAACCCCATTTTGGAAGACGAGAGCAGACCAAACAAATTACTAATATGCGAAATGGTCGCCATTTGCCTCAGTGATTAGAATGATAACCACGTTCAGTAATTGGCACAAGTTCACTGGCCCCCTTGGAGGTTCATGCATACACCCTTTAATTATGTTTATTCAACTTATTAAAATGTTTCTCAGAGGTAAAAATTGTTTCTTCAGTAAACAGGACTTCTTTACAAATGCTTTTTTCTGTGCTGTTCAGCGTCCTGCTTGCCGTTTTAAAACCGCAAGTCCCTAATCTTGTTTAATGATGCATACCTTAGTTTTCGGCCCATTTAACAAGCTTCGATTTTTTGTTTGCGGACAGGACTTCAAGTGATTCACGACATTTACAGATGCAAGATCTTTTACGGTCGATTACGGTTGCTCCCCTACGACCAAACTCTTAATTCGGACCTGTACTGTCAACAATTGGACCGTCTGAAGGAAGCAATCGCCCAAAAGCGGCCAACTTTGGCCAATAGGAGAGGAATTGTGTTTCATCAGGACAACGCCAAGACACACACATATGTAGTGACTCGTCAGAGGCTCTGGGAGCTTGGTTGGAAGGTTCTTGTGCATCCACCTTATAGTCCGGACCTGGCCCCAAATGATTACTACATGTTTCTGTCAATGGCAAATGATTTTGCTGGTGAAAAATTCGCCTCAAGAGAAGTTTGTGAAAAGCGACTGTCCCAGTTTTTTGCCAAAAGGGACGAGGGTGTCTATGAGAGTGGCATTATGAAATTACATTCAAAATGGCAATAAGTTATCGAACAAAACGGTTCATGGAGTAAATAATGGATTTCTTTTTACTAGACCTTATATATATATATATATATATATATATATATATACATACATTATATACTTAATCTTATATATATACATATACTTATACATATGTATTAGAACAACCTGAAACTCCAAATTTGACGCCGCCACCGCCTTCATGTAACAATACTAACAACAATAATAATAGCATCACAAAATCTATTATGCTGCTACGCATATACTACTAGTTGATCCCAGCTAGCAATGAATCTTATTTGTACGTACGTACACGATGCAAAGTAAAACGCATTCGCTTGCTCATTCGCTTCGATTTAGTTTAAATTATGCTGAGAAACGAATAGTAGTAGATATTGCAATGTATCGTAGATCATTCTTTTTTGTACAAACGAAAAAATTAACTTTTAACAATTTTTTAATGGCAAACCACATTTACGAACGAGAATCATCTCAAGTATTCAAGCCGAGTTTTAAGCACTTTGAACTTTCCTCAAATTGCAATAAAGGCAAATATACGTACGAGTATCTTACGTATTCACGCAAACACCAACACATACATAGATGTTTTCAACAAATTATAGCGAAAAGTAATTTAGAAATGGTTATAAATTGTTGTTTTTGTTTGCAGCTTGTGCATAATTCATTCCTATATAAATAGGTGTATACATACAGGTATTGTACGTATTGTACTAAGTACGAGTATGTAGTTATGTGCATAGAAAATATCAGAAAGCAGAAGTAACTTATGTAACTTAATAAACCAATGCAAATATGTAACATACATATTTAGTAAAAAACGCCTTAATGATGAGATTTGTTAAACTGTTGATATAATTCTTGAGTTATTTAAAATGATTAAATATTGTAAAATGTTGAAAGTACCTTTTAGTTTGATGATTCCTTCAAAACTAAATGTACCTGTATTTACATAGTCGTACTAACCTTACATGCATATATCAAAGGGAAACTAAATTTATTTGCTCATGAAGAGTATAACTAGATCGCTCTGCAAGAGCCAATTATTATAAATATTTCAACGTATCAGTTCTTGACATTCACAATCTAACAGCAAATACAATAAACTGCCACAACAGATAATTTATTTCCTCCTCATTATGTCATACCATTACAAAATCATAGACAAATCACTCAATCAATGAGGGCTTCACCCTAACTAGGGTAGCCAATATTTGGAGGTGTACCGGGATCGTCTTAAAAATAAACATGTGCATTTCTGTAAATGTAGGTGCATAAGTAATAAAATAATTATTTTGCATTTCGAAAAATATATTTCAGTCTTACTGTTTGATGACTGAATCGTTATAAAATAATGACAAGTTTTTTCAATAGTTACTTGTTTGATTTCTCATGTCTAATGTGAACGTTATTGAGCTCGAAACAGTATAAGGGAGTCGAAAAGTTTCCCCGAATATTAATATTCTCAATAAATATGTTATTTAAAATTCCGGAATCTATGACAGCTAACCTGGGGCTTTTCGAGACAACATTTGTTGCGGGATCATGCTCATCTCGACACATCACAATGACTATGAAGTGCCACAGTAATGCAGTGAACATCGGCATCACATTGACAATTTCCAAATCAATCCAACCAATGACAATTGGATTCGTTATCGATTAAACGTTACAAGTCGTTATGCATATATGTACATTAGGGAGGCCTTTAGATATAGGGACAATAGTGTATGACTTAGTTACAGAAACTTTCAAGTGTTTCGCTTTTAACGCAGCAATAATGTGTTACAGATTAGTGTAGTTGGTACTCAGGTTCGAATCACGACGAATAGCAGGAAATAGGTCAATTGTAAAATACATGAACGAACAACCAAAGCCGATGTGGGCGCTGCCCTAGCCGAAGCCAAGGGGATTATTCAAAAACACTACCTCAACAAAGCGCAGCGGAAATAAACAATTAACATCATTAGGTAGCCCTTTTTTTGATAACTTAAGGCAGTTATCTAAAAGAGAGATCTCCCATATCCTTCAATTTATAAACAACTCCGGCTGATTGTAGCATATCCTTCAACACTCCGTTGATCTTAGCGAGATTTATGGCTCAAAACGGCATTTTGAGCGACTTGAGCGACCAGGGTCGCAGCCATTCTACCTCCTAACAATCTAAAATACATTTAAATATGAAATATTATGTTTAAGAATTATAATGTCTACGAATGAATGTCGGAGTTTTCGAGAGAAAAGTCCAACTCAAGATTTTTTTAGCTATTTACGTTGGTGACGAGTATTGAATAAGGTACAATCATAAGCTTTATGAGCTCTATGCCGACACCGACATAGAAAAGCGCATTAAAATTCGAGCGAATGGAATGAATGAAAATAAACTGTTTTATCGGTTCCTAGTTTCGAACCGTGGCGAATAGTAAAAAAATGGCTAAATTGTAAAAAAGTAGCATAATGGAAAATGTTTCATACAAAAAAAAAGGAAACCAAAACTCATTTTTTGGAAGGAGCTATTGCAAATTTCGTCAGGCGCTTTAATGTGCATACTAAAGGGTGTTTTTTGTAGATTCCATTTGTCGGATCTGACGACATATAAGCAATTATGCTCAGTTTGGTTTCCCATTACATCATGAATAGAATAATGCCAGAACAAAGCTTGCAAATTTTGCAAATTTATTTCGAAAATAGGGTTCAGCTTTTTTGCCATACTTTACGTCCATTTTAGGATCAACGTAATATTCCATCCGGAGCTACTAATTCGACTAACCATAGATGATTTTCATACCACGTATACTCGAAATGAGAATTTACATCTACAGAGAAGTCGTACAGTGTGCACCGAAGAAACAATTGCTGCTGTAGAAGAGTGTAGTAATGAGAAGGTGACAAATGAGTCGATTAGGCATTGTGCATAGCAATTGGAGCTATATGAATTTACTTTATCGAAGAGTTTACGTAAAGTATCGGATTGTGACCCCTAGCGGGCGCAGAAATACAGCGTAATTACTATCATTCGCGCCGTACGTTCGGGCAATGGGCACAAAATCAACAGGAAGTCGGCCCACTAGCTTATCGCAATATTCTGTTCTGTCATGGGCTCATTTTCTGCTTATGTCAATAAGCAAAATTGCCATATTTGTGGAGAAAAGAATCTAAGAGAGAGTGCTATAGAGCAATGATTGACGATTGTTTAGTGCCCCAATTAAATGAAATCTTGACTGAAGGCAAGTTTTTCCTACAGGATGGCGACAGATGTTATACAGTGCATCAAACAATCGACTTATTGAAGGAAACATTCACTGAATGCGTTAGTTCTTAAAAACGAGCAGCCGAATGAACACTGAGATTGTGTTATTTAACGCCTATAGATTACATTCTCTGTAGGTATGTGAATTTACTGGTTTATGGAAGACAACATAGTGCAAACCATCACTGACATATGGCAGCATCGGTTAAAAAGAGGTCGAAAATTGAACTCTAAATTATATTCAAATACAATACAATACAATACAATATTCAAATGCATACAATTATATTTTGAATATACATTTTTTGAATTTCCGTTCGAAATTATGTAATGTAATCTCATTATTTTATATCAATTAAAAGTTTTACACCTCAAAAAAACACCCTATATATGTGAACAATGTACATATATAATTGCCTTAAAATTTAGTACCCACTCTGTCTCAACCGAAAGAATAATAAAGATTATCTGTCCGCGGATTTTGTCATTCAATCAATCCCATTTCTAAATTAATAACCACCGTTTGTTTTTCTCAACTTTGTCTATTTTAGCCTTAAATGTATCTACCACAGCTACAATGCAAAACGATTCAACAATACGATCAAACTATTATTGTTGCATAAAAAATATATAAATACACCCAAAACCACTCATCGCTCTGACTAGTAAGGAATAACTGCGGAACAGTTTTATTGAACATACTTAGTTACGGCCATCACTTGTGGACATTTCAAAGATGATAATCACTTATGTGCATCGCAATAAATAAGTGAATCTCCACAGTCTTGACTGCGAGAATGACGCGAAGAGTCTATGAGCATTTGTTTTATTTGATATGTGTATATGTCTCTGGATGTGCGTGTGTGCTTTTATGCCCAGCAGAAAATGGAGCAATTGGTTGCTGTCTAATACTCCAGAGGTCTTACATCTTGCAGGGTACTGTCGGCAACAACAGTTTTTGTGTACATATATTTTAACTTGACGAACTAACGAAGTATCAAGCTTGCTGTGAAGTCACCTATATATTATTTTGGCAGTTGTGTGCTGGCTCAGCAAAATACTTGAGTATAACATTGCGGGAACAGGAGGTATTTTCTATCTAGCTATCTCTCTACTTCGCTAGCTAACGGTAGTTAGAATTCCCAAGCGCTGACAAGTTCTCCAGTACTTGACCTTTCCACTGGAGGTTGGGTCTTCTGCGTCGTCCACCAGCGGGTTCCGCATATAACACCCTCTTATCTGGGGAATGTTCATTCATTCCCTCGAAATGACCTAGCCGGCAGAGCCGCTGTAATTTGATACACTTTCTATTCTTTATGCAGTTTATACAGCGGAGTACAGCTCATGGTTGTACCTTATTCTATACTTGCCACCAAAAAAAAATGTATCAAAAAATCATGTTTATGAATACTTTAATACAATATAATGTCTATGGTCAATATTTTTATTTTTACGAAGACATTCAAGCAGGTAGGCCATTTAGAATAGAAGCATCGGGCAACCCTGTATCATTTGACATTTCTGTTAAATCTGTTATCGCGTTGAAAACTAAACGTGAATTTCGTAAATTCCAGCTAAGCTCTCAGACAACGAACAAGACGTTCCGATGAAAATATTGAAGCCGTGCGACAGAGTATTGAGCTAACTCCAACGATAATGAGACACCGCCGTTCTCAGAAATTGGACATCTCTCGAATCACTCTCCGAAACATAATTTGTAGCGATTTGATAATGTTTCCATACAAAATTCAATTCGCACAAAAACTAAACCCACTTGCTTATCCGCGTCACCTTAATTGCCCCAAAATGGACCATCGAAATGGCAGAACACGAACTTAACTTTGACGAAAAATCATCATTTCAGACGAGGCACATTTCACGTTGAATGAAGGCATAAATAAAAAATATTATCGGTTTTATCCCACCGAAAACCCTGAATCAATTGAAGAACAGCCACCTTACGGCCAAAAAGTAACAGTTTGGTGCAGTGTTTGTACGAAAATGATCATTCATCCGTATTTTTTCGAAGGCGATTGTGGAGCAACTGTACGGGGAGCATTATCGAGCCATCATAACGGATTTTGTGATGCTCATTGTTCGTGAAAATGTCATGGGTGGCTACTGGCTTCAACAGGACATGTGTGGTGCTGAAATCAACAGGACGACTCAGATCACCCGATTTATCGCCATCAGGCTTTTATATGTGTGGTTATTTAAGGTCAATGTTATGCGGAAATAAGCCAAGGACTTACCTCAAAAAAAAAGATAAAAGAGCCGTCAGGCCCAACCGTGGCCATTTGCACGATATCATTTTCAAAAACTAGCTGGAACAAATCTCCTTGAACTAAAAGAGATGATTATCCAAGTGAATAACAAAAACTTTTGTGTTTTTATTGTTTTTTTTTTTTCAGAAACAAATGCGTCCACTTTAAATGGCCTACCCTGTACATACTATTATATATGATACATACTTATTTTATTTATGTGTTTATTTTTATTTTCAAGTTAAAGTACAATCGAGCAATATCGATGTGAATAAAACAAAAAAAAAAAAACGAATAATGGAGAGAGAATAAAAAACTACAACAGCAAAAACAACGATGTGTTCCGAAGCTAAGCTAATACAAATGTTGTTCAAAGGTAAGCAACTATAACGCAAAGAGGTTAACACTAAAAGGCCATAATGTAATTTGTTTTCACACAACATAATCAACATGATAACCCAAACGAAAAACTCTTTAAATTGAGTCTAATGATGATAAACGCTTTTATTGTGTGAGGCAAGCATATTGGTGAGACTTCAAAAAATGAGCATCATCCATAGCAAGGGGAGTAAGTGCGAGACCTCAAAACCACGTGTATGCATACTTGTACATATGTATACAATACATATACTACGATATATTGGTAACTGCAATGGTGTAAATGTTTGATTGCAGGTTTAATAAAAAATTTGGAAAAGAAATGTGTGTGTGTGTGTGTGCGTTTCCATGGTGCTAGTGATAGTGGAGGTGGTGGTGGTGGCGGTGACCGTTAAATACGAGTCATCGACACAAGTGCTGGAATACACACGCAACAAATAATAGCAAATAATAAAAATAACAACAACAACAAAATATAATAAGTCAACATTCCAAGGCGTGTAAAAAGATGTTTCGATTAAATGCCACAATTACGGCACCGCACAACTACCATCAGTTGCTGCAGAGAGAATTACAGACAAAATGGATCTAGCAACAATCGCCACTGCATCCATCACCTTTATAAGTTACCACTATATATACGAGTATCTACACTGAACGAAAAATCCAAGGTAATGTTGATCACATAGGGCATTTTTAGAAAAAGTTGTACTCTCTTTCCTCCGTAAATGTTTTTTTGAAATAAGGCAGGTTTGCAAGCAGAAATAAATTAAGTTCTGATCTGTTGGTCGTGGGTTCAATCCCCGGCTGAAGCATAACGAATTTTATATCGAAAAAAGTTTTCTTTCGAACGGTACCCACCTGTCGGTAAGCCATTGACAATTCTTCCGGCAGTAACAACTTGCCATGAAAAAGCTTCTAAAAGAACTCTGTGATAAAATTCAGAAAAAGTGATGTCGCAAGAGTTCTGCCATTCGGAACCGGCTAAAATAAGTAGGTCCACAGAGAGATTTTTATCTATTAGATTACAAGAATGAATTCCATCATTCATCAAGTGATACATTTAATTTTTGGTTCGCTGATTTGGGTACCATTGGCGTTGAAAAAATTTGTCTTTATCTCGACGTTCTTATCGGCCACCAGAGCACCATCAGAATAACCACCCAACCGTAAAGGCTGCGTAGAGGCACTTTCCTCATTCACCCAACTATACTTTTTCAAACATATATAATATTTCTAAACATACTTTTCCTTCAGTGCATATATCTCTGTACATGTGTAACCAGCAACAGCAGCAATACCGTCGCTTCCGCCAAGGCAATGGCAATTGAAGCTTTTAGCTTCGTTTCTGCTCTTTCCATAGCTGTTTTGTACTTTCAGGCACACGCCCTCACTATGGTATATTTAATATTGTCGTAGCTGATATGTGCGATTTTGCAAGCGGCAAATTGTTTGTTGCCAAACATAAGTACGAAAACGTATTTTCAATACCAAAATTATTATTATTAGTGGCACTTCGAACATCCATACTTATGTAGGTACACGCGTACATACATAAAGATGTATATTCTAGAGCAATGCCGGCCATAACGTTGCACATTGTGCAGATTGCCTTCGTGTTTTCACACCAACGTTAACAATGTGTAAGCACGATGTTATGATTTCGTTTCTCAATCGCTGTTTAACTTTTGAAGAAACAAGTAATTGTGTTGCGCATGTTTTTTAAAAAAAGTAATGAACACAAAAGTAAATGTTTTAGTATTCGTGGGGTCGGCACTGTTCTAGAGTAAAGTAACCACATTATTTCGAGACAAAATCGCACCAACCATTTTTTTCCAATATAAATAATGCGATGAGACGAAATTGGGCCGATCTTTGGGCTTCCAAGAACCAAACAGGTAGACTGATGAAACATTTGAAATGAAGACGAATGACAAAAATGTTCTAAAACCAATGCACTCATTTTCGGAATATCAAAAATAACTTTAAAATGCCGTGTTCGGCATGTGTACGGGGTATTCAACTAATATACTCCGCTGCGGAATTATTCGCAACGCCGCTAATCAATAACTTGAATAATTCAAGTTACTGATTCCATTCATATATTCAGTACACTCTTGACATCTGGAATTAGATTCACATGTCCACCTAAAATACCAAAAAAGGACTCCTAGATTTAATCCTAAACTCCGGCGCTTGATCTTTTAAAAGAATTTTCGAGTGGCATGCCTCATAACTCTACTTATCTGTATCCCCTCACACTCGCGTTTTCTTAGCTCTCTCTTCTGGCGCCTGAAAGTACGTCTCTCCGTACTCCTTTTTCTATTGTGCACCCTTTGAGAGGGTAAGAGCACGGTAATATCCTTCATGAATGTTCCGGCAGGTACGATGTCATCGGTTCTTGCTCACCGTCTCTGTGACATGGCTATCCTTCCATAGCTTTAAAGCACTCATGGTTGCTGACAATACAAAGTACTATTGGGATTAGGTACTTCAAGAAGTTTTAAGTTGGGAAGAACATTTTAATTACAATGTAATTTTGATTAAATGCTGCTCCCTCGTTTTTCTTTAGTTCCGTTAGTTCCGTTACTCTTCATAATATCCTTAAGATCCTTGACGTTGTTGATAAGATTCAGAATTCAGGTCCTATGATATTACTAAAAGGAACTCTTCCCAGTTAACTACTCCGAATTTTTTTAAAATTTCGATTCTTGGAGAGCATAATTAAAGTGGGTGTGTTGCCTCTCTTGCACACCAATAGGTTACTTCTAATGACTCATCGAATAATTGTTCTCCAAAAACGACGTGCCTAATAATGGCGTCACAGGTTAGAAGTAGTGGATTACCGTTTAAGTCACACCTGTCACCTGCCACACCTTAATGTGGGTAAAGCAAAACATTAAGGTGGTTTTTGATAAAAACACGCGCCATCCAATTACCTTCGATTCGTTTATAGAAAAGGCTGCAATTCTTAATTTGCAAACTCTTAGCCTCTGTGCTCCGCACCCAGGGCTGCTGAATAAGAGCAATGCCCACGGCTTCATCCGACTTGCACTCGCACAAATTTGATGATACCGATGTGGAGGCAAATGTTATCGCATCCTGATATCCTGCCATATATTTTAAGTACAAACAAGCATAATACATATTATATGTTACTCGTACATTACAATAACATTAACAAAGAAAGAAAGGTGTGTAAAGAAATACTAAGATTTTGTGTAGAACGTTTACGGCAACAACAGCAAAGAGTTATAAGAAGAAATGTTACTTTTTTATATGATATCACTGACGTTATTGGAATGATTTGTAGCAATTTGTACAAGCAAAATGCTGAGAATTGATTTAAGACGAAGTTAAATGCGAACAGACCACTATATTGTAATATCATTCATAATGATTGCTGATGATTTTTTAGTACGATTTCTTTTTTAAAGAAACAAAAACGAAAAACAAAAATACATTACAGACAATACTTATAGCTGTTCGCACGCCACTTCATTGTTAACGAGCATTTTAACGCTTATCAATTTACTATCCGTTTGTTGTAAAGGGTATTTTTTAGAGTCTGATCCAAATAACCCAACATTTTGCCTTTACTACAATATATTTAGGTGGCCAGTTGTCAGGTTAATTTTGCGAAATAATTTGTTAACTGAATTTTACAGTAAAGGCATTTCTCCTCAACATTAATGCGACGAAAACTTTTCTGTAAAGACGACGGGAACAACCGTAGATTTTCCGCATGGAGCTGAATCAACTGATTTGTACTTTCGTCTACGCTACGCTCAATATCGACGATATTACTTCTGAATATATAATATGAGCGTTATCCACTTGAGTGTATAAGCGTATGCAAAGACCAAAATCTATCCTTGATACTCCCAGTAAACCGACGAGATGTGCCATTATGTCAACCATGAAATGCGCGAATCGATCCTTTAGTTTGTGATGGAAGAACTATGATTTTTGACTTGCTCAATTTACAAGTGTTGTTATGGTATTAACCCTCGAAATGAAACTTCAAGACCAAACTTAATGAATATTATGACATATAATACTCTAGAGAACACCCTCTACTTGTCGTATTCTTCAGTTCCTTTGAATAGTTTGGATAGTATTGGCTTTGTTATAATTTAATTTTTTTACTTTTTCAATACAAATTACATTAAATTAAACGTATATTTGAACTGATTAAGAGTTCAATTTATGGCTTTTGGGCGTGTCCATTTTGTACTTTAAAACAGCGCAATCGATAGGAAATTATACACAAACTCTTAGCTATGGTATTTTCGATATAACGCTTGTACATTATGTATTATTGTTGTTTTTAAATGGTGTAATAATGATACTCTTGAGTTACAAAAATTAAAAAAAAAAAAAACAGTAGAAAGCTTATGTGAAGAACGATATATGCATACATATTTAAGGAAAGTTCGCCGAACATTTAATCTGGTTTTATTGTGTTCTACGCATATTAGCAATGTTTTTAAGACGTTTTACATAATATTTTGTTTGATTTATTAAGTAATAACAGGGAATTAAAAAAAATTTTAGGTAAATATATAATTACTGGGTAACAAGCTCCTATTATCCCTTTCATCTGGTGAGGGCCTGGGAAATTTATACGTAGTACAAAAGAAATGATTATCATTTGTAGTACTAGAGCAAAGGAAAACCAGTAAATTAGGGGGAAAAATAAATAATAATAGGTTCGTCTTCGTACTTTTCCAGTAAGAATTATCCAGCAAAGAAATTTCTCAGAAATTGATAGCATTCGCTCGCAGAAAGAAAAATATGCCAAAAAAACGAGAACGCAAAACCAACAAAAACTTGCAAATTTCACGAACAGCTGATATTCCACTTAGTAAATTGCAATTGTTCGTTTATTTGCGATCAGCTGTTTTTCCAGCTTGCAAGTTTCTACAAGTGCAAATTTACCCAGTAAAAATTTGCAACTTCGCCTTAAACTGAAATGTCATTTTGCTCTCTGAATTTCCCCAAATTTGCAAGTTTTTGGGGTACAAGAACGCAAAAACTAGGTCCATAAAAATGAGAACAAAGTGAAAAAGTAGGCGAACGGAAAATTTCTAAGATTTAATAGTAATTTCCAAACTTCTTCAGTTCTGTCATTTGCCAATAAGAATAGCTGTTTTTTTCTATGTTACGCGAAAGGACCTACTGTGATAGTTTGTAATAACTTTTGATAACTTGGAGTACGAGAACTTTTAATACCATTAGTTATGGAATAATACCATTATTATTTATGAAATTTCATAAAAACCGGTGAAGATATAGTCTAATACATGTGATGTAAACATCCTTTCTCGATATTGCATTACAGTAAATCCACGGATGGACTGCGTTAACGGCCATAATTTAAGCTTAGGAAATGCTAATAATAGTTAAAATGCTATTTTTATCAGCACTTTGACATTTGATGGCCAATTTGAAAATATTATTAATCATTAAAAGGCCCAAGATGAGGATTTTTACTTTGGCCTAAAAATCATTAGACCATGTTAATCTTTTATTATTGGACTAGAAAATAGTCTGGATTTTTCAGTTATTGCTGGACTTTTTTCCAAAATATTCGAAAAATTAAAAGGATTCAAGATTACTGTAGAGTGATCCTGAGGATAAGAGGGACACCGAAAACTTTCTTTACGATAATATTTTGCCCTGGACTTTTCCGATCTCGAAAAAAATATAACTGTTAAATTTGCCTCGTCCGAGATTCGAACTCACGAACTATGACTAACGCACTAACCGAGTTACGGCATTCTTTCTTCTTAGTTTCTTTAAATGTTCTCCTTAATTCTTACTTGAAACTTCTGCATACACACCTAAAACCAATACGAAAACCCCAAACTACATAATCGAAAATTTTCTTTGCATATTATTTGTTGTATTACTCGACGATTGCAATTGCAATCTCCAATGGCAATCTCCAATGGCAATTTATAATCACCAAAGTAACACTATGATAAACAAACGTTGCATTTCGTTTGATCGAACATACCATGTTCTTTGCCTTGACAGTAAACAAGTTATTATGACCGGTGTAACAAAATGATATCGCGTCGAGACAAACTACTTAACTATCCATGGGTACAACAGCGCCATGAACAGCATATACGTAAATTGAGCTCCGCTAAAGCCGCTATCGATACACTTACGCCACCAATATATCCTCATTTGATCACAAAGCCCAAGAAGGCTCAAAAAGAGAAGGAGCGCCAGCAACAAATCGAAATAGAAAACATACGACTATTACAAAAGCTAGGTGATATCATGCGTACGAAACATCTACAAAATTTCTGGGTTGACACACGTCCTAAGTTAGTCCATATATTACATTCCCAATAATAATTTAAATACAAATTTTCCCTTCACAGTTTTTTAAATCGAGAAAAAATATTTGAAACTCGTACTTCCTCCAGTTTACCGAAATTAGCAGCCAACAGTGACTTGGAAAGAAGCCAATCAGCACAGAATGTTACCTTGAAATCGAAATCAATACGTCGGTGTCCAACATGCATCGGTAAACCGGATCGCACGATAGTGGTGAGCATAAAAAATCGAACTTACTTGATATTCTGTTTTATCTATGATAACGATCATATAATACAATACACTATTTATATAATTTCAGAAAATTCCCGAGAACCGTGTGCCCTGGGAACCTTTGAGCAAATCATGGAATATCAAATCACAAAATGAAATACTTAATTACCATTGTTTTCATTGTGGACATCTGAAGAAAACTGCAGTCATCTCAAATTAAATATCTGAAATCTGAAAATATAAAATATGAAACAAGTGCGGAATGCGAACATATAAAAATTCCCACATATGAAGCTTTATATATATTTTATTTTCATACTTAATTTATTTCTTTTTAACTTATCATCTTCGCCATTAACAATATTTCAGCATTGAAGTCGTTTTTGTTTGAACAGCCTTTGGACGGGCTTTAAAGTAACAGTAACAGTACAATTTTAACAAACATATGTTCGAGCACTAATACTGATGATCATTCACAAAACAATGTTGAAGAATTTAAGAGAAAATACATAATACTCATTAATATTTTCTTAAATGTACTTCAATTCATTAATCATTTGATTTTTAAATAATTAGGGTGTATGCGAGTTTGCCAAAATGGGTGTCTAAATTATGACTTTTAACTATGACGGTTAACCGTTGTCGAAATTGAAACTCACAAAGTCATATAGAATGGCATATAATTGCGGCGGTAGCGGTTTTACCGCCGACGTTTTTCTATCGATTCAAATTTATTTCTATTTTTACCGTCCAGTGGCAATGTCAGAATGTTGATTGAATGTTGTTTGTCTGAGATTTGAAAAAGTTGAAATATTCTCATAGTTGTATATTCAGGAATAAAATAAATGAAAAATAAATATAAATGGATAATGACAAGCTGACTTCTATCTGTCGCAATTGTGTTTACTCGAATGGATTTTACTGCAGGAACTGAACAGCTGTTCACTTGCTGCCGACCGATTTACCGTCGTCCGCTGCAATTCTGGGTAATGTTGCAACTAGCCACCGACGTAAAAACGTAGAACGTGTCAGCTGACACGACCTATCTTATAGGAACGTCGTGTTAACAAAAACTCACCACCGTATGACTGTGACGTAGACGTTGCTCGTAGCGGAGAGAATCAATGCAATTTTGTATGTTCTTACGTACGGGCGGTACGTACGTACGCTACGTTGGTGGCTAGTTGCAGCATAAAGCTTAAGGGCCAGTTTTCAGCTGCTTTTGTCTTCACACAGACGCGAGAACCTACACAGCGAACATTCATGCGATACAGTTGGTGTCGAACATTCATGCAGTGAAATTGTGCTCGCGTGTGCTTTGTTAAAAATGTTCGACAACCAATTAGAGTATGCTTATTATGGAGAGAAAGAGACACAATTCCCTCTCTGCATTACACCATACGGAAAATGTAAAAGTATGAGTGAACCCATAATTGGTTTAAACTAAGTTTACGTAAATGGAGTTTAAACCACATATATTTTGAACACATTTTGTTGTTTCGTTATATTTTTGATTTCCTCGGTTTCTAAGTTAATGGAAAAGTGTATATTAGAATACTAAAATAATTAAAAATGTCGATGAGAAATTGTGCAAGCAAGAAAAGATGTACTGAAGTGCAAGAACAGACAGCTGAACAACTGATGTAGATAACTTAGTTTAACCCAGCTATATTGGGCGTTTAAACTTAGTTTAAACGACAAGTAGAATTAAACTCGCACTGAAAATCGAGCCGTAAGGCTTGTAGTTTGAACAACAACAGAATTCACAGCGAGAACATTTAACAAATATTCGAAGACAGTAAATTGGACAATACGGCCACGCCACCAAAACAAACGGCGGCTGCTGAAAAGTGTATTACTATTGTCTTCGCAAAATTGGCTTGTGAAAGACCCAAGTTTTATTTAACGTTCATAACATGACCCCACGGAAACATAAACAAGGGATTTTCGGCTCAATCGCAATAATCTCTGAAAACCAGTGCTTCCTTTGTGTATTCGCCTTGTAAGAACTGTTCAAGTTTATTACGATGAGCATTGTAAAAATCGCGAAAACACCTCGAAAACCACACTCCTAATATTAGGAACCTAGTAATTTTTGCGCCCAGCCAAAGGACGGCTATCAAAAAACTCTTATCATCTGTTATATTCACAAAATAAGCTTTATCCGAGGCATTTTTTTATTTTTTTTTCCCTTAGGAGGCAGTATTCTGCACTTGTTCCAGTAAATCTCATAGGCTATATTTCATAATATAAATATGCTATTAGTGCATTGATGTGGCAGGTACAGTGAAGTACTAAAGTAGTTCAGCTGACAAACCAAAGCTACTCGTGTGGCCCTTTATTCTAGGGGTATCATTCAATTTTTTTTTTAGTGTATTTCAGTTATCGATATCCGATAAATCGATCGAAATATCGCTCATCCCAAATCATAATTATATGTCAAATTTCATATATATTTCTATAATTTCAATTAAATTAATTTCACCGCGTTTTTATATGAAACACACATAAAATGAGTTTCCTAAAGCCAAAGACAATTATCGATGAAGGTGACACAGTAATTCTCTATTTAAGTGTGAATTCAATGCATACCATAAAAGCGACTCCAACCATTGTAAACAAAAGAGGTGAAAACATTGAGCACATTTTTCAAACTTCATTTGGCGCACTAAAGGTTCGCAACATAATCGGTGTTCCATATGGGAGTCGTGTAGAATTATCCAAAGGCTGGGCATTTGTCCTCCAACCGAATCCAGAAATGTGGACGCAGACATTACCTCACCGGACGCAGATCATTTACACCCCGGATATTTCAATGATACTTTTTCAATTGGAGATACGTCCCGGATCAGTGGTTGTCGAGTCTGGCACAGGTTCGGGTTCATTATCACACTATTTTATACGTTCCCTTAAACCCTGCGGTCATTTGCATACTTTCGATTTTCATGAGGCACGTGTGCATCAAGCACGTGAAGAATTTGAACAGCACGGTTTAAGTGATTTCGTGACTGTATATCATATGGATGTGTGTAATAAGGGCTTTACTGAAGAGTTAAATGGAAAAGTTGACGCTATATTTCTTGATTTGCCAGCACCACACCAGGTAGTGCCACACGCTTTGAAGGCCTTTAAAAGTGAAGGTATGTAGAAACAGGAGTATATTGTATTAAGACATATATACAGTGGTCGGTCTCCATAGGATAGAATAAACTTTGCAATATTATTATAATTTTGCTTTGTTCGTGTTTTACAGGTGGCCGTTTTTGTTCATTTTCTCCATGCATCGAACAGTCACAACGCGTTTGTAGCGCACTACAGGATCATGGTTTCACTGAAATCCAGTCCATGGAAATATTGCAACAAGAACACATAATTAAGACAAAGTTAATGCCTGTGGTGGATTTAAGTTTCCTGAAACACAAAGTAAGTTATATTTCCTATATTTTGTATTATTGTTGTAATAGACATATTAGATCATGGATTAATACTAAAAATTGTTGAATTATCTTATTTATCTTATATTTATCCTTTATGTGTAAGCATTAAATATTATAATTTAAATTACAGAAAATTCCGTCTCCTACAAATACTACTAATACGTTTGTTGAGCCAAAAAATAAACAACAAAATAACTCTAAAACGCCAAAAGAGACCAGAAAAATTCTCACATCATTTGCACCACCGACTTTACCTGGACATACTGGGTATTTAACCTTTGCTACTTTACCACCAACTTTTGTTCATTAAATATTGTATAAATAATTATTTGTAATTAAGTGGAGGGTAAGGACGACATTTTGATACAACTCTGTTATATTATAGGCAAATAATAATTAACAATTATATATTTCAATAAAGTGTTTTCTTATTGCATTCCTTGACAAGGTAGCATAGAATGGAATAAAAAAGAAGCCAAAGCCAAAGTCAGTCATCTGGAGTCTAAAGTTTGTACATGTTACATAATTTATTTGTGTCAGTCCTTTTATGCCTGTGACAGACATCGGGTAAAAGTACCGTGATAGTAACAAATACCATATGTCTGTCACCAAAAATCTTGTCATTACCGCAGTATTATAAGCAAGTATTCTATTAAACACAGCTAAAATAGGAAAGATAAAATGTCACATACAACTTGAGAAAAAGCTTTTTGTCAAGAATCGTCAAATCAGCTGTCATTACAAACAAAAATTGCAATTTTTGTTAACATGTGCAAAAATATATTAAAACTTGTAAATAAAGTCCGTTTCTGTATGTTTGATGATATTTCCAATTGTCACTATTGGATCGGCTGCATGATTGAAGTCCCGATAGACCGTATCCACACAATCCAGTTCTCCGAGTGGATTTACTGGGTAACCATTTTCATCGACAATATATTTCACCTTGTATGACATATGATTAATATTTACATAAACTAGCATTACTATCATTATCTATATCGGGATCTGACAACGGTTGTCCATTGATGTGAGAAACTGTGTACATATTTGTCACATGACATGACACTCCATTTCGTGGATATATGTATATTAATACAACAGGTAATATGTTATATTTCTTTTCATTTTTAATGTTTCAACAAAATTCACAAAGTAAATAATTTCACGATTAAAACGCTCATTTATCTGTCTAGTTGACGTTTAAATTGTCATTTTTCGTTATGCCGAAAATTAGCAGAAAGAGAAAAAACAATTAATGATTGGGCTTTTTAAGAAAATGAAAAGTTGTCTTTAATATAAATTAAGTAAATTTACCAATAATTTAACGTGATAAGGTACATTTCCAAAAGCGCATGATGCGCGGCGAGACTCGCACCACCCTCTGCGATACATCGCATTCTCATTTACTTAATAGTAATAATTTGAATATTATTTAATTAATTTAATTTTGAATTTCAAGCAAACGTCACTTATCTTTGAACTTTGAATACAAATGAAACTGATAGCTGTCACGCACCAGCACGTAATTAAGCGCAACAGAGAACACAGTAAACAGAGAACACAGAAATTATTTTAACAGCTGCTGCGCTCTCACTTTCGAACATTGCCTTGCACCACAGAGTATTGTAAATGGACCTTTACAGAATGAGAGCGTTTTCAACAGAGTTGCATTTCAAACCGTATATTCTTTATTACAAAAGACTTTATAATTGATATATATTCTTCAATGTTCTTTATTGAATTGAAAAATTTTCAGTACAAACAATATAAACTAATAATATATAAACTAGATTACTTTGATTTAAAAACATATAACAGAGTATATGCAAATGCAAAGTAGAAGTATAACAATATATCTAACATTCTTATCTGGCTATTTACACGATGAAATCATCGCATAAAATCTTTTTCATATACATAAATATATGACAGCTTTTACTAGCATATAATTTTATAAGGTTTACGCGGCGTTTATACAACTTCATGAATCCCACTAAAATAAATACTTACATGACGTGTTATTTTTCTTTGATTTTTTCCTGGTATCTCCATTCTGAAATTTTTATTATTTTCTATGGTAAATAAATCACAAAAATTATACACTGTATGCATATAAATTAAAATTTACCGTTTGTCAACAATTTCTATACTCCTTTCAAAAGTTTTACTAGGGACATGGAATAGTAATATAAGATAGAGCCATTAGGAAGAGTTTTCACGAATGAAGGAGAAAAACTAAATAAAATATTTGGGAAAGGAAGAAGAAGAAGTAGAAAAGAAAACAACAAAAGCACTAGTTTGACACTATAAAAAAGACAGTTTCTGATATTATATGGTGCAGCCAAGAGGATTATTTTACGATTGCTCTACCTCTATTAATATACCTTGCACTAGGCCTATGGTCTAGTGAGATTTTATTACCCTCACAAATGTCAAAAACTTACTAGTTTAGTATTTTGCTACCGAATCACACACGCTCTAAGTATGACTACTAACAATTTAAGCAAATTTTCTCAGAAGAACACGGCTAATACTTCAAAGAGTTGCAACAGAACCATATTAAAGAGAACAAAAGAAATAAGATATATCCCGATACACACGTAAAACGTCACGTCACTTACATTTTTTATTTTAATGTACAGAACGTTGTGGTTAAGTCGTGGCCTCCAAAAGAAAATTCAATTACACTCAGCTGAGAACATTATCCTCACGGGAATAGGTTCACGAGTTTATATCGAGCAAACCCATAGCTTTGAGAAACAACGACAAATTGCTGCACAATTGAAAATGTCCACCGAAAAACCAAAAATTGTATTTGTTCTTGGCGGACCAGGAGCTGGTAAAGGTACCCAATGTACAAAAATTGTGGAACGCTTCCAATTTGTTCATTTATCGGCTGGTGACCTGTTACGTGAAGAGCGTGCTCGTGAAGGCTCTGAATATGGTGCATTAATTGAAGATTACATACGCAATGGTAAAATAGTACCGGTCGAAGTCACTTGCTCGCTTATTGAGGCAGCTATGAAAAGATCGAATAAAACAAAGTTCCTTATTGATGGATTTCCACGCAATCAAGATAATTTAGACGGTTGGAACCGGCAAATGGCCGATAAGGTAGATTTTCAGTTTGTGCTCTTTTTCAATTGCAATGAAAACTTATGCGTGGAGCGATGCCTCAATAGAGGCCAAGGTGGTTCTGGACGAACCGACGACAATATGGAGAGCTTGAAAAAACGTATACAAACGTATACTAATGATTCATTGCCAATTATAAAGTATTTTGAGCAACTAGGACAAGTTAAGCAAATTGATGGTAGTCAAAATACCGAAAAAGTATTCGAGGAGGTTGAAAATATATTTAAAATGTCTGGATTTCAATGAATTATTTAGAAAATTATGATTGTATAGAGTAATAGTCGAATGTACGTGTGTACCTTGTGTTGCAATTATACCCCTGATAATGAGGCATCAAACGGAATTGGTATCTACGTTGAACTGGTGAACACATTTCAAGTATAAACACACCAATTTTTATTCGTTTTTTGTGCTTCTCAATGAATCGTATAAAGTGTATTTATTTAAAGTTTGTTAAGTCGGTAAAAATAAATATTAAATTAATAATAGTAATTGAATGCCCCTGTTACGAATGGCAACTCTATCTGTCTGAGAGGCAACTGCTAATTAGCACTTGCCTTCACGCATACAAATTAAAGCATCTTCGCTTGCCATCAATAACAACAGTTTTGATGCCTTAACTCCTCGGGAAATTAAACTTACTTGAGTTGCCATCTGTAATAGGGCCATAAAATGTATTTCCTTTAATTTATTGCTATCAGTGAATTCTATTTATACACTGAATATGAGACACCTGGTCGGCGATAACATACTTCTTGATGCTGCTACAAGAACAACAACCATACTTTGTCAAGAATTAATTTTCATACACGTAATTGAAACGTACGGTTGGGATTTTTTCAAGTAATAGCTAATTTATTAAGTTCATATATGTTATCAAACGTAAGACCACAGTGAATTTATGGATATTCTTCAGTTATCTGTTTTTTAAAAAGTGATACACAAGCATGAAAGCGTCTTTTGTTACATATGATCATGTCAATTATGATGGTCATAAGCTATGGCTTCACACATATTTTTTTTTTCTAAAATATAGTTCAATGCACTTAACGAAAGTATTGACAAATGTAATCTATGGAAACTGATTTCTGCCTTGTCAATTAATCTCGTCGTAGTTTATCTAGACGTGCTTGTAAATCCGCATCTGCATCGGACATTGGCGTAGACCCACCACTGTTATCAGCATTAGCATTATCACCATTTCCACCACTTGCACCAGCCCCACCAGGCACTCCACCAGCAGCTATTGCCGCGGGTGTATTCTTAGCCCCGCCCGCAATAGATAAGGACCCAGTTGCAGTGGGGAGATCACCTAATTGCTCACCCAACTGCAATCCTAATTCATCAAGAACTTGCGAGACAACAGCATCGGTTTCTTCTTCGTCGCCTTCGTCTTCCATTGCATCATCAATGGCATCGTTAATCATTTCCTCCTTCATATCCATCATTTCTGACTGTTTTTCAAAGTCATTTAAAATCTTCTGTATTTGAGGGAGGTTCAACTGCCGGTTCATACTCTGCATCGCTTTAGTAACACCTTTGAATGGATTTGAATATGAAAACTAAATTAATTTTGTAAATTATACTCCTCTTCCCACCTTTCATTGCTTGCGCCATGGTATTCTGAGATTTCAGAGTTTGAATTTTTAATGATACTGCTTGTATATTTGCTTTCATCAACATAAATTTTTTGGTGTAGCGACGTGTACGCACAAGATCCTTTGCCATGATCTTCACAGCATCCATTTGACCCTCTTTAGCCATTTTCTTAATATCAGATATAATTATCTTCTCTTGTTGTTCCATTTTCATACGCTCCCTATCCAAATCTCGCATTGCCTTATTCAATGCCCGTTGATTTTTTCTCAACATCTCATCAGGAGAGATTTTTTTACCGAAAAGCCAATCCATTTTAAAAATTATACTCGATAAATAAAGTAAATTGCGTACTTCCAAATGTTTCACTCTATATATTTCTCCACAATAACACAGCAGTTTAAACTTCGTGATGACCGAATACTAAAGAATTACTCATCATACAGATACTAAACAAACGTTGCTTTTGCTATCGATAATTTCGATTTTTTTGTCACGATTAATATCAAAGAACACAAACAAGTAGAGTTCACAAATTATCGATGATACTATCGATAGTACTTATATTGTAACAATATATATTTTTAAATACGACCACTGTTTCGATTTCATTGTTATTACTGTTTTATTTTGACAACTCGGGAACATTGTAGACATTTTCCTCACTTTATATGAACAGCTCGCAAAATCCTGGCACCACTGAGCTAAAAATATCCATTTGATTACTCATTTTGTACAAACAAATTGCGAATTTATTGAGTAATTTCGATCGCAAATTTGAACTTTGACCTTGAGCCACACGTTATATGGACCGACAAAAAAATTTTTGGTTTTTTATATTCACAAAAATAGGCTCTATCCGAAGACAAGGCAGACATTAAAACTTCAGAAAAATTACTATGTTGCTTCGACCTATAACAAGATAGATACAACGATATGATGACTTTGCTGCTTTATATACCACCTATTTACCAAGAATACTTCACTATGCTAACTGTGAAGGAGAAATAAGTTTAAAATATTATTTTGTTATTTTTTTAAATTTACATTTTATTTATATTTTTAATATGACTAAAATTAATCCTTAATAAACATGGTGATTCATGTGTTTAAATATCTTCATTTTCACTATAATTTTTTACATTAAAAAATCCACTTCAGTGAAGCTAATTACAAATATTAACTTAAATTTCCTCTTGATTTAATTTTTATTAATTTTATTTCATATATATTATATTATATTTTATATATTTATTTTATTTTATTTTATTTTTTTTTAATACATTAGTTTTGAAAGTGGTATAAGTCCATTTGAGCTAAAAAATCGTTTAATTTTTTTAACATTTTAAATAATTATTTCATAATAAAATTTAAATTTGTATAGTGTTAAAAACATCACTCGAATTGATTAATGTTTGCCAATATTTTTAAATTAATTAAAATGCAAACCCTTAAGTATTGCGATACATGAAAAAATGGACTTATAGTACTTTCAAAAAAAAAAAAAAAAGCAGCGGAAATTTCACTGTTCTACTTTACGTTTTTTAATATCATTGTCAGACTCAGTGTACTATTTCAGAAAAAGTGGTGAATTAGTGTTATGAAAACAATAAAAAAACAAATTTTACACTGTACTATACTCTGGCTTCTGCCAGTCTAACTTCTTCAATCTGGAATCAAACTATAAAAAAGTCACTTTGCTTAATTAAATAATTTACGCATAGGGTGAATAAGGTACAATATTATTATGACAAATACTATAGTGATTTTTTTTACATATATGTATTGTGGTCGTCAAATGAATTATTACTAGTTTGGGGTTGACGATAAAAGTACAAACATAACCCAAAGATGTAGCAAACCAACGTACATCAAAACCAAAACACGCATCAAAGGATAACGTCGTAAGAAAGTGCCTAAACGTATGCCTGTAAGAGAAAGTATTTCTTAGAATTATAATAATATGGATTACAAATCCATGTATTTTTCACACCTGCTGAATCTAGTGAAGAATAGGCACGTTTAACTCTTCGCGCAACATGATTATCAAACGGAGTTTCCTTCATGAGCAAAGGATATTGGGCTTTTGCTGTCAAGGAATGATTATATGATTAAAAGGCACAAGTAACAAAACTGTTATCTTACCATCATCCGTGCTATTTGAAAGTAATGCATTTCGCGGCATATTACTGACATTATTATTACTATAAATCGATTGTTGTAATTGAATCTGTGAAATAATACTAAACTGTAAAAGGCAATACTATATTTTCAATGTTAATTGTTTAACCTGCATTTTCTCAAGTTGTATTCGCAGAGCATTACGCTCCGAAGTAATTTGCTCTACTACATTCTGTTTATCAACCAGTGATTGTGTTAGTGCCTTGATGCGTTCATTATAGTAGCCTAAATCACAATCTGCCTTAGTTGTAGTACCTGATTTGCTTACATTAACCGCAGTCAGTTGTTGTTCTTGCTCTTGAAGTCGTGCTGTTGCAATCGCCATTTGATTGCTAAGTTGTTGTCGTAAGGAGCTAAGCTCTTGTGCAAAAACACGATTTTCAGATTCTAATAATAAAGACCGCTCACGTTCAGAACGCAACTCTTTTCGCAGACAATCTTCACTTAAACAGGAATTCATAAACTTTTCTTCGTAGCTTTTGCTTATAGCGTTCCAATCGCGTCTTGTTTCTTCTAGTTGATTTTGCATATTACGATTCTCTTCTATTAAATGCTGATGTTCCAGTTTGAGTTCATTGAGTTCCATGAGCAAAATTTGAGATTTGGAGTCATCTGATGTGAAAAATGGTTTATCAGTTGCCTTGGTTTTTGATTTCAGTTCCGCAATGACATTATCCTTCATGGCAAGAGCACGTTGCGCTTTAGTTCGATATTCTTCCATTTCTTGTTGTTGTTGTTCAGCTGCCTTCGCTTGCATATGCAATTTTTGGGTCGCAGCTAAATACTGCTGTTGCAATTTAGCCAAATTCGATTCCAGTTCCGAAATGGAATGTATATAAACTTTACTCAATTTCTGATTTTCACACAAATCTGTCTGTATTCGATCACGCTCTTCGGTTAGCCGTTGAGTCAGCATTTCTAAGTCATGTACTCGTTGTTTCAAATTCACATTTTCCATATCCTTGTTGATATTCCTTAAACGTTGTAATTCATCACGTTCACTTGTAATGTCATTGACAGCAATTTTAAATGGCGCTAATTCTGTATTAACCGTAGAAGATAAACTGAAAATTAAATATATATAAAGAAATAATTAGCACTAGATACCCTGAAGAGTAGAGCATATCGTCAGAATCTTAAGGTAGCTCATTTTTCTGAGCTTTCTCAGAGCATTTTTACCGTAAATGTTCAATCGGAATTACCAATTACCTACCGATGCGTGAACACCACACAAAGAACGAATGTTGTCTTTCTTTAAAACTTGCCGTTGATCTGGCGACCCTATGCACAAAAGACCAACTCGTTAACTACTGAGTAGCGGCACGCACATTCAACGTATACTGCTGATCAAATACCTATGTTGCTCAGCTGCAAGAACATTGCTGTTTTATAATGTAATTGCTCCTCACCTATGCTCTGTCATATCAATTGATATGGCATCCTCTTGCTGACTAACTGGAATTCCTGTGTCCGGTATCAATTCAGAATTGAAATTCCTTTGGTCTGTACCAATTGTATCGACGTTATTAGCATTATTCTTCAGACTACCGTCACTCCTCAATAGTAGATCCCGTTTTGATGTTGACAAAGAGAGTTTTAATGATTCCGTACCAGAGGAAATACCTTTTCGCAATGTATCCAAAGTAGTTGGAATACCGCTTGTGTCTGTCATCGGTATTTGCAAAGCATTAGCTGCATTTTGATCAATTGTATTTAAAATGTTCTCGGCTTTATCTGCTAAACCCGAAATCCAAGACATTTTGCAAAATTACGTCTTCTCACAGAATTGTACACAGATACAAAACTTGCTCCAGGGTATTTTTATTAAAAATTATAGAAAACTTTGCCATATGTTTCGTGTTATGGTTGCTAATCTGATGATTTGTCACCACCGACTATTTTTAATAATAAAGTAGTAAACAGATTGACTCCAACACTGCGACATAGCGACACAACGATATTGGCGCAGTGGTTAACTTCAGTCTCTATCTATTTTGGCATACAACAAAATGATATGTAAGCAATTAGCAACCTTGAGATAATTATATTAAGCTTATTTTGTGCTTTTTTTCGCACGAAGCACCAAAAATTGAATTGATTTGTGAAACGTTTTATGAAAGTTATTGTTCCTATTTTAAAAATATATTCTAATGAAATTTTAATGTTGTCATCCCTGTGTTCAATTCGTATCGGTTGACATAATCACAACTTTTACTACAGACGACATCTAGTCGTCGTGTTGTAAATCTGTTTACAACTTGATTTAATTTATAAACAGATTCATAAAATGTGAATACTTCATGGTTACTAATGGCTTACATATGATTTGGGTGCATATCAAAAAAGTGCAATAGCGCATATTGCAATCAATTCATTCGTCTCCATATAAAGCTATGCAATCTAAGTGTTGACGATTGTTGTAGCCGCAGCAAACCTGTTTACTATTTAACGCTATCTAAACACGCTTCAATAAAACGGTCCGGTTTAACGTTTATTGGCTAGTGGAGAAGCTAGATTTTAACTCCAAAGGATAAAATGTACATGGCATAAGCGTATAAATTAATCATGTTATCACAATAACATATAATAAAGATAGATGCGAGATAGTAGTTATACTTGTATGTGATTTTGAATCAAGAAACGTGTTTTATATTATCTTGACCAATCAGTTAATTAAGTTTGTTTTAGATAATGATAATTAACTGTTAAAACAACCCTTTAATCCCACTTACCTTGTGAGCAGAACATTTTTATAGAAATATCACACAACAAAACAAGGTTAGCTCAAGAATGTATATGAATGTATAAAGCTGAAGCTCCATACCGGAGTTTTCAGGCGTTGCGTTCTGTTAACTTCTTAGATACGTAGGCAATAGGACGACCATTTTAAAACAAAGTTGCAAAGTTAGAATTTACGTTGAAACAACCCAAAAATTTAGCAGTTGTCGTTAATTGTTTTAGCATTTCAACCTTGAATCCGTTAACTGTTAAAATATGTCTAAATATGTAACTTCCGATTAACAATGGTCAAATTTTTGCAATAAAGCTGAAATATATTTTTTTCATATAAAAGCATTTTCATGCCACCATGGTACGTATATATATCTATGGGACAAATATTTGTACAGAATATATTACTTCAAACAATTTAAAATGCCAATACAATTGTTATAGTTTTTCTTTTATTTGTTAATTTATTGCATTTGTCCTTCCGTGTCAACTAACTTTATTGCATTTTATAATATTTTCATTTGATACGAATTATAAATTTTAGATAATTGTAAAAACAATACATACATACATACATATAAATAATAGAGAGCTAAAATAGTTGCGCTCAATAACATTAAAATTTATAAGGCGGCTGTTATGTTGACGGTCTCTGTAACAATCATGTCACGCGTTGATTTTGTTTTCAATGTAAAATGAAGAATTGAGAGCAAGACAAGAGCGTAAGAACTGACCGAAAAGATCACAGGAGATTTAGCTATCGACACCAAATCACGAGATCACGGCAAGGATTGCGTTGAGCATTTTTTGACAATGGATGACTTTTAGGAGCAACATTTGATACTTTAAAAGAAGAATGTATCGAAAATGCATGATATCAACACTTACTGCATGCAATTTTTTTTTTTTTTGACAATACCCATATTTTATACAAATAAAAGGCATTTTGAATAGGTTTTTACTCATAATATAAATTATTTAAAATTTTAAGTTATGAAGAATAATAAAAATTGTTTATAAAAATATTTTAAAAACTGTATTTTTATTCCAAAAAATGCCCCCTTTTTAACTTATTTAGGAAAATTTAGCAAAGGCTTAAAGACCATTTAATTGCCCTTCCAATGGTATATACAATAACACATATTTTTAAATAATTTTTTTATATTTTGAATAATAAAAAAATTTTTACCTCGATATCAAGTGATGTGTAGAGAAAGATGAGACACTCTTTATGTGTCGCAAAAACATTGTTGCCCGAGGATTAAAACTTTTCGTTGGTTACATTGTTCAATGATGCTAAAATACTGTTACTGTCATTTCATATAAGGGTTATGTTTTTAGCTACTTAAAAGAACTTTGACGCTAAAATACTAATTAATGCAAAGCTGAATTTGAATAGATTTAGTTATAGTTTATCATAACTTTTAAAATACCCAAAAATAAATACCAGTTAAAAGGTATTAAAAATACCTTTCTTCTGATACTTTTTCTTTATTGCGAATTTTTTAAGTAATTTCGATCGCAAATTTAGACATTGAGCGACGTATTATATGGGCATTGCCGATTGATTATTTAAATTCACAAAAATAGGCTCTATACGAAGACATTTTTTATTTTCCTTTAAGGCTATTCTGCACTTGTTCCAAAGAAATCCTTATATGCTCGAAATAAGTCGCGAAAATCTTTCTCGATTTGAGCTATTCAAAACTTTGAGGTACTTATAGCGCTTAAAGCAAAACTGTCATTTGGTTAACTTTCATACATTTTAGTACATTTCAATTCAACTATGACAGTTGCCAAAGCAAAGCACGCTTGCTTTGGGCTTGGTCCTTAAAAGTGTAACATTTTTTAGAAAACGGAAAACGTTATAAGTTGTGAATTAAATACAAATAAACTTGTTCATTTTTTCCTAAATCAGAACGTATTTATCGTTACACATTTCAGTCATTTGAAAATACATAGAAAATATGAATGTTATTTCCCTCACTGTTTTTTATTTTTTAGATTATTTTCATTTGTTTCAATTGTCCCTTAAAGTTGTGAACAGATTCACTGCGGAAGCAAAATGGCAACACGACAACAAAATGTCGTATGGAGCAAAAGTTGTCCTGCTGTCTGTGATTGGACCAAATTGAACACGGGAAATACGAACTAATTAAAACAATTTCATTAAAACACATTTTCTAAAAGTAAAACTCGATAAACCAATTCATATTTAGTATTTCCAATGAAAAAAATACGAAGCCTGCTACATTAATTCAGGGTTGCCATTTGCTTACATTTCATTTTGTCGCACGTCAAAATAGAAATAAATAGAAGTCGAGGACTGCGTCCTCGCATTTGTCTGCATGATAGCTAAAGGCCGCAGTACTTAAAAAATATGCGTGCATATTCATCTGTCAAACCAAGATAAATTATATGCATCCTTATGAAGTAGGCATCACTTTTAACTTTTTCAAGCATTGACGTTTCCGAACAGCTGAGTGTGTTAGTTGTGCAGCGGCGAAATTGAAATTATTTGAATTGTGAAATTTAAAATGTAGATTTTCAATCTTCTTCTGTTTCCATTATTAACTTTTGTTTTCTCTCAAACTTTGCTACGACATTTGACTTGTGAATAAACATAAGCTCTTCATGCTTGATGCATGTATACTTTTTATGTATTTCGGCCTTAAGTTTTTGCAATGTTGCAGCCATAGTCAATCTATGTACTACTACAGTCTGATATACCAGGGGTGAAAAGAGAACGGATCATATTTTTACCAGCGACAAGTGATAGTGATGTGATATCAGACCATACGAGCAGTTCATGTAAGTGATGTCAAATCGTATCGTATCGCATAGCTTTTTTTTTAATTCGACGATTAAATGAATTTGTCAAAATATCCACTTCACCTACTCGTCGAAATCTCATTGCAGCGACTACAAAACCCGAGAAGAATTCATTAGTTAAAAATCATTCTCCATAAGAACCTATCTTACTTATTTAAAAGACTGCATACGATTAAAAGTTTAATTGATTATATATGAAATCAATTATGTTCATGTTATTGCTATGTTGATACGATCCACTATTATATGATACGATACGATATAATTTGATCATTGAACCTTTAATGTGGTTAAAACGCTGTACACAGTTTGACATGATAATTCCTCACGTCTAAATAGTTTGTAAGAAAATAATTTTGACAATGACAAACATGGAACGACTAATACTACCGATAAATTTTAAATTAAATTAAATTTGCATATTATACCTAGGAGGGATTTAAAGGTATGCAACTCTTTAACTAGTGATTAATAGTACAAGCTTTTAGGTCGGTTTGGCAAAAATGAGCGCTAAATGCCTTTAATCTTCGTATATCAGTCATCAGAATAATACGCTGCATATACAGCATCACCACCGATGCTAATAAGACATTGACCCTGTGAAAAAACAATAAATATTTTATCAAATTTCAGAATATCAATTTTTAATTAAATACTAACTTGATTTTTATGCTGGTTATCTACTAAAATTAATTCTGTCATGTAAAACGATACCATCGCATTGCCGCCTAAAGCGGAAATATGTGCACGTACAACAGCAAGCAACTAATGAAATATTCAAATAACTCAGTTTAGAGAATACATAATCTAAGAGATATGGGCCCATAATTATGATAGTGGTCAAAGTCATACATATGTCGATAAGAGATTTTCAATGTTTTGATATCTAATAAATGTATTGTAAAAATTAAATGAATATCATCTTTACGATTTAACCCATTAATGATCAACGTCACGTTGGTCGTTAATGGGTTAAAACTTCATTGAATTTCGACCTATACCATTTTTATAATTTTTGGCCCATATGTACATATGTCTTAATATTAGTACCTCTGTTATAAAACCATGTACAAAACCGCTAATGCCGCCATTCTCTCGTATAGAGGTACTTTCACGTATAAAGAAAAAATTCAAGTTACCCAGATATTTTTCAATTCGACCACCGGGTATGAAGCTGAGCGGTGTAATGTCAACACCATAACGATCACGTAAAGGAAGCTAAAAAAATCAGTATTTCTAGAATTTCTCCAAATGTAGTTTATTTCTTCATTAACTTACGCAGCGATTACGCACCGGAGCATTTGCCATCGAAGACGATATTCGTGATGGTGATGTTTTACGTAATTTAAATGAATGAGCTCCATATGGTGGTATATTAGAAGTTGGTGTAGGTGTTTCAACCATTTGATCCTCATCCAATGGGAAAATATAATCTTCCTCTTGCAGAGCACGTTTATTTCCCTGTTGAAGTCCAATTGTGGAATCGTGTGTCAAATTGATAGCGTTAGATGCTGAGTGAATAATGGGATCACTAATGCCATTTGTGTTGATATTTTTACGACGATATTTGAATTTATTCGTATCACCCAAGCCTACTGCCATACCCGTGACCAATATCTGAATTTGATCCTGTAATATCGATGTATATATAAATAAATAAATAAATATATATATATATATATATATATATATATATATGCCGTAGCTCAGTGGTTCCGATTTATAGGTCATGGGTTCAATCCCCGGCTGAAGCATAACAAATTTGATATCCAAAAGATGTTTCTTTCGGACGATAACCCACCTCTCGGGCACGCAATTGGCAATTCTTCCGACAGTAACAATTTGCAATGGAAAAGCTTCTAAAAGAACTCTGTGACAAAGTTAAGAAAAAGTGATGTGTGCGGTAAATTGCTGTGCATGGTAAATTTAAGACAGTTTTAGAAGGGACCTACTTATATTAGCCGGTTCCGAGCGGTAAAACTTTTGTGACGCCACTTTTTTTGTGCTTTGCCACAGGACAGTTTTAGTAGCTTTTTCATGGCAAATTCTTACTGCCAGAAGAATTGCCAATTGCTTGCCGAGAGGTGGGTACCGTTAGAACGAAAAATCTTTTCAGTATTATAGTTGTGCTTCAGCCAGGGATTGAACCCACGATCTGCAGATTAAAAGGCCAACGCACCAACCCACTGAGTTAGAACACTCATTATCATGCATAAATCTTTGACGACGAATACGACTTAGCAAACGTTGAACCACTTGGAACAAACTCTTTGTGGATAATTCTTTTGCAAAAATTAATGAATATTATGATTTTTGACTTCATTAAACGAGATTTTTATGAATTTCCTTCATCTGTTCACTGCCATTAAGGACTTTGACGCCTTGTTTCTGATTTATATTGAAAACACAATGTCTCATCATCAGTCACAATCGATTTCAACAAGTTTTCATCAATTCCAAAGAGTTTAGTGATATCTACAAAGCTCGATTCGGTACAATTTTTGCTCATCTGTTCGAGTCCGAATTTAGCTTTCGTAAAATAGTTTTTCCAGTTAAATTTTACCGAAGAATTTTGCAAAGTTTCACAAAGTCATGCACTTTTTCAATATATTTTGTAGTAATCGCTTCAAATCTTCTCTGCACTCTACTGTACGAAATATCATGAAATTCTGACTGAATGCTAAGGAAGGGTCACAATATATAAAACATCTACATTGGACTACATTGCCAATCCCTTTCAATCCAACGCATACCATTCTAATATTTTAAAAATGTAATTTAAACGAAAAATGAATAGAAAACATACGCTCTCTGGCAAATCCAAACGAAATCTCAAGTCACAAATAGCACATGGGACCATTGTACGTAGCTTGAAGTAAATGGTCTGTAAAATCCTGTAAAATAGAACTGAAATTTGAACTCATTCGGAAAGATGAACAAAAATAGTTGACATACCTTTGAAAAAGCTTAGGAAATCCATTCATATTTTGATTGACATCCAATTTAGCCCGCCACACCTGGGTGAACATCTGTGAACTTTTCACAGTTTCGAATTCAGTCATGCCGGGCACCATTTGGGTGTTGACTACGTGGAACCCTTCTGGCGGATATGGTTCCATAAGCAAAGATATGATTTCCAAGTCCTCTATGTCATCGACTTCTAGAACGCAGGCATCTTTATTGCCGCAATTGAAATCGATTTCAATTACTTCATCATCAGATTCATCGGTATCTGAATGTTTTTCCTGGGAATCAGGATCTATACACTTCAGCTGATAAACTTCTTGGTTACGTTCAAATGTATCTTGTAATTTCTTTTGCAGCTCATTTAACTTCTGCTTGTCCGTCCAAGAATTGCCTGCAACTATTTTAGGTACATGGGGCACTGGTAATGCCGTCAGAAACAATGCCGTCCCAGTTGCGATTAATGCTATCATCCGTTCACCAATTGCCACTTGCGCTCTTAAGCCGAAGATTGCATTCATTCCCTTGGCTTTTAATTTATTAATTAGCACACGATGAAGTTCATATTCGAGAAAAGGTAGACCGTCTGATATTTCCTTAGCGTTTAGTTCTGAGCGCAAGTCCTTTTTCGAACGAACCACTTGTGCTTGCATGAAACAACCACGTCCTAAGACCAGAAGATTATTATTGTGATTATTCGCTTTGCTAACTTGATAGTTCCATATTCTTTTCACCTGTCACCTGCAAATATTCTGGCACCTCAAGTGTTGCCAGTAGTACATCCGGGACGCGTCCTTTACAACATATTGCACATTTTTTCATTTTCACATTGAAAGGAACCGATGCCAAATTATATGGTATGTGGCAAACATTACATGAATTCTTTGTAATGCTCAGTGTTAATTTTTTGGTTTGCAACGCGACTGCTGTAGCCTGTGTTCCCACTGCTGCACCAAAAGGAGGTGGCACTACTGTTGATTCTATTGTCGTTGAGCCATCAGTTGTAACAACTCCGTTACGTGCATCCTTGAACATATCACGCTCTTCCAGTGATGCAGATATTACACCGCCAGTTGCACTAACACCACCAGTGGATTTTGCCATTGGTAATATATCAGTTTGTGAAATGGAACGATTGTAAGCCATATTGATGACTGCCGCGGTGCCGGTAGCCGAAAGAACACAAACTTCATCTCTGTAAATAAAGTAAAAAAAAAAATGGTATGCAAGTGTATGGGAAATGGGATTATACTTACGATATTGTGGTCGTCTCCGAATAACCCAACACAACGTTGCAACCTAAAGCGCGCGCATGAGACCGTATCTCCATGCGTAGCTCAGTCCACCAAGAATCACGGATTTCCGGTTCATCGGGATTTGGTACACGTTCGAGCAGTTTGACTGAACGTGCCGCAACCGTCGCACCCAAATGAAGAATAAATCCAGGCGGATATCTTGTCATAGTCAAAAATGGATATTCCAACATGTCGATACCATCTGCATTCGTATTTTTCGATTGGCTTAAACGCATCAAAGCAGTGGCAGCAACTAAACGTTCACTTGCAACGCAAAGTGAATTTCCTAGATAAACACAGCTTATTAAATTCATTTATATTATCATACATAGAAAACAGATAAAAACATAAAATTTTTTCTTGAACTTGTAGGTGTATGGAAATTTAAGAATATACCAAATGTATGCATATGAAATGAGCCTTTGCCGATAGATGGCTGTATAGGCAATGGGTATTGTGAACGAGCCATGACTTGTTTTATTGCTTTGATATCTGTCAACAACGGTTAGTGTTGAAAACTTGATTTGTAATACAACAACACAAACTTTTTTCGCGTTCAAAATGCCGAATTTTTGGCCTACAACATGCATTTAAAGGAAAACGTGGCAGAACCTCAATGATTGCTTGAAGAAGCTTATGGTGACTATTCGCCATCATTAGCCACATGCAAGAGGTGGTTTCAACAATTCTATTATAATGATTTTGATATGAGAAATCAAGAACTTCAATGGAATGAACGAAATTCTTTTTTGCACCGCATTGTGACTGGTGATGAAAAATAAACAGATACTGGAGTTGGTTCAGGGGTCTATGGACCCAACACCAAAATTTCAGAGCCAATGGGCGAGTGGCCTAGCGTCTTTTAGGCCGAAATTCAAGCAATATCAATATGCGCGAGGATAAATCTGGAAAGAGGCATCAAAGGCGCACACATAGCATACTCCGTTGGGACCCGGGCCATTCTGGGATTGAGGGAAATGAAATTGCTGATGAGCTGGCCAAGGCCGTTTCCGCAGCAAACCTAACAGACCCAGATCCATACTGTGGTATCAACTGGGCGGAGGCTAAAACGAAGGTGAACAAATGGGAAGGGATACAAAAATTTCGCCAAGCCAAAAGGTTGGTTAGGCTATACACCTACAATAGGGAATCGCGCAAAATGTGCAAGACAAATATCAGGAAAATAGTAGGTTTCCTTTCAGGACATTACTACTTGAAATTTCATCTCACTAAAATCCACATTCTTGACGATACGGATTGTCGGCTCTGTCTTGAAGAGAATGAAACTACAGAACACATACTTTGCGACTGTATTGCATTGGCAAAAACAAGAATGTACATTTCCACCGTGATTGATTAGATCACGAGGAAATAAAAAAGGCTCCTGTTGTGGACATACTCAATTTCATCCACAAAGCGGAAATGATACTGGAAGAACATGGATTCCAGCTGATTTCCTTCCTTAGACAGGTACTATCTACGTAGAAAGGGATGTAATGCTATGGCATACCAGAAAAATTGGTGCTAGGCCTAAAGGGTATAGTAGATTGGATGGTTCTGACCGCACGGAGCACAATTTTATAAATGTAGCGGTACACAAAATATATTTTAGATCGCAGTGCAAAAGCTATTAATAAAGAAAAATGCGCGCTCAAAAATCGACCGCGAAAAGAGCCGCATAAACATAGTTGACATCGAAGAAAGTCGCGTAAATATAATTGCCGGCGAAAAAAGACGCGTAAATATAATTGACGGTTAAGAAAGACGCATACATAGCTTAATAAAAACATAATTTAATACTAAGACTGCCATTACAGGTATTCATCACGTAAGGGTACTATGCTAAAAAGTATTCTTTAGCTTATCTATCCCATATTTTTGTAAAAAGGAAGCGGTTAGAGGCAGTCAACGCCGTAAAAAGTGGATATTCTAAATAATTTTCTTTTATAGTGCTTTGCAGTGTAACCTTTTACATTTAAACAAAGATAAATAATTAGTTTCATATTTAATGGATGAATAGAGGTTGATCGAAGCTTGAAAATAAACAAAATGGCGCGCCTCCGATAGTTAACATAGAAAAGTAAATACTTCGATTGTATACAGTGGCTCACAGCTTATTTCGTACAGTGTATATATTTTTATGTAAATGGCTGTAACATCGAAACTAAAAAACTTATCGATAAGTTTTGAATGTAGATGTTTGTGTATGTGTTTAGTAAACCTAATAAGAAAACGGGGAACCCCAAAAATTGTTCTTTTTGTCATGCAAGAGAGAAAAACTATTGATCAGCTGATTTTCAGCTCACATCTTATTTCGTACACAAACTTCAATGTAAGTAAGTTTCATTCTGCCGCGCAGTTACAAAGTTTTTTTGAATTGTATGAGTTTTTGGACCTTTTTAACTATTATAACAATTTTTATTATTCTTATTTTAAATAGTTAAAGTGCTGTAAATTAAACATTTAGCGTTATGGGTCGTCGTACAACGATGGAACAGCGTAAACTGGTAATTAACCATTTTAGGAAAGGTCAGAGTGTGCGAAAAATTGCTGAAATGACAAATTTAAGTGCCTCAACTGTCCAATACATCATTCAACGCTTCATTCGCGAAAATCGGTTGGAGAACAAGGGCAGAGAAGCACCTAATAAGATTTTCAACGCATCAGACGAGCGTTATATTGTACGAAAAATTAAGAAAAATCCAAAGTTATCCACTCCGAAGTTGGCTGCAGAGGTTCAGCGTGAAATAGGAAAATCATCCAGTGCTGAAACTGTCCGACGTGTGCTGCGCAATCATGACTTGAACGGTCGAGTAGCCCGAAAGAAACCATTCATTTCAAAAATGAATATACAACGCCGACTTGACTACGCCAAAGAGCATATTATTAAGACTCCTGCGTTCTGGAATACCGTTATTTTCGCGGATGAGTCTAAGTTTAATATTTTTGGCTCGGACGGAATGTCATATGTTTGGCGTAAAGCGAATACCGAGCTAAACAAGGAGAACCTTAAGCCCACAGTGAAGCATGGTGGCGGTAGCGTGATGGTTTGGGCCTGTATGTCAGCAGCCGGAGTAGGTGAATTGGTTTTTATTGAGGGAACAATGGACAAAATGAAGTACCTCGAGATTCTGAAAAACAATTTACTTCAAAGTGCAGACAAACTGGGTTTGCGGGAAGAATTTCGGTACTACCAAGATAATGACCCAAAACATAAATCTGGGATTTGCAATCTTGGCTTATTTGGAACTGCCCACACTTGATGTCTCCACCACCACAGTCATCTGACATGAATGTGATTGAAAATCTTTGGTCTATTTTGGACAATAAAATAAGAACACACAAGATTTCTAATAAGCAAGACCTAAAGAAGGTACTAATGGAGGAATGGAAAAAAATCACACCAGACATCACTCAAAAATTGGTGGATTCAATGCCAAATAGACTCCAGGCTGTCATTAACGCTAAGGGATGTCATACTAAATATTAAAATCAACTTACTTTGTTTTTAGTTTGAACTTAAAGAGACTGTACGAAATAAGCTGTGACATGAATTTTCCTATTTTTTTCTTATTTTATTTTTTTATAGTGTCAAACACTAAAATTTTGAAAAAGTAAATTTTGGAAAATAAAAAACAAACCTTCCTTTCAAAAATGGCATTTATATTTTGTTCAGATTTTTGCTATATTAGGAATTACGACTGCAGCAATTTTTAAACTGTCACTGTACGAAATAAGCTGGGAGCCACTGTACATCGCATAAATTTCATTCAAATTCGTAATTTTTGGTTTAGAATTGTCACCGCCTGAAAAAATATATGCCCTTCCAATCATGCCAACTGATATTGTGATTGTATTTCCAACTGACCGATAGTTCGTTTACGATATCATAAACGATTGTAATTCCTTGTTTTTCTTGAAGAAAACTATCGTTTTCGAGCTCATTTGTGATTCAAGAACGCACAATTTTTCGTTCTTAATTTGCCACAAAAACATTCGTTTACGATATCGTCAAACCAATTAGTTTGGTGTGTAAGGGCCACTTTTTCAGTGCGAGTTTAATTCTATTTGTCGTTTAAACTAAATTGAAACTCGATTTACAGTTTTTCAGTCAAATTTCAACGTAGTTTAAACTAAGTTTAAACGCACAATCTAGCTGGGTTAAATTAAGATTAACATATCATTTGTTCAGCTGTCTGTTCTTGACGTTGACGTAAATTTAGTTTAAAAGCTTAAACCTAGTTTAAACTTGTACTGAAACACTGGCACTAAAACACAAAAAATATACTACTGATAGAAAAATAGAAAAGCGAAAAACTCGTAAATATAGTTCATTAACATTCTTTTAAACTTTGTATCAATGAGAAATTTATAGAGAAACTCTATAAATAACTCTATAACTCTATAAACTCTATAAATACTCTATAATAACACTCCATTATATGGACACTGGCTAATATAAAGTTGTGAGAACAATTTTAGAGCTGTAGAGCTTGGAACCACCAACAAGAACTCCATACGAATTGGGGTGAAGTATAATAGCCTAGACAGACGGCAGCCTAATTCCGGATTACGGAGTTAATTCGAATTAACTCGGGCATTAAATTCAGATAATCCGCATAAACTCGATGAGTTAATTCTCAAAATAAAAGAGGATTAAGGCAATTTACGATGGCAACACTGCTGAAAATTGTCTATTGTGAATTTTTCTCCATCCATTTTACAAAACATTAGGTGTGTTCGCTAACAAAAAAATTTCAAAAATTGTTAACAGCTTTCAACATGAAAAGTGTTGGCGAACAAATAAATCCAGCTGTTAATTACGAACGGTGAATGTCAATTTACAAGTTTCTGATAGTTTTCAGTTCACGTACTTCTTGTAGATTTTCTCATATCGGGAGTGATAGATGACAGAAATTGATAGTGATAGTAATGTAAGTGGACAGACCTAATAAAACAGCAATCAGCCGTTTAGTTAATCCGCAATACTGCCGTCTGTCAGGTTATTATTTTATTCGGATTAAGTGCGCCGGTAATCCGGAATTAGGCTGCCGTCTGTCTAGGCTATAAGGCATAATACGGTCAGCGTACTTACAGGCCGATTCTGTGCTCTTGATAAATTCACCAAATTGACAGTTTGTCAATATTTTGGTATTTGTCAAGAATTGGTATTCTGTTACTGAAAATATAAGCTCGCAAATGTTTATCCATCACAAGACAAATTCAAAGAAAAGTGTGGCCCAGCATTTACAAATCAGGAAGGAGTACTACTTTCTTCTTGATTTGGACGCTCTTTTGGTATAGATAAAAATTTGTATTTATAAATTACGAAATGGCTACGAAATTGTCCCGGATATTCTAAATTCGGAAAAATGATATCCGTCATAGAATCCAATAGCTGTCGGAATTGATTTTAAAACCTACTAAAAATTGGTTTGGTGTCATGAATTCCGACATTATTGGTTTTCTGTTCGAATCGGTTTTAGTGTCGATTTGAACTGTCTCTGAAACCAATTTTATCGGTTTCTTATCGGAAATAAAGCATGCAAATAACAATTGACAGATTTCATTTGCTCACGTTTTCAAAGCAGGATAAACCAGCTGTAGATTACCTTAGCTGAGTCGCAGAGCAATGGAGGACCACCACTGAAGGATGTAAATTGATGGTAAAAAATAAAATTAAAGTATTGCCACAAATTAAATGATACACAGTCAAAAATTTAGTTTAATTTTAATACCATTTTAGTATATATATAATATATAACAATGCCAGAAAGTATTATATTAAAACCATAAAGAAAATAGAGAGAACGTTGAGAGAGTAGGTATTCGTGGTATTGAAACTATATTTGGAATGAATTAAACAAAGATTTTCTTCTTTAAAATGAACCATTTTTTTAATTCAACTCATGCAAAGTGAATTTTGTCCATTTTCGTTAAAATTCGCGAGGTTGTCTGCTTTAAATGCTGGTCAAATATAGACTAAATTGCACAGAATGCTCAAAATTTGACAGTATTCCAATGTTGCATTTAAAGTTATTATCCAGGTAATTCAAAAAGTTTTACGGATTTTAAAACTAACACATTGTTTTCAACGTTAGCTTCGAATGCATTGGAATAAATGATACACTCGATTCTGCGTACTTAACGATTGCCATGTAAATTCACCCATGACAAGAAGAAGCTTTTTATCCACAACTATCAGCGAAGTATGGATAAATATCACCGCTTAACTCTCCATACAAATCTACAGCTAATTGTGTATATAAGTCAAATAAAACACACCTAACATTTAGATTGAGGAAAAACATACATCAACATCCTTAATTCATTATACACTTAAAGGGCCTGTGGCGGGCAAAATATAGCCTGTCAAATTTGAACACAAATATTCCATTAAAACAAAGTTAAATGCCTACCGCACACCAGGGCTGTTCCTCTACACGTAAGCGATTTCTGTGTAAACGTCTGAATAGGTAACCTTTACTCTCTATTTTAATTGCAGTTTAGAAAAATGAATTCTAACTGCAACATTAATTTTTGAAAGAGAAACCCTTGTTTTTTGGCGGCTTTATTGTTCACAAATAAAGTATAACTAAATGCATAAACTTGCAATGGAACTTAGCACTAATATAGCAACACGCCACAAACCGTTTATGTATTTATAACATAATAGTGTATTTATTGCCGAAAGTCTTACAATCATATGGGGATACAACACTTTCAATTATTCGCTGTCAATTTATTTCAGATTTTATTCAATGTATTTTATTTGACATGATGCAGGTTTATTTCGTTAGCAAAGAGAAGTTTGAAGTGTAATGGTCATTCCTTCATTCTCACCATTCTCACCACATCAACAAATGTACTGGTTTGACAGAAAAACATTGAGAGTGTAATATCCCACACAGCAGCACTTTTACTTACTTTTACGTTGAAGAACTTTGTTTATATTTAAAATTGAAACGATCAGCGATGAAGAGAGAAAGAATAAACAGATGAAAGGATAAGTGTTGACATTTAAGTTTTTCCAATTGTACCTAATTAAAATGCGAGGCGAAATGCATCATTTTGACCAAAATTGAACCTCATTTTTCCCATTTTAAATAAAAGAAATTTTACCCGAAACAAAGTTTATAAAAATATGTGATTGGCTTCATATAGTGATTAAAGTGATTTTTTCCTACAAAAAAAAACATTGTTTGGATATGCTCTTAGATTTATATAGCTATTATGACAATACAAATCAATCGGAAAAACTGTGGACAAACTTTACAACAACGTATAGTATTGCTTTTCTAGTCATCTATACGGCTCTTTCTATCAACAACTGCTGTCCTTTTATGGAAGTAATATTGAACTGATGACGGACCACCAGGTGTTGACAACCATTTGATCCAAAAAAGAAACCACCAGTTATAACACTTCACTATACATTAGAAAAACACCACACAGCACGGAAACGCTGATGCACTTTCCCGTCTTCCAATTGCAGAGAATACAGATTTCACAACGAACGACACACTCATTTCTTAATAATGCCATCGCCAAAGAAACACATACGGTTGGTTGCAGTCCTTAGCAAAAGGACAAGATAATTTGAGACCATACTTTAATCGAATATTATTTTTATCTTTACATAATGGAGTAATGCTAATGCACACATACACGCATTGTCATTCTAACTATATTACAATAAAGAGTCCTCGCCATGCTCCACGAATCCCATTGGGGCAAGAATCGTATGAAGTAATGGCATTACGCAACGTGTAGTATCCAAAGATTAATGAAAGTCCCTCTGTCAAACAGCGTCTAGCAATCTAAAACGACAATTCTCATAAAGGTCTGAGTTAAAAAATCAAGAGAACGAATTCATCTCGATTCAAGTGTCAACACACCGTAGAATTAACTTCAACAACTTCGAGTACAACGGAAGAAATATTCTCTATTGAAGGGTTACCACAAAACAGTAAATTCTGCGGGTTTATCGACCGCTACGTTCCTACCCAATGATTTGTTAGAACATTTAAAGAGGTATGCAATGAAGGGGAACAACAATAGTGTACTGACTTCCTACAAGTAAAGGGTATTTTTTAGATGTTCCATTTTCCGACAACGATTAAAGCGTGGCAAAATGGTCGGATCTGGCAATACTACTAACCGTGTTTTATTCGACAACTCGCTATCTTTGTGCCAATAGAACGACATAGATGTTAAGTTTACTAAGCAGAGTTGATTTAATTTATATTTTATATATATATATTTTAAATTTAAAGTAGAACAAATTCTGATTATTTAATTGATAAGCTTTTGAAAATTAGTGAAATAATTTTGCCGCAAAATTGTTCCTTTTGCTTTTCTTCTTAATTATAACATTTTTTACGTTTAAATGAATAGATAACGATAAGTAACATCTCTGTACGAAAGAAAAAATGAATGTGAAGTTAAAGCTACATATCAGGTATTTCAGGTGTTGCAGCTTCCGTAGTCCTTCAGGCTTTATAAGCCTTTTAGGCGATCAACTCCACATCAAACTTATCACGCTTCGAAGTTGTGACATTTCGCAGGCCAAATGATTACTTGGGGACAAAAAATTGTCACCATTGGCGGTGACAGCTGGATTTTCGTCGTTTTTGAAGTATGGCCCGGCAATATCGGATCAACAGAGTGCATTATTAGTGGATGAGTCAACCGTCGATTTGTGTCACTTCATATGCGACAACTTTGCTTTGCAAAGCTTCTAAGCCAGAAGTGAATCTCATCATTGAACACCATTTGACGATAAATTCTCATCTAACTGAACACTGATTTTGGAAATAACTTCCTCAAGTTGCAAACGCTGTTCACGTATATGTCTTTGCATGACGAAATGTAAAACATAGTAGAATGACAAATAGGACAACTTGTCAAATTAAATGTCATAATGTCGAGGTTATCTCTTTTGAAGGGAATAGTCTTAAAAAATACCGAAAATATTTTTCTTTCGAACGGTGCCCACTTATCGGGAAGCAATTGACAATTCTTCCGGCAGTAACAATTTGTCATAAAAAGCTTCTAAAAGAACTCTGTGACAAAGCTCAAAAAGTGAAGTGACGAGGGTTCTGCCGATCGAAACAAACTTATTTAACACGCTCAACAGTACTGGAAGAGAAGCTCAATCAAAAAGCCTTTCGGGGCTTATAAGAATGAAACATATTTATATATTTTTATTTTTAACCTTAAAAACCATACGATACTTAAATATGAAATGAAGAAATATATGAAATATGAGATATAAGAAAGAGAATCAAACTTACCTTTGGGCGTGACACTTAAATCAGAATCGGATGAACGACGACAAATTCCTTCGGTTGGCTCCCTTGGTACGGCTGTTGTTACGGTCGAAGCTGTGTTTGTTGTTGTCGAGAAAATACTGTCTACCTGCGATTGTGTTGATCCGGAAGACGATGAGGTATTTATGGTGAGTTTTGATGCGCTCGGAGACATTTTGCGATTATTACTTAAAGCCGATCCTACTGTAGTTGCGGTATACGTACTAGCAGCACCCGAAGGTGTGGTCATGGCAGTAGCAGCAGCAGCGACTATAGCGGCCGAAGCAGGTGATGCAAAGCGTTTCATACTCGGGCTATCGGTAATAGCACCACTACCGGTGGCGGAGCTAGCATTAATCTCGTTCAGTGACCTATGATGGCAATGTTTTTTGATGCAAAGTAGCGGATTTGAATTGATGGATTGTGCAAGCAATGATGAATTGATATTATTACAATGTTTATTAGTAGTCTTAGTATGACCAGTTAATTTATCTATATGAAAATATTTATTATGAATTGTAACTGGACTACCCGCATTATTTTGTGGGTATGGTACTCTATTCTTATCAACATCTAATGGACTTAAGGTAGTAACGGATAGAGATCTAGATAAAGCAACTACAGTGGTAGGTATATTTATTTCATCTTCATCTACAAATATCTCGGATTTGTCGGATTCTGATGGCGTAGGTGTGGATGGGAATATCTGTAGTATTGGAAAATTGAGTTCTGTCGACTGTGTTGTTATGGAGAGGTTAAGGTTTTTTACAGTTGTTTTTACAGGTGTATTTGCAACAGAGGCAACGACACCACCAGACTGCCAGGATACTGGTGCTGAAGTATTAGCATAATTTTCAATAGTTAAATTATTAAGTGAGCGAGAATGAACAAGTGGAGTAGCAGGCAAAGCAAGCATATTTGTCGAATTGTCGTAATCAATTAATAGCTCAGGCTGCGAGGAATAGTAGGATTTGCAATCGTCCGTGAGTAAAAGTGGTGGTGTAACCGCATCATTGGTTGTTTGCTGCCGCGGACGCTTTTGCATCATGCTTATAGAAACCTTTTTTTTTGGTTTATGTATTAGTTCCTAAAACATAATTCATATATAAAACATTTTGCAATTCCATATCATTTATATATGTATATATATATATATATATATATATATATATATATATATATATATATATATATATATATATATATATATATATATATATATATATATATATATATATATCAGGTGTAGTAAAAAGAAATCCATTATTTTAAAGATCAAGATTGTTTGAGCACGCGTCAAAGATGGACACCAGTAAAGAGAAAATACGCCGTATTTTACAGTTTTTCTTCGATAAAGGCGATAACGTAAGCCAGACGGCTGAAAATGTGAATAGTGTTTATGGCGTGCAATTTTGGTTTCGTCGATTCCGTTCCGGTAATTTTGATGTCAAAGATGCACCACGATCTGGAAGGCCAATTGTCGAAAATATCGATAAATCGATCATGTAAGCACTGTTTCTATTGCCCAGGAGATAAACATTGCACAAAAAACCGTTTGGAACCATTCAAAAAAGGCTGGATATAAAAAGAAGCTCGATGTATGGGTGCCACACGAGTTAACGCAAAAAAACCTCATGGACCGAATTTCCATCTGCGAATGGCTGCTGAACCGCAACAAAATCGATCCATTTCTTAAGCGGATGGTGACTGGTGATGAAAAGTGGTTCGCTTACGACAACGTCAATCGAAAACGGTCGAGGTGGAATCGCGGTGAGCCGGCGCAAACGTTGGCCAAGACAGGATTGATGGTCAGGAAGGTTTTGCTATGTGTTTGGTGGAATTAGCAGGAAATCATCTACTATGAGCTGCTCCCCTACGGCCAAACTCTTAATTCGAACCTGTACTGTCAACACTGAAGGAAGAAATCGCCCAGAAGTGGCCAGCTTTGGCCAATAGGAGATGAATTGTGTTCCATCAGGACAACGCCAGGCCACACACATCGATAGTGACTCGCCAGAAGCTCCGGGAGCTTGGTTGAGAGCATCCACCTTATAGTCCGGACCTGGCACCAAGTGATTACTACCTGTTCCTGTCTATGGCGAATGATTTTGCTGGTGAAAAATTCGCCTCAAGTGAAGCTTGCGAAAGTCGACTGTCCCAGTTTTTTGCCAATAGGGACCAGGGTTTCTATGAGAGTGGCATTATGAAATTACCTTCAAAATTGCAACAAGTTATCAAATAAAACATTTGACCTAAATCGGATAAAAAAAATGGATTTCTTTTTACTAAACCTATAAACATATACATATATATACATAAAATATATATACATTTTTATTCAATTAAGAGTAGCAATATTTATAAGGAACCTGAATATGTTGCGAAAATGTCTTCAGATCTTGTAACATCGAGAAGTGTCCTTTCTTCGAATCTGGCAAACACTCATCAATGCTTTGCCTTGTTTGACCGGGTTTAATCCAATTCTCTATAGCAGGATCATAGTCATCAATATTAGAAGACTTTAAAAATCTTTCCATATTGTGAACATTGATACATGTCATTTCATCGGGCTCATTTTCGCCACCTACATCGATTTCTTCCTCTTCGTCTACTTCTACTGCTTTTTCTTCCACTTGTATTTGTTCCTCTCTCCATTTATCCTCTTCGGTTTCAGTACTACCATCCAACGATGAGTATGATTTGTCTTCGTACATACTGACTTCGCTATACAACGAAGGAGGTTCGTTTTCGGAGCACTGACGAAGCAAATGTTCCCTATCAACACTCAAACTGCTGTCATCAAGTGTTAATAGACCTAATGGAAAATCTTCAGGGCAAAGCTGCGGTGATGATCGTGTGTTTTCCTGATAATCCGTCATAATTGCAACTTTAGATGCCTTTGGTTGCATGGCGTTGAAACTTGAATGCAACATATCTGCGTCATCGCTCACAGACCGAGTAATGGCATGATGTGATTTTTTAAACGATTCGCGTTGTACCACTTTGGAATCAATATTTATGCGTCTGTTTTTTGCTTTGAAACTTGATTTACGTACATCGTATATAGAATTGTACGTTGATGCAACAGATCCATCTTTGATTTTGTTCTTTGAGAAAATACTATTTAAAGATCTTGAAGTATTGTCGGGAGATTTTGAATCGTCGCTGACAACTATTTTACGACGGATCGATGCACACTTTTCACTCAAAATATTACGCGAAGAACGTGTTAAACGGCGCATATGGTGTTTCAATTTTTTAATTGGTTTTTCGCCACGTTCATCCTCTTGTTTTATTAGGTCCAACATTATGTCAGTATCATTCATTTCTGAGCTAGCACTTCTGAAGCCAAATAAAGTGGAAGAACTTAATTTATTTATATGGAATTTAAACTCCGTGTTCTCGCTGAAGTCCATACCACTGCATGTAAGGAATTCTAAGTATTTCAGTGTACGTCTATCATTTATATATTCAAGGTCAAATAGTTTATTATGTGAACGTATCATTATCGAAATGAATAATATGAGAAACGCAATGAGGGAAGAGTACACAACAACAAATAACAACATCAACATGGTTAGTTTGTTTTGAATTAGTTGATTGAAATATTAGATAGTTTCATACAGTAAATTTGTGGCAATGCACGCGCGATATAAACAGGCGGGAGAGAAGGAAAATATTTCATTAATATCGTGTGTCCAAATATTATTTAAATTATGGAGTATGCTTATAAAAGTAATCAAAATATATATATATCAGGTCAGTCCATAAGTTCGTGCGTTATTTTTTCAATAGTTTCACAGTAGGAGCTTTTGCGTACAAAAAATGATTCGTGGGGGATAAAGGAACTATTTTTATTTTTCCTGATGTATTGTGCATTCAACAAGTGATTTTAATCGCGGATAGTAGTGCGCGTTGCTAAAAAATTTCATTATTAACTATTTCGAATAAATAAAATGAAGTTGTTAAAATTAATTAATTATTTCTGTTTTTTATTCAACCAATCCGTATTATTTTGGAACAGAGGGTATACATATATGCTAGACAGAAAAGAAATAGAGCTAAACAAAAAGATATAATTAAATAGAAGTAGAAACTTTGAAGCTAGTTCGACAAATAAAACAATTTCAGCTTCAAGATCGTACTCAACATTGAACAAACGTTCTGAACACTTTTTGGTATTAATTTTTTCTTAGAAGGGATTCGAACTCACAACCTGCAGCTGATGTTAAGAAAAACAACGCACTAACCAACTTGGCTACGCCATAATATAAAAATACACTGATCTGGGACTTGCTCCTACTATTGCTAGCACTAGGCCATTTACCTAACTTCTTCGTGAAAATTTCAAAATATCCTATTGGGACTTTATTGTACTTGTATTGTACAACTTAAAAAGTTACATATTATAAGGCAAACTTATTACATTCCTGAATTTTATACTTACTCCTCTATTAATGCATCCGTTGTAACAGACTGTGTGTTAGTTTCTTTTGTTAGCGTTACTGCAGTTCCTATACCTCGTGCAACAACTCCAACATCACCTTCTAAATCAAAAGACTGAGCATATCCAATAACTGCATTGGCCCCCATATTAATCGCTTTTAGACCCATTTTACGTTGTACCTAAAAATTCCAAATTATATCCATGAAGTAAAAATGCTTGTTTGTCTAGACTTACTTAATAATACCGTAATATATTTAATTCCACCAGAAACAGACAGAAGAATGTCTCATATATTATAATATATATAAAATAGTGAAGGGATCACAAAAATTACTCCAATTGGAATATGTAAATAATGAGGAAAAACTCAACATGAATAAGATATGATTGAAAATTTATAAGAAAGCAATTTGAATATTGTTAATGCACGAAAGACAATATTATCGGAATCGATAATTGAAAATTTTCAAATATAGACAATTTCGAAAATAATATTTTTCAAAAGACTTTTATGTTAAACGTTATAACTGGTCGGGGCCCTGGTTGGAGGTAATTCCGAAGAAGCAAATTTCGAGTCAAACCTGCTCATTGGCTTGGATTCCTGCTCTCATTAATAAAGATTCCTTCGAAGCCTTAGCAAAGATCACGCTAAAGGTCTGCAAGCAAGATGGAGAACCTAACAAGAAAGCATCTGATTTTGAGAACCCTCCTGATATCGGAGCGGAGTCAGAATTAGTAAGTCGCACCAGTTTTGAATGTGACCATGCACTATCGGATATCGAACTGGTCAGGCGACTGTCTAGAGGTAGACATCACTGCGGTACAAAACTTTGCTGCCTCAAAGGTTGCGGATGCAACTTGTATAAATCTGCCTCCACCATTCTAAGCTGGCATCTGCCAACTTACACCTCCTCCTAAACTCGGTCAAGCGCGACTTTACAGCAACGAGCACTTTTTCTGCGCCAAATATGGTCGTTTTTGCTTCAAATCAATTACGAATATGTCCAACAGCTATAAAGAATATTCGCCGGTAATTGTTTTAACCTTTTCAAGGTAAAAAAAAAACTGTCGCCGTGATCTTGTCGGCCAACAGACCCACCTTGGCTCACTTTGGTGCGACTTCACCCGGAAATGTCCACCGATTTAACTGTTCCTTTGTCTCTGGTGTGTTGTACTATTACAGAAGAAAGACAAGACAGTTAGATACGTTATCTTGCGAAAACATCACCAAACCATAGTTTTAACACAGCTTAATTTTAATACGAATACGATTTGACATTCTAACTAAGTTTAAACGCTCACTGAAACGCTCCATCCAACCGGTCAACTAGATATAGGGTCACAAATTCCAAATTGAAGTAATTCAAGAACGGAGATCGAATTTTTTATTGGATTTGTGGTGGAATTTAACTTCTAGCTTGAACTCTGCTTATAATTAACATTTCTACTCACTTGGCCAGAAAGTTTTAGAAAAACAACCTGACGCGCCTCGTTACTGGCACGCGGTGTTCGTATTTTATCAATCCACTGATACTCTGGATCATCATTAACCACTAATTCTTCAACGAAACCATGTATTACTTGTGCACGATATCCAAAAGGTATGCAAGGCGCTAAAAATAAGAACAATACACAATTTCTTTTAACGATTGAATACATGCGTATGAGTTACATATGTGAAGGATTAAAAATGCAACTTACAATGAAAGAAGGGTATTCCACAAGAACTTTGACGAAATTTGTTTAGATCCGAGAATAAATCAACTTTTACGATGACATTTACTTCCCCACGTATGCCATGCATAGTATCGAATACAGGTATCCAACCAGATAATACAGTGGCTTTTCCTTGTGTCGCTTGGCCGGATGTTTCTAAACATAATGGATTAAGACTTATGTTAACTTTACCAATAGCGTCATTGGCCGAATATGTATCATAATCCATTAGACGAATTTGCAATGGTTCATCTTGCAGTTCAGAATCATCTACTTCAAAACGAAACCTGTAAAAATATATTTAAGGGTCCAAGTTTTTAATTTTTTAAGAACATAGTAAGACAGAAAACAGATTACAAAATCACGGAAATTTACGGAATCATCATTGTTTTTGCGAATTTCTCGGAAAAAATATCATCAGTCGATTCTCCTTCAAATTGATTATCTATTATAACGATAAGCTTTTTAGTCGCACTCACATTATTTTTCAAATTGTAAAGTCCAACTGATAAAATTACATGATCGCAATGTCTGTATAAGCCGAATTTACCGTTATTAATTATAATTCGATAAATTGACCAGTAGGAATTCGCATACACGAACGAGCTTTAGAATACTCTTATATACGGTCAAATTGACGGTCCTGGGGTTGGGACCGTCTAATATAAGTAGGCCCTTCTAATACTGTCCAAAATTTAACACGCACAACAGTACTGGAAAAGAAGCTCGGCCAAAGGGCCCTTTGAAACTAAAGGGTGATCCAACAATCGATTGTGGTTTATTGTAGACATAAACAAGTGATTTCACATACCCAATGAAAAGTAATCCAACGGCATCAGATCACAAGACCTGAATACCATAAACCTATCACAACGCCATATGAACACCATAAAGTGGTCAAAGAGCACGAAAAACATTTCTCACTGAACACTGATTTTGAAAACAAATTTCCACAATTTGTAAAGGTTCTGGCGTAAGTCTATTCATGGTGAAATGTCAATAAATAATGAACACAAATGTCATATGAACATGACAGTTGTTAGGCGTGAAATGTCTGAGAATCGATATTGGAAAAAGTACCTCCTAGTGGATCACTCTTTATAAGTGCCACATATTAATACGAACTGAGCACACTGAAACACAAGCTTTTAGGAGAAAACAAAATAAAGTTGAAAAGTATTAAGACGGAACACAGCACAACAGATCCCTTGTTACGTCACTTTTTTTCGAGCTTTGTCAAAAGGTTATTTTGAAAAAATATTTCAAAAGTGTTACTATTGTTTGCCGACAGATGGACGCTGTTTTCAAGATCTGTTTTTACTATTAAATTGGTCGTTGCAGCAATTCGAACTCCAATTACTTAACTAAACAAGGACGTGTTTGAAAATATTTTTTTAAGTACTATCACAGCAAACTTGTATAATTACAAATATGTACTAAAAAATGCAAAGCAAAGTTTCGACAGTTAAATTATATGCATGAAGATGTTGGATTTTGCTCTACCTCAATTGAGAAATGTATACTGCGATAAAAAAATGTATTAATTTTGGTCCAGTTGTTAGTTAATGATATATGTAACTTGCAACCACACTATAGCATTTAACTTACCAGTCAGTATTCCATTGTGGATTCAACGATTTTCGGCACACATCTGTTTTGTGGGTAACATTCCCTAATTTTATTTCTACATATGCATCTGTTGTGTCACTCCCTCTATCCATAACGGGCAAATTTCGACCCGCTTTAATTTTTACACCAATCTTGCCAGGCATTTTTCAATATTTTATATTCCACCTCACGAAATTTATTACTGTGATGTCTAATATTTTTAATAATTTGTCTGGAGGTTATTAGTCTTAAAATTATCATGTACTATATTACATTGTTAAAATTATGATGCAGCAGAACGGCTTTTAAAGAAAAATAAATATTTATTAAAAAGAAACAATAGTTGCTCATAGTATAACATAATACACTTATCGCCTAAACATTTAATTAATATTAACACATATTACTGCATTAAAAATCACTTGACTAGCTCCACTTTATTTGCGTACTCGCGTTTATAACATCAGCTGTAATCACCAAATAAAACGATATAATACAATATCGATAATTTTGTTCTCGACCGATTGCGGATGGGCGATATTTTCGATATATAGAATATCGATATAATGTGAAGAAAAGGAGTACCATATTTCATTAAGATGGACGGGTGACTAGTCTCCTCTACTCAGACAGTAGCTGGGTATACACCCATGAAGCAATTACTCCAATGGCCTGTTTCTGTATCTCAATGGAGAACTTCTCCACCGCTGATGACATAGTTCTCAACCACCAAGTTTTTGTTGAGTTTGGTGAATTATTAAATATGCAGATTCTAAAAAACATACGTGAACGAAAATACATTTTTAAATATACAAATCGCACTGGATTTTTTCATTACCAGCTCACTCACTTGTGAATATAAAAACAAAAAATTTTTAGGCGCTGACGCCTATATAAGATGTGGCTCAAGGTCAAAGCTCAAATTATTTTTAATATTTTAAAAAAATTGATACTTCATAATTTTTTTTTCAATCTGTTTGGCTTTCTTCAAATTTAGTTTCGCGACCATCAGTTTTTTCAGATAAAAGTCTTTCTTGAAAGCCGCCCTTTGGCCGGTCGCAAGAATAAACCCTTTATAGGACCGACGCCGGGTTCGCGACCATCAGTACTTACAGATAAAATTCTTTCTTGATAGCCAGCTTATTTTGAGGATCGAAAAAAATATAGTACAATAATAGGCGTGTAGGTCAAACAACAACAAAGCCGTTAAGTCTAGTGGTTAATGCTGTAAGTACAACTTCGGCGAACGGCGAATTTCGTTGTAAAGCGCGACGCAGGATTCTTGACGAAAATAGGCGAAAATATGTACACATAAATTGAGCCTATATTATAGACAAAAGCTAAACGAATTTTTAGCGAACTGTATCTTGAGAAGAATACGAATTTACGAAATATAAACGTGATGGCACTCTGTACTTAAAAATGTGAATAGCTCGAGAATTCGGAAAACCTCAATTACAAAGTGGTTCTAATTTGTGAGCGTCTAGTGTATTAGAAATTGCTTTTCAGATGTGTAATAGGGCGTTTATGCTGACGCATAAGTGTACATTTAGGACAGTTAGCCTAAATGCTACACTAATGCTGCAACTAGCCACCGACGTAGCGTACGTACGTACCGCCCGTACGTAAGAACATACAAAATTGCATTGATTTTCTCCGCTACGAGCAACGTCTACGTCACCGTCATACGGTGGTGAGTTTTCGTTTACACGACATTCCCATAAGATAGGTCGTGTCAGCTGACACGTTCTACGTTTTTACGTCGGTGGCTAGTTGCAGCATAACCCAGTGTCCACACGTGCAAGTGCAAGTTCGAAAAACTCAATACATTCAAACTTTTCCACTAATACACTCACACATTTGCTACTTGCAGGCCTTTTCGCAAATTTTCGAAACTTTTCGGAGAGAATACGTATACTCTACTTGCAGCAAGTTACTTGCACGTGTGGACGCAGTGTAAGGGTGTGTGCGAGTTCGCCTAAATTGATGTCTAATTATTATTTTCGAAGATTGCAGAGTTGTTTTTAGCATTCAGATTAAACGTGTGAGAGAGTTTTGTTGACGGTGGGCCTGACCCGTCGGTTCTTGTTCCAGAAATATGTTCCTGATGTTGATGCTGCTACTCCTGTGGATTGCACTTGGCGCAGAAATATAACACTTATGTTTTCCTTGTTTCTTTGCTCAATGTTTGTACAAATTTTATTATGTAAATTTAAATTTAACTTATATATATTTCCTTTTGAGTACTACACTTTTCTTGAAAATATGAACAATATAATATTTTAACGAGAAAAAAGTTAATATAAGGTTTAGCCCCAAAACAAAGAAGCGGTAAAGAGAGAAATAGAATAACAATACTGAGCGGAATGGGAAGAGTTGGCAAGGATCGGTGATGCCCGATCGTTACTCAACCCATTCCCTCAATTTAGAACACAGTGCAGTACATAGATCTCTTTTGGCGTAGACACAGATTCTAAATGCAGAAATAAAGTTGCATTTAGTTGCATTTAGGTAGAGAATTTTGCATGGATAAGTATACAATTAGAGTAGCATTTATGCTAAATGTGCTAAATGTGTATTTATAGCTCAGCATTAATATAGCATTGCAATAACAAAAAAACATATGATTGCAATTGTGCCTAAATGTACATTTATTAAAAGCGGGTGCATGAACGGTCTTAGAAAAGTCAATGTTCGAAAGCAGCAAATGTACATTTATAGTTCATCATAAACACCCTATAATACATGAACCAATTATTGGAGATCACGCAATTAGCCAACCGTTTTTTGGTTTTGCATTTTCGTGGTAATTTGTTAGCGACATCATCATGAAAACTATTGTTTATAAACACTTTTGTTAATTTTTAACGAATTTTACTTATTATATTTTATAATAAATACCAATAATAATCGTACTGAATCACAGCACAAACAAATCACACACAAACATGGCCCCAAAAACATGACGTGAGACCAGAAATTCATTGTTTTATTTGCATTAGTTACGTGACCTCTTCTTTCGAACGGTACCCACCTGTCGGCAAGCAATTGGCAATTCTTCCGAAAGTAACAACTTGCCATGAAAAGCTTCTAAAAGAACTCTGTGACAAAGCTCAGAAAAAGTGATGTCGCAAGGGTTCTGCCGTTCGGAACCGGCTAAAATAAGTAGGTCCCTTCTAATACTGTCCAAAATTTAACACGCACAACAGTAATTGAAGAGAAGCTGGGCCAATGAGCCCTTCGGGGCTTTAAGTACCACATATTTATTTTTATTTTTTACGTGACCTCTATTCGGTGCATATATGTATGAAAAAGAAGTTGGCTACTCACATGAAAATGGAATTCGCAAGTACATTTAGTACAAGAAAATCGATAAATTTGATATAGACGCCATGTTTTTTATGCGGTGGTAACGCTCTTTGCTCGAGTTAAAGCGATGAATATATGTTTCCATAATACTATAGTTCAGTAATAAAATTTTAAGAAGTGTGCTTAATTGATGTTTACATTATAGCTAATCATTTTCATATTATCAGTGTTTAATAAGAATCAGTCGTAAAAATAGTTTTTGTGCGTGTCGGGATCAATATAGTATAATTGGAAAACTGAAGTAAATTCGTGTCAAAAGTAAAAGTAGATTTAAAAGAACACTAATGGAAGCTGCGCCAACAATAGTTTCGCCTAACGTAGGGGCACCAGCGCGTGGAGGTTTTCGTGGTCGTGGTGGCGGGATCTCAATGCGTGGTAGCTATGAGCGTGGTCGTGGCAGGGGAATCGGCCGTGGTCATTATCTTGGAGGCCTAAGACGTGGTGGAGGTCCAGGTGGAATCGGGGGTGGACCGCCCCAAGGTGTAATGACTAGTGGCAGGGGAACACGTTCCAGAGGTGGGCAAGGTTACCAAGGTCGAGGAGGGTTTTCTCAAAGGGGCGGGCCTCCCATGCGTGGTGGTCGACCACCGTTATATATCCAACGTAAGTAGTTAAAATGCAGTAACAAAAATCTTCTTATAAAAATATTTTGGGCACAGCAACAAAGCAGCATACTGGCGCTGAGAATAACAAAACTGTTTCGCCAGTACCAGCAGCCTCAGGAAATGCTATACCTGCGGCTCGTGAAGGTACAACAGCGGCTTCACCAGTATCAGCTACTAATGGTGGGAGTGCAGTTGCTTCAGCTCCTCATGATAGCGTTGTCACGATCAGTGCAAATGGTTCTATAGGTGGAGCACCACGTGGACATGCACGAGGACGTGGTAATTCGTTCTTTCGTAATGGTGGACGTGGTGGGTACAATCCACATATTAATGGGATGCATGGAGCACATAGTGTCCCAGAACATGGTCAGATGTCAATACGTCGTGGCGGCCCGCCACGAGGACGTGGTGCTTTAATACGTTCTCCCATGCACCAACCACACAGCGCTAATATGCAAATAGCTCCAGTTCAGTCGCTTAAAAGAGGGGCACCTGGGGGTCCTCCTTTCCCTAAGCGTGGGCGTTACGAAGGTGGACCGTATTCGCAACGACCAATGGCACCTAAGTACCATCAACCACCACAACATGTAGCACCTATGACATCACAACCAAATTATGGTGTTCCACCAAGCCATCATCAACAATCACAAAGGTATTTATAGATGGCATTTTAGTCATCAAGGTTATATATTAAATTTATTTTACTTAGTCACCATGGGTATCCTTCACATGAGCAACAAGCACAAGCTGTTGATCCCTATGCACAATCATATGCCACTCCTACCGCTCAGTCATATAACGGATATGGTCAAAATACTGGTTATTCATCACCAACGCCGCAGGCAAGCAGCAGCTATGCTGTTCATCATAGTGCTGGTGAATACGATCAGAGCCAATATCAAGGCTACAAGTACGTTTTAAAATAACATTTGTCTTACAAGTGGAAGAACTAATCCTTTTTTTTTTAGTTCTTCAACTTATACAAATCAACAGGACGCACGTTATCAATCGTATGGGCAAGATTACACCCAACAATATGGTGCACCAGCTGTAGACTATAATTCAACTCCTCAGGCTGATTATTCACAACATCATGCTCAACAAGCATATGATGATAGAGCCTACACCGGTTATGGTGAGTAATATTATTGCGATCACAGATAAATCAGTTATGAATGTGAAACGAAAATATTAAAACAAGAAGTGAATATCTTTATACTATTACCCAAATTAATGGAATTATGCAATTACCAAAGCAATCTCTACGTAAACGTAATTCCTAAGTTTTATTAATATGTCATTGCTAATTGCTTGCCGACGGGTGGCCACCGTTCAACAAGAATTGAAACACGTTACATCGAAAAAGTTTTTTGTTTGTTAATATTCCCATCTGTTCATTAGTTTAGTTTTTACAGCCATTGAAAGAGGAGCAAAAAATTAAATTTAAAAAGTTTTTGAAGAATCATCACCATAGAATAGAATGATTCAGAGGTGGTTTAATTGGAGGGCCAAACTAAAGAATTGATTAATAAAATTCAAGAAAAAATTTAAAAATATAAATATGAGTAGAAATTTTGGTGTTTAATGAATTTTGCTACACCGTAATCAAACAATGTCCAATACAGATCCGCCATTAAAGAGTGAATACATTTTGTAACGTTCTTCAATAAGTGGACATGTGTGATAAAACCATTCACCAGGTTCATGGGAATCCGTTGATGGTAATGTGAGTGAGTGAGTGGAGTCAACTTTTCGGAAAATGCAGCGTTTTGCATAAACTTTCTTACGTAACGACCATGAAAAACACCTATTGAATTGAGAAAGAAAATAAAAAAATTTTTTTTTGTTGTGAATCGAATGGCAAAAGCCTCATTTCCAAAATGTTCTAACTTATTTTATCTATGCACCTCTAATTGGCCTCCAGCTCTCTGTTCCCAAAGCTTGTTAAAATACTGGTTGTTATTCCACCTGCTATCTCATTGACATTGAAAGCATACCCAGATTGCATACCGGAAAGAACAGCAAATACTTTTAAGTCACAATGGACACGCCATTTGTGCCCTTCATATTTCATCGCATTTAATATCAATCGTAGGATCATATATGACTTGGAATGAAAAGTTTTATATTATATCGTCACCGGGTTAATTAAGTTTTAAAGTGTTAACTTAATTTAAAAAACTGCAATAAGTTTTATTTCATTTGCTTTTGCTTCTGCTTATGCTTCTGAAAAAAACAGCAGCTTCAGTAAAAACAAAAGCAAAAAACGATTACCGAAAAAATGCGCAGAACTTTCGGCAGTTGTCGGTCAGTAGCGTAAGTCAAAGCAGAATCAATATGTTTGCTTTTGCAAGTCGAAGCAGCAGCAATTTGCTTGCTTACCCAAGTCGTCAGCAGTCGTAGTCGAAGAAGCAGCAATTTGCTGCAAGGAGATTTGGATAACCAGGCTAGTACTATTTCGGAATCGGAGCAGAGAAAAATACCAATGTTTGACAAGCAAATGTGATTGAATATGATGAACAAGTTGTGACAATAGACTTGACATCGGCTTGACACATTCGTCCCAATCAGTGCCTTTCAACCATTTGCCTTCCTGAAGCATCATTTTGGCGTGAATCATAATTGGAGAAAACCATCCTACGGGATCAATAAGTTTAGCGACAGAGGAGAGAATATGTCGGTTGGTTGCTGACGTAGTTGTCGTAATCGGAGAGATTATATATGAGAATGTATCCGATAAAGCATTCCACCGAATACCAAGAGTTTTGGTTGTACTTTTTTTCATGAAATCTTACAAAATCTGAATCTACTAGATCTTTCTTTGGAATATTTTCTAAGGTTTTATGATGATTTGCAGTGATTTTCTTGAATGGAAATCCTGCCTAGTCGAGAGATTGTATCTCTTGTGAAAGTGATTCAATTGAGGAAGTCATGTTATGAACCTCGAAATATCAGTTATCTCGGTTCCAGGGCACAAGGAAATCGCAGGTAACGAAAATGCTGATGAGCTAGCCCGTAGGGGTTCATCCACAGACAATAGGCAAACAACCGATGCTGATGTGGGTATTCCACTAGCCGAAGCCAAGGGGAAATGGTCAAGCATCATAACCTGCGCAATTTCAAAACCCACATGGGCCAAACTACAATGAGAAAAGGACAAGGAGCCTTTTGAGTAGATCTAGAGCCGTCATATACAAACTTGTAGCAGTCTGCACAGGCTACTGGGCCTTTGGTACACATGCAGACAAAATGGGTATTCCGCATAACGATCATTGCAGAAGCCGTAACGACATAGCTGCTAAGGAGACGGTGGAGCATTTCTTGTGTAAATGCCCGGCCTTAGCCAGAAACCGATTATCATCCTTAGGAAGTCCCTTCTTTGATAATCTACTAAGGACAGTTATCGAAAATAGAGATCTCCCATATGCTACAATTTATAAACTCAGTAGGTCTTGGCGAGTTTTATGGCTAAAAACGGCATTTTGTTTGCTACTTGAGCGACCAGGATCGCAGTCATTCTACCTATCTACCTACCTACCTATCTGTCTGTCCATCTGTTATGGTCTATCTAAGTTGCAGTATTATAGCCTAGACAGACGGCAGCCTAATTCCGGATTACCGAGTTAATTCGAATTAACTCGGGCATTAACTGCAGCTAATCCGCATTAACACTATGAATTAGGGCTATTTGCGATGGCAACACTGCTGAAAATTTTCTTTTGTGAATTTTTCTCGATCCATTTTACAAAATATTAGGTGTGTTCGCTTATAAAAAACCTTTAACAATTATTAACAGTTTTCAACATGAACAGTGTTGGCGAACAAATAAATCCAGCTGTCAATTACGAATTGTGAATGTCAATTTACAAGTTTCTGATAGTTTTCAGTTCACGTACTTGTAGATTTTCTCATATCGAGACTGACAGATGACAGAAATTGATAGAGATAGTAATGTAAGTGAGCAGACCTAATAAAACAGCAATCAGCCGTTTTAGTTAATCCGCATTACTGCCGTCTGTCAGGTTAATATTTTATTCGAATTAAGTGCGCCGGTAATCCGGATTAACGCTGCCGTCTGCCTAGGTTAGTACCGATGTGAGTGAGCATTCTCAATGTTTTTTTAATATTACAAGATTTATTTTTTATTTCTTATTGATATGTTCACTTTTTTAAGAATGTGCACATGTTCTTCAAGTAGTCATTGGTACCATATTTCCTACAAAGCTGCAAATATGTAGTTATCGCACCTTTAATAATAGAGCGATGTAATTCAAAATCTTCATTAGTTGAGATTTTATCATAAATTTTATGATAAAAAAACTTAGTGAATAGATTAACTTCGGTCATACCTAAACCTCAATGTGACAAAAATGGTAGAGATAGATAACTTTGAATCTCTTTTTAATAAATATTGTTCTCTTTATTGATAAAGGTGTGATATGTTAAATTTATTAGAGTAAATTTGTTACCACCAAAGTCATGCACTAATGTTTTTCTTGCTTATTTTCCCCCCTTATAAAATAGATACCCATGCATACCAGCAAAGCTACTCTAATGCAACTGGCTACTACTAGAAAAGTAGAGTTTTAACGAAATGGGGGTGATGCAAATCAACGCTATCGCGCACACTCAGATTAGACACATATTGCTGCTGGATAACTTATGCAAAGAGCGCATACATTTTATAGATTTAAGCATACAGAAATATTAACATACATAAAATAATCATTTCAAATCGCAAACGTAAACAATAATTGCAAAAGTTGAACACTTGAGAAAGAAATAAATCATTTCTTTAAAGAAACATAAAAACTTAAAATAATCAATATAAAATAAGTACAGATGCAATACCAACGGTAAAATTATTAAGACGCATACAAAATGTTTAAGCTTCAAATTTATTTTTATTCTAAATGTTTTATCTTATTTTATATATTATTTTTTTTTTTTGTCTACTGATTATATAGTAGAGTTTCCCCAACTCAAATAATGTTGCAGAAAATTCAATGTAGGAAGAAAAATGTACACAAAAAAGAAAAAATTACAAGAATTTTTTGAGTTAATCGACAATTTTAAGTTGTCAAAGTATAATCTGTATTGAAAAATGAGCATTATGTTTTTAGTTTTCACATTTTTTTCATGTTTGCGTTTCTATACTTATAGCCTAGACAGAAGGCAGCCTAATTCCGGATTACTGAGTTAATTCGAATTAACTCGGGCATTAACTGCAGCTAATCCGCATAAACTCGATGAGTTAATTCGCAAAATAAAAGAGGATTAAGGCAATTTGCGATGGCAACACTGCTGAAAATTGTCTATTGTGAATTTTTCTCCATCCATTTTACAAAATATTAGGTATGTTCGCTAACAAAAAACTTTCAACAATTGTTTACAGTTTTCAACATGAAAAGTGTTGGCGAACAAATAAATCCAGCTGCCAATTATGAACGGTGAATGTCAATTTACAAGTTTCTGATAGTTTTCAGTTCACGTACTTGTAGATTTTCTCATATCGAGAGTGATAGATGACAGAAATTGATAGTGATAGTAATGTAAGTGGACAGACCTAATAAAACAGCAATCAGCCGTTTAGTTAATCCGCAATACTGCCGTCTGTCAGGTTTTTATTTTATTAGGATTAATTGCGCCGGTAATCCGGAATTAGGCTGCCGTCTGTCTAGGCTATGACACATTTAAGTGTATATGCAATTCTAAATGTTTCCAAGCCGGATATCTATTTGTATTTTGAATGAGATTGCTCTAGCGTATGGAGTACATCAAGTAGTTTTGTCAATTCCATTCTAATTATCTCTGGAATTTTGTGTAAATCTAATCAACAGCAAGTTGACGACGGTTCATCAATGAAGTAATTATTGTTTGTAAATGAGAAATGTGTGCATGTTTTGCAAACTACTACTAAATTGTCCTGTTAGTTCTGTAACTACATTATATAGTTTAAAAAACAGCGAAAAAAACAATTTATTTACATACATATATTTAATTACATTTTAAATTTAAGTTCACAATCGACGTAAGCCTATGTACGTTTATGCATGCGTATATGAGGAGGGTACAATATATATATTTTTTTTCATATTTTAAAATTTAAATAGAAATTGTTAATATGTCTTAATTATTTGATGCAATAAGGCATTTATTAGTTTAAATTTGGTTTTCTTTTAGTAGCTATATTGCATATAAGAAAAATTGTATTTTCAGTTTATTTTTCATGTCTTTTTTTTTTGGCAATCTATAAATTATTTTTTCTGATTTTATTCTGATGCTATTCATACAATACATATAATATATGATACATATAATATTTTAATTCTTATACATAAAGAAAACTAAATTATAAACCTCTATATACTTGTATATTTAAACATATTGCAAATTAACAAAAAAAAAAAAAACAAAAAAAAAACAAAAATAGTTTTACGTTAAACAACAAATACAAAGCAAAAATATAGCAAACTTAAAAAATATGATGCAAAAAATAAAACAAATCGATATCTAATAAAAAAAAAACTTCAAAACAAACAAGTAAGTGAGTAATTTTATTGAATATAAAATTGCAATAACAATTTATTTCTTATAAGACTTTTTTAATTTAAATGCAAAACTATCTTAAAGACTGATGATGACAATTACGAGATTCCAAGTACATATTTTTATTGTTTTTATTTTAATTTTTTTTCCCCTAAAATTTTTAAGCAAACTACTTGATTTGATGAAATGAATGAAAGAAAGTATGTAATTATATAAATAGACTACTATTTAATTACTAACTTTTGATATAAAAACAAAAAGTACCTAGTCGTGTATAACGTGATAATTTTCTGTGATATTTTAAAAGACCAAAAGTACTCCAAGCACTTTATACGCTCAAAATATTCCCTACTTAAATTTAAAAAAAAAAACAATGATATACATACACAAAATACAAAAATACTTATTTCTTAGAGAGAAATACAAATATTAATTTTAATATGATTATATTAGTATATACATATGAGCTCCTCGAAAACAAAACAAAAATTACATTAATAATTTTTTGAATAAATTAATCAACTTAACGAAATCAAGTAGAATATACGTATAGACAGGGTTATCCATTTTATGCGTTTGAAAGTCAATTTAAATGACATAAAATTATATTCACCTACAATCTTAAAACTAATCGAAATTATATATATATTTTTTTTCATATTAATGGAACAACTGAAAATGAGTAACTTTCAAAAAATGTCAACAATATGACATTATAAAAGCATTTGCTTATTAATTTTCGAGAAAAATATCTAAATAAAATGTGTTCTTAATTTGTCATATGCATTCATTTACATAATTTTTCTTTCGCATTTACGAACCTTAATCCGTATTTCACACTATGAGAAAAATATAAAAAGAGCATACTTAGAATCGAAATTAAAAGTGCTTCAATGTTTTAGTTACAGCTGTTTCTACAACACAATTTCTATTCTTACAAGAAATCACGAAACAATGCCAAAGTTGCGATTCTTTCTATTATTTCTTCTTTTCGAAGATAAACAAAACCGATGTTCGAATCAGCTGTTTTGTATTTGCCAATCAAAAATATGAGTTTTCAAATTTTGTTACTATAATTACTATAATTGCTAACAACCAGATTCTATAACAACCCGAATATATAGAAATCACAAACTTTAAAATAATCACTTAGAGTCTTGGTTTGACAGCTGTGACTAAAACAGGACTGCCAAAACCGGCGGAGCAAATGGATAACCCTGGATATTTTTAATCAGAGTTGTATGTTTGACGGAAACAAAATACTCTTTTTTTTTTTTTTTTTATTTATAATATTTAATCTGTGCTCTTAATCCTTTTGTCAGCAATCTGATTAATGCATATTCTGGCTAATCAATTATTCAATTAATCAAATTAAAAATTATTCTAATGATCATGATTCTGATTAATAAAAAATATTGGTATTCGATTAATCAGAATAAAATTATTCAAGTAATTGTGTATACTACTTGTGTAAGAATCCCATTTAAATTTTTATATGAAAAGAAAATTTCACAAAAATTGGTTTAATTAATATTCTGGTTAATCAAAGGATTTGTATTGTGATTAATCGAATAATTGTTAGTCAGATTATTGAACTAAACGATTAATGGCACAGTCCTAATAATATTGGTTTGGTGGTATAAAAAAGTCATTCACAGAAATTGATGCAAGTATTCCAAATTAAAAAACATGAATGAATTTAACGTTTGTTAAAACTAAAAAATAAAAAAATATATCCAAGCGAAACTAGATGGAGCATCTAATCAAACCAAAGTGATAATATATATATATAGTTACTGCAACAATTACATATTTAAAAATGTATAGTATTATTGCTATTATTATTATTATTATTATTTTTTTTTTTTTATTGCCGACTGATTCGACTGATTTAATTAAGAAGCATAATTCAAAAAAAAAAAAAAAATGAACAGTGAAAAGGCAAAATACAAATATTAAATAATTAATTTAATAAGTGGGTAAGTTCGAACTAGCAACAATGAAAGTAAAATTTGATTGCAATTTATAGCGAAAAAAGCAAATGCTGGCGTGCATTTTCAAAGAAGTCAATAATATCAATATTTACATTTTCTATTTTTAGTTGTTGAAATTTATTACAGGAGCAGTTGTGTAAAAAAAAAAAACACAAAATACATTAAAAACAAAAAAACTGAAAACATGAAAAGCAAACAATAAAAAAATCATTAACATACTATTCAATATAATGAAAAACAACGTATGGAAAACAAAGTATATAGAAAAATCTGTGGATAATAACACCAACAAATGGTAAATTAATATAAACAAAAAAGGAAATATTTTATCCCATAGAAAACAACAAATTAAAAAATTTTATTCTTTGTTCAAATAATTTAGCTTTTAATTTAATTTTTTTTACATTTACATCAACAGAGACAAATACATACATTTAACAATTATTATTTCGATACATTTTCTTTGTAAAATATAAATTTATATATTATTTCAATTAATTTTAAAAGATTACAACAAATAATATACAGTTTCTCCTCACAAATGTTATAAAATGTGATACATTTGTTGATACAGTACACAGTACATCTAGTTTAAGAGTGGCACACAGCATTTTATATGGATATAAATTATTTGCATTGCATTGCAAATTATTTTGCACCTAGTTAGAGCAACAGTTATATGGCATTTTGGTCATATATGTAAGCATGCATGTAAACTCTGTAAAAAAAAAATTAATTAACTTCAATTCATTAATTTGTATTAAGTGATCGATACAGAGAAGAAATGAAAAAATGAGCAAATGAAATTTAAAAAAATCAATACCGAGAGAGAATATATAACCACGCATTGCTCGCAGCCAACTTCAAGTTTTATACCAATATAGCTCTACATATAAAAAATGATGGTCTCAGTAGAATTTTAAATTTAACAAGCTTACGAAAGAAAACTGATTGAAATAAAAGACTGAGTAGAAATATAAATTCTATATTGCGCATTGCAAAATAGAATAATGTTTGCAACATAATCGAAAAATTATGAAAAAAGCAACTTTATATTTTTAATTTTGTTTTGTACTTTAAACTTATAGAGGATATCAATTTTACAATTCAAACATGAATATATTACGTTTGTATGTTATATTTTATTATTATTATTATTACAATATTATTATTATTATTATTTATTTTTGTTGATGATTTTTTTTTTTTTAAATCTTATGTTGTTTATGGTGTTTTAATGTGTTGATATATTTCTGTTTAAACAAAGTAAATAAAAATGACAATGGCATATGAATTCCTGAAATGGGATTGGATTTTTCTTACAGGGCTAATTAAAAAGATTGCATAATTTCATAAAACCATGTATATCGGTGTATTATTCAGTTTTTTTTTTTAATATAACAACTCATTAATTGAAATTGCAAACACGCATTTTCAAAATTCAGTCAAAAGCATTAAACCAATGGAATAGTTTTATCGAATAATGACTACAGCCAGAACATTTAAATAAAGATCGAGTCATAAATTGCATTTTATAAGTTCATTTTGTTGAATTTACTCCTCACATAGTGTAATAAACAAAGTGGTAGTGAAATTTACATTTCTCTTTTGAGAGCGAATATTACAATAGTTATCGGCTGTCATGTAATCCAATAGCTGTCGGAATTGATTTTAAGAGCGACAAAAAATTTGCTTTGGCGTCATAAATGTGTGAAGATAATTTCTATATCAGAAATGTGTTGAAGATTTTAAAAGTTTTCAACTGCAATTTTGTGTTTTGCGCCGCAAACCAACAGACGCAATTTTACAAGAGAACTCTCTTCTGTTGCTCCAAAATTATGTCAAAGGGAGTACTCTTTTATTCACTCACCCTTGGAGAGATCTCACTTCAAGTTCAACTGGAGAGTAACATTAGAGTACAGAACGGAAAAATATCTTCTATTGCTCCAAAATTACGTCAGATAGAGTACTCTTTTATTCATCTGTTGCGAGCCGAAATATGAAATATGCACATATGCATATTTTGCCTCGCGACATATTTCCCGAAATTGTGAATGTTAGTATGTGTGTAGATCTATATGTGTATAGTTTTTCGAAAATTATACATAAACTGCCAGTTTACTAAAGGCAGAGGCTTTTTGAGTTGTGAGTTTACTTGAATAGAGAAGTGTAAATACTCTGCGATCCTTACGAGGCCCTTACGAGTATTAGTGAAGTAAGTAATTGTAATTTAAAGTGAAAAGAACCAGAAATAAAGTGAACACATAAAAGCGCAAGTATACGAGGGCGGTCCCAGAACTACCCGACCTAACATATAGATGGTGGCAGTAGTTTGAAAAAAATTACTTTGGTGAAAAATGGCATATGATTTAAGTTTCAAGGAGCCACGTTGTTTAGTATTTTTTTTTTTTGCCACCGAAAGAACGACCCTAGTGAATTTGTAAACATGGAAAAAATTGTTCACCGTTATTCAATAATTTAATTTGAAAGGTCTCAGTCCAACGAATATTAAAGCCGAATATAGATAGATTCTACTCTATTTTGGGGAGTCTGCTCCTTTGTTTACGACCATAAAATATTGGGTAGCAGAGTTTAAACGAGGTCGTACGAGCTGCCAAGACGAACACCGTTGGTGACCACGCCAGAAACGGTTAAGAAAATCCATAAAATGGTATTGGATGATCACCGGCTGAAGGTGAGTGAGCTAGGTGAAATAACAGGCATTTCAAAAAGTGCTATACATCGTATATTGACCGAAAGTTTGGAGATGAAAAAGCTGTGTGCAAGATGGGTGCCGCGTTTGCTCACAATAGAACAAAAACAAAGTCTTGAAGATGTTTCAATAGAGTAATAAAGTCGAGTTTTTGCGTCGAATCGTAACCATGGATGAGACATGGGTCCACTAATTCACACCTGAGACAAAGGAGCAGTCAAAACAGTGGACTGAAAGGGGAGAATTGTGTCCAAAGGAAGCGAGGACAGTTCCATCTGCAGGCAAGGTTATGGCGTCTATTTTTTGGGATGCACGTGGGATAATTTTTATTGATTATTTTCAAAAAGGAAAAACAATCAAGGGCGACTATTATTCTAATTTGTTGCAGCGTTTAAGTGATGAAATTAAAGAAAGAAGACCGGATTTGGCGAAAAATAAAGTGTTGTTTCATCAAGACAATGCACCAGTTCACACATCCGCTATTGCGATGGCCAAAATCAATGAGTTAAACCTCGAATTGCTTCAGCACGCACCTTATTCGCCAGATTTAGCTCCTTCGGATTATTTTCTATTTCCAATTTGGAAAAAATTGCTTGGTGATAGAAGATTTGCAAACAATGAAGAGGTGGAGGTGGAGCGGTAGATGGCTATTTTAATGAACTAGACAGTTCATACTATAAACAGGGTATCGAAGCTACAGAATATCGCTGGGAAAAGTTTATAGTGCTAAAATGAGATTATGTTGAGAAATAAAGAAACATTTTCCCAAATTTGTTGTGTTCTTTGTTAGGCCGGGTAGTTTTGGGATCGCACTATCGTATATATATATATATATATATATATATATATATATATATATATATATATATATGTATATATGTGTATATATATGTGTGTATATATATATATATATATATATGTATATATGTGTATATATATATATATATATATATATATATATATATATATATGTATATATGTGTATATATATGTGTATATATATATATATATATATATATATATATATATATATATATATATATATATATATATATATTCAGTTCAGTTTCACTTCAAAAATCTATTTCTTCAATTAAAATTTCTTATTTAATAACTGCCACAGTAAATTGTTCTAACAGTTTATTGAAAATTATTTTCAATTATTTGTGATTACCAATTATATTTAATTGCCTTGTAGAAAAATTGAAATCGTAATTGTTGGGGTTACTCTTGAAATTTCAAGTTCAGTGAACTTGAATTTGAGATGAGTGAACTTGGAATTCTGTAGTGAGGCGTGATTATAGTGTGAAGGGAATCATACATATCAAACCCGAACAATGACAATGGTGAAAAACAACAAAGTTCACTTTAATTATGTTAATCATATTCCCGGGAATCTCTCTGCTAGTTCGCCAATGACACGAGTCTCACATGTGCAACACCAACCTCTATTGGTGGTAAGAATGACTCCTTCCTTAGTCAATAAAAAGTATGAATGGTGATACTCAGTGCAACTTAAAAAGAAAAATAAAGTTCAAACTTCTTCACGGCTAGTGCAAACTTGCTACTCTAGTTCAAGCTTGGGAACAAGCAATAATCCAGGGCTAGAATATGCAAATTCCATGCTTTGAAAATAATAACTCCAGATAAAAAATATAGCATTGTGAATGAGAAATAAACATTTGAAAAGAAACCTGCGAAGTGTAGTGAAATATGTGATTCAATATTTCATCAATAGATGCATAGCGGATTCTTTTACTACTTGAGTATTCAATAAAACGCAATTTTCCTCAAAATCTATTGGTAAAATGAGTTTTCCATTTTTTGCTTCATCATCATCATCAATACTCACGTTTAATGTTATTATGTAGATGTGGAAGATGTGTCAAAAATCTCCAAAAACTTATTCATCGTCTTCAACTTCTGTTCAATGGCCCTATCTGCCATTAATTACGCATCAAAATTCAGCGGCTACGCTAGGTAGGTCTAGCTAAGAGAGCGAAGAGGAAGTCCGAACTGCTTGTGGAAAAAGCAAGTACTTGAGAACATGTCAGCGCTTGGAATTTCTAAGTGGCGCAAACATACGGCCACAGAAGTAAGTAAATACTGGGACATGGAGAGTACTGTGATCCTATTTTGTTAAAATGTCAGTTTTATATGGAAGCCCCAAACGAGATAGAGAGTAAGTATGTTCCAAAGAAATGTTTGGAACATAAAATTGATGGTAGTCCGTTATACAATTGACCCCTCTCAGGTCGACTTCTGAGATCGAAGGGAGCGAATTTTATAAAAACATTAATTTTGCATGTTACCTAATGTCACCATTTCAGATATATTTAGTTGAAATTGCGCACAACAAGTTTTCACTTTACAAATCGATCTCAAAATAGAAATTGAGTATTTTTTAGAAATAATCCGCACAGTGCTATTGACTCTCGATCAATTAAATTTAAATTTAATCTAAATGTAAATTGTTCTAAAGATTCATTGAAAATTGTTTTTCACTAACTGTAATTACATTGATACTACTTTGTCGAACAATTAAAGTCTTGATTGATGGGGCTATTTTTAAAATTGCATTTCAAAGTTATCTTTAATTTGAGGTGAGTTACTTTCGACTTGTGTGGTGATTGTAGTGTCAACAGAATCATTCATCATTCGCTTCACCTCCGAATCCCGATCAAGATATATAGGTAGTAGTTTTTCTCACTGCGCCAAATCCTGGAGAAGACTAAAGGAAAACATATCGACACACACCATCTATTTGTTGAATATAAAGCCGCTTTAAATAATCTGGTAAGGGATTGCCTATAAACAACAATGTCTGAGTTCGGAAGCCCATTCGTCTTTGCAGAATAACACTGTATAACTCCCGTTGTGCAGCGAAAATTGCGCCGGACCTCTCCCCGCCGTTTAATACCGACAAAGTGATTCGTTATCGTGCGAATTCTTCAATATTATTATGGAGAAAATAATACGGCATGATAATAGAAAATATTTGGGTAAGACAAAGTACCTAGCGTCAACAAACAAAGAGTGCCGCCGTCTTGGACAGCACGTCACTGTTGTTAACTACGCTTTTGAAGCGGTGAAGGACTTTATCTATCTTGGAACCAGCATTGGCACCAGTAATCACGTCGGTCTGCAGATATTGCTAAGGATCACTCTTGCAAACAGGTGCTACTTTGGGCTAAGTAAGCAAGCAATTGAGAAGTCCATATCGTAAAATTCAGCAGCTGCGCTGGCTAGGTCATGTTGAGCGAATGGAAGAATACCCTCCGGCTAAGGAGGTGTTATATTCGGTATCCGTTGGTGGCCGATGCATAAGAGGCAGACCTAGCCTCCGGTCGAAGGACCAAGTCCTCGAGGACTTGACAGCGCTTGGAGTTTCTAAAGCGCCAGCTAGCTAAGGAAAGAGTTGTCTGCCGAAGCATGCTAGATTCGGCCTAAATTGATTTTCGGTTGTAATAGCCACATAAGTAAGCAAATAAAATTTATATATGCTGGTGTCTGCACTTCCATTAGGAACTTTTGGGCACTCCTGTTTTAATTCATTACTTAATCTCTCATTGTGATGATTGAGGTTTTATTTAACAAGGAGCAGGCTTAGTGCTCGATAAAACGAAATATTAGTCAAACTTTTGCCATTCTTCGAAATGATGATTATTCAGGATATCTTCCAGTAATTTGGTCGTAATATGGAGTTGGACACTTCCGCCATGTGTTTAAATGCAAACACGACAATTCAGAAATCATTTTTGTGGATAAGGCTTCATACCCAAACGGTTTCAGCGAATTAATCATTTTAACCCCTTCAATATGGCGAAAGAGTACACTATTTTGTAGCTTTGTTATAAATTTAGTTATTATTATTATAATTTTACAATTTTTTTTTTCTATTTTTCATTACTTTTTTTTTGCAATGTATTCATTTGAGCTGTATTATTTTACAAAGAGATCAACTTAAAATTGAAAAATGGTAAAAAATTTTCCATTTCGCATATAATTAACACAAGTAATACATATTAGTAGTGAGAAGTGTACGATGCCTTCTTAAGGCAGTCCAACAACTAAATGCACATATCCTTTGGTATTTTTGCTTTGCCTTGATCAGTACCTGATGTAGTCGTTTTAGGAAGTGGGTGGGCGTATTGTTGCTGGTCATATTTAACGCCTTTTACCAAAACGTAAGAATACATGATCCACATCAGTACGCTTGCCATAATTTGTAAGTAAGTCCTCCGATTTCGACACCAATGCTAAATAAAACACAAGTTATATAGAATTTGTAAATACATATGTAAAAAATTCAATTTGTTAATTCAATAGCTACTTACTTGCGGCCTCATTGTTAATATAAGATTTCAATGCTGTTGTTAATTGGTCTGAGTTTTCCAGAGCTACACATACTTTCTTGATATGTGTTGGCATTTCCTCCAAAATTCCAGGCTGACAAAGTGGTGCCATTGTCGCGCCATGACATATGCACACCAATGTTGAAAGAAGAGTGACAAGTGTGATAACAACTGATATATGCGATGACATCCTGCATAAAACGATATACCAAAATGGATTAAAAGATTTCTAATTTCAATCATAGTATAGTTAACAGTGTAGAGCAATCGGAATCCGGACTGCGATTCAGATTCGGACTAAAATTCATTTTTCAATAATGTAAGACTTTTTTTATATTGAGTAAAATGAATTATTTGCTTAATTTATTATAAGTTTACTGAAGACTGATGATTAAAATGAATTGAGTTTATTATTTATTTTTGCAATCATCAAAAATTTACTGCTGTCAATCAATATTTCATTTCACACAGCAAATTCACAAAGTTTTCTCCACCATGGAACTTTGCTATCTATTTACACACTTACTTACTTACTTATGCGGCCATTACAGCCGAAAATCGATTTAGGCCGAATCTAGCATGCTTCGCCAGCCAGCTCTTTCCTTCGCTAGCTGGCGCCAGTTAGAAATTCCAAGCGCTGATAAATTCTCCAGTACTTGATCTTTCTACCAGATGTTAAGTCTTCCTCTTCTGCTTCGTCTACATGGGGGCTCCGAATATAACACCTTCTTAGCCGGAGCGTGTTCTTCCATTCGCTCGACATGATCTAGCATGCGCAGTCGCTGAATTTTTAATGTGCTTGACTATGTCGGTATCGGCAGACAGCTCATACAGCTCATGGTTGTACCTCATTCGATACTCGCCACCAACGCAAATTGGTCCAAAAATCTTGCGTGGGACTTTACGCACACTTTTAGTAAATTCATTACCATACGGACGTTGATGAATCGCCGTACAAGTGAAATGCTTTAGCTTTATATTGCATAAGAAAGACTTTGGGACAAACATTTTCAATGTTTAAGTGCGCTAAAGATGGCTGAAGTATAAATAAGTCGGTCTAGCCTAACAGCTTTAGGTATGATATTTGAAACTTAAAACAAACACTGATTTTTTTAAGTGTCTAAGTGCTTTTACAAAAGCAAATATACTCACAGTGCATATGGCGTGGGCACCTTTGATCTAGATGTTATTTGATCGAGGTCTCAAGGTCTCAGGCCATTTAAAGTTTGGAATTAGAATCGACTATAAAAAGCCGTTATGCTAAGCATCCAGAAACGACTGAGGCATTGCAACGCGAAATCGAAGTTACCATTCATGAAATTGAAGCCCAAACAAGCGAAAATCTACTGATGGTTAATCGGATGAGGTACTGTAAAGACAGTCGGGGCAGTCATTTTAATGATGTTGTGTTTCATTCTTTAATAGAAAAGTCCATTCTTTCTAATAAACTCGTGACTTTGAAAAAATATTCAAAGGGTGTGAAGGGTTTTTGATTTTATTTTAAATTATTTTTGTGAATGCTAAGTATATTTTAGATTTATTATAAAATAGAATAAACAATAAATTAAACAAAATTTTTTCTTTTATACATTTATTAACGAACATATCAAGTTAATATTTAAATTTTTGGCACCAAGTTACATTTATCTTGTAATAATATAAAAAAAAAGAATATGAAACATAAACTCTTTTTCCATTCTAAATAAAGATTAACAATAACAAATCATAAGAAAAGCAGAAACTTTGTATTGTATATGATTAATTTTATATCACTCCACAAATGTTTAGAAATAAGGGTAAATGAAACTAAAGAAGAAATATTGTTTCAACAATTGATTGATAACTGTATAATTTTAAACGAAGGGGAATATAAAAATATGTAGTGGTGGTTATATCTACATATGTATAGCAGAGATGTAAAAGAATTGGAATATTTCGAAATTCACACATCCTTAATTCATTTAAAACGAGATTGTATTCTTATTCTTCTAGGTATTTCTTTAAAGAATGGCAGTATGGTTCATAATTATTTAAATTTTGAAACCAGCACACTTTCCCATTTAGTAAAGAATGGGACGTAAAAAATATCAATCCCATTCTTGGTAGGCTTAAAAATATAATAAATGTATTCAGTATTATTATCTTCTCTAAAACAATTTATGCTGTTTATTCGCAACAATGAATCGAAATAATGTATACAGTGAATGTACGGTTGCAACAAATTGCAAATGTAAACAACACATTAGTGTTATCACCATTAAAATTGAATATGCCTTTTGGTTATTGAATGGGCATTGCCATTACCATTCTTTTGGGACTGCAGCCATTGGCGACTGCATTCGTCAACACTTCAATCCAGTGTAAATGATTTAGGTTTTGCAATTGATGAATTGAAAACGATTAAAATTCATTCATTTTTATCATTCTAAAGACTTCACACACTGCATGTTAGAAAAAGGAGATTTCAACTTTCGAAAATGTATGTGCTAAAAGAATGAAATGTGAACATTTCTTAGTACATTTACAGTTCTGATGTATAGTACATCCATACATAAGATTTTATCTTGAAATAATATAAATGCTTATTTACCTAATAATAAATAAATACCACGGAGCTATTACGTATCGCAGTATATACGCATATACATTTGTATATGCGTGGTTGGGCTAATAGCTGAACTGTTGTAACTCTTCGTTTGCAACATAGTAAATGGTAAAGTATATACACTTTACATATCAGTGGCCCCTTACCATATGTATGTATTGTAAAATACTTAGGATGACTTTGTTCAAGTTTGAACCACAAAATAAAATATCAATTATTATTGTGAAAACAAAAGCATTAATTAATACATACTTATAATGTAAAATAAATATTTTGTCTGACTTTTGAATACATAGAAGTTAATTGTTTAAACAAAAAATCCTACAAAATATGTTAATTGATGCAATAGACTGCATACTCAGCTTACTTTACGAGCATCTTGGCAATGGATATGAGCACTTTCTCATGATACTTTGCAAATTGCCTTATTATTTCAAAGATTATATACATTGTCAAATAGCACTTATCGGCACTTTACAACTTTTTTCAATATATGAAGGTTCTGATAACGGATTCTGACGAAGGAGTCTAAAAGAAATATAAGTGTATCGTAAGTTGGGTCGCGAAGGATCGTAAGGACATCGAAAATGATTCCGATGTAAACTTTCAAAACGCCGATACATGTATATTTTTTTTAACCCCCTCTATCAGAACTTTGTTATTTTGGAAAAAAGTTGCAAATTGTCGATTATGGAATTGTGTATAAAAAAAAAACTTTAATTAATTTTGTCCATTTAATGCCAAAGTTATGTTATAAAGAGCGAACATTATTGCAAAAAGTATTCAACATTAAAAAGTATAGGTAAGGAACACTCTAATGTACACATTTATTTATACATATGTTAGCCTAAATGCTAAGACACCTGTTAGCATCATTACATTACATATGGATGAACTCCCCCAACATTTAATTGAATAAAATCTACTACTTAGATCAACTTTGACTTATTTATTAAGCCACTTTGATTAAAAAATATGATTCAAAGTATTCATTTACAATATGTACGTGCTTCGTTGATGTTACTGTGTCCCACATGTGGTAGATGTGATGCTACGTATTGTACATATTATGGCTAATGGTAAAGATAATCAGAAAATGCATATTTATCTACTCGGTGTCGCTTTGGAAAGAAAAAAACAAATAATGTGTAACATCTTCGTCCATCACTGTCTTTTTCTTATTTTGAGTTTTTATTATTTCTGTATTTAAGTCGTTTACTAGAAAATTGCCTTAAAACATTTACTGATTATCTTTTATATGTACATGTGTAAGTATATGAATTCTATGTACAAATAAATATTCTGTTTCTTTGATAATATACCATATATTTCTTCATAAACATTGGCAAAGAAATTCAGGTAATCGAGCAGCGTTAAAGCATTAAATGTGACAGAGATAAACAAAAGCACTAAACTGATTGTACAAAATACACCGCGTAATGACAATGATATGATGACAATTTTTATCCATTACCTTGTGACTGTATGTATGGTAGGTACGTTAGGGTGGAATGATTATATATGGATATTTAAAAAAATGTTTTTCTTTTGTTATCTAATGATAAGAAATGACTACAATGTTATAAATATTATATAATTTACTAATATTTATATTAATTATAGTTTAAATACTGCTAGCAGCTTCTCCATACATCCATTAACTCTAAATTATTTCTGGAAAAGCATTTTTGTATTATTCAGGACTTGTTTTTATACAGATGTACAGGATATATTCATCTTGGTTGGAATTTTTTAAATATTTAACCTATTATAACTCACTTAATATTTCACCTAGGACATCTAGGAATTTTCTTAAATTTTAACCCGACATTACTTAAGAATTTATATGTACAAGAATTAGTACGCCTAAGCAAACCATAATTCATATCGCGTTCTCTACGAATTCCTACCTTCCATCGAGAAGAAGTGTTCCACATATGCGTTACGCCTGTGACACGCCAAGCAGTGTCAAATTGAAGTGCCTTAGACCATAGGCAACATTAAATTACCTATCAATCGCTCTTATGGCTTTTGTATGAAATAAATCCAAACAGCTGATCCGTATCTACCGATACGTGTCGACTAATCGCACCATAATTCCTTTTAATTTTTCAAATAAATACATGTTCAACATGCTTGCTATTTTCGTATAGTATCATAGCTACAATTGAATACTTTAGTTATAAATGTTAGAAATCGGTATTCTAATGTTTATTTACGTAACAAATATTTCTACTTTTCAATAAAAATGTAACAAGACAACACATTTTTAAGAGTTTGCTATACATATCAGCATATGTCAAATGGAAATCATGTAAAATTTTTTACGTGACCACTAAAAATGTTTCCATTAACTGTTATGTCGCCATGTTTCACGAGCAGATAGGAAGGAAAAGGTTGTCGCAAAATTAGATGACAGAGAAGAGGAAGAACTTTGAACAGCTCTATAGGTGCGTATACGAACCATAGGTGTAACCTGTTCTATATTCTACATCAATGCTGTCCAAGCCATATACGTTCCCGAGCCAATACAAATTACTAAATAGACTGAAGTTCCGCCAAAAAAAAAATATTTAAAAAATAAACCAAAGGATTTGAGATCTCGTCGTGATTTTGAGAACAATCGTAACAATATGAATTATAATTTCACTTGTTGTCATACAAATAACTAATCCATTCATTATTTGCGATGCTCCAAAAATAAAATATATTTATAAAACTTATTTTCGCATTTAACGGTAGATTAAAAATATACGTCGTGGGCAGCAAAAGTATAGGTCGTGGGCCGCATGCTGAAACAACCATACAGATTTTTTATAAACAATGCAACGCGAAGAAGAAAAGCTGTAATGTTATCATTAACATTAATATGTTATGTTAACATTACGTTATCGCCATTGGCATTGCAATTCTTTTGAGGCGCAGCCATCGGCGGCTGTATTCATCACAATTTCAATTCAATGTAAATTCTTTGGGTTTTGCAATTCATGACTTGAATTACTTTTCATTCATTTTTCTCAGCCTTAAGACTTGACGCACAGAGTGCTAGAAAAAAGGAAATTTAGAAAATGTATATAAAAGAATGAAAAGAGAAAACGAATTCACACTTTTACAACTCTGGTATCTATATATGTACCATATTCAGAAACCATTCAGACCATTATGGTAAATATCGTCAAAACCATTCCCACAATAGAGCCAGAAATGAAGAAGGTTTTGTAAGTTCTTATTAACAGGATGCACTATTGTGAAGTCACAGTATCTCTTGTTCCATAAATAATGGAAATGTTTGTTCTTCCTAATATTATAGTAATTTGAATTGTGTTGCAGGTAACTTTACCTTTGAAATGACAAAATGGATAACCCTTTACTGTATATATAGAAATTGTGTATCACTTCCATGAACTCAAGCAAGTAACATGTGTATTTGTCGAGGTGCATAGAAAACGTGTTGCGGTTGTAAAATTCTGGATTAGTTTTGTTCAAATAATAGCCGTTCAAAAACGTGTCAAATGGCTTTGATATACTTTTTAATAATAATAGCAGGTTTAACATATGGCCTGTGTTTTTTTATTCATTTCAAAAGTTAGTAAACGAATTTATTTATCCATTTTATGCTTTCATTAATTTCATATGTTGCGAACTTTCTATATTTTATATATATTCCTAACATGCCTATATTGGACGATACCGAGCGCTAGAATAATTGTGCCATTGTTTTTTCCAAGCTTTGTCATATAGCTTTCTTTCTGAAACTTGTTCAAGGCAAGTTGTAACAGAAGAACATCCAGCGGAACACCAACACACTAATCATCCGAGTTACGAAAACACTCACTATATGTAAATTTATAAATTTCATATTAAATTTTAAATGTATCATAGAAGACTTTCTTCATCCATAAGCCTACCAAGTTAAGGATGAGCTTAAGAAAGGATATATCGTATGGAAGAATACGCTTCCACTCAAAAAGTGCGATTTTAGCAACCCACTAGAGAAGATAGTGAAGCGACAACTCATCACAAGGTGGAAAACCCTCTCTGGAGATCCTGGCAGATCTTGAGATTTATAATTGTCGCCATATTGTTGTACTTATTCACTTTTAAAATCTTGTATTACTTCAACTTTGCCGTTATTGTTCTTATCAGGCATTTTTAATTTTCCATTGAAAACACTAATGTGTGTTTTTATAATGACTGACCAATAGAAGAAAATATATTATCATGACAATGCTTCTGCCTTAACATACCTTGTTGATATTTTTATTATTTGTACGAAAATATGTTTGGACAAAACTTAATATCGGCCACGCGCTCACGTTAATAAGCTATGTAATACTCTACAATGTCGTCTCTGTTGCGATTTGAACGTTACGAATTCACCGACTTGAATGATGTTTTAGCGAAAGGACATCCGCTTTTATGCTTCCTGTTTGACAACTTCAAATATAATACGAGGCATTCCTATTGGTTGATGATTCTAACATGCAAACATATGTATGTGGATGCAACAGAACGCGAAAGAATATTCCCGCCAGTCTGGTCGGTAGCCAAATGCCACTAATCGACAGCATTTTCGTCATACCTGTCTACTTTTCTATCCTTTCTATACTTTTCTAGTAATGTAATATCGTGCCAATTCGATGATGAACATGTCATGTCGTTCATAAAGGTTGCTGCAAAAACTGAATACTTAATGCACTAACTACTTTACTGACTCCTAGTAATGCAAAAACGCATCAGTCGTTAAAAACCCGAATCTGTTAGGCGAACATCCATCATTCGTTGCATCATGCTATTGCTATTCTCCTCTTTGAATAGAAATCGCATAAATCATTTTTTGCAGAATTTTTGAGGAGGGGCGCAAATTTTACATGGGGCAGATACAAATTTTAGCCGATTTCTAAAGCATCATAACGTATTTATGTACATATATAACCATTTTTAAATCACGCACAAATTGAATTATGAATTGGATTTCATATTTCGTCATCGGAAAATACTAGAGAGACTAGAGCAGTTCTCCAAGAGCTAATGAATTCGGTAGTTCGTCGCTAGCTACTCTCACTGCTGGATTACTATGAGCAGTATGGAGAAAAAAAATTGAAAATCACAACTACATGTTGCTCCATATTAGTTTGTGTCTATGCTAAAGTTTCGTGTTTTGTTGTACTTTTTGGTGGGCGTCCCATATATCGACTATGCAATATGCAAGTATGATGGTGATTAGTTAATTTACTTCATAAAATCAATTATTACATTTATGTTATATGTATCTTTGGCATTAAAGTTTAGCTTTGACTTTCACTTATGCACAATGTGTATTGTAACTGGCTATTTCACATTATGCCTAGTTGGTAGTCCTTTTAAATTAATAATTATCAAATATTTACTAACTTGGATATATTTAATTTTTAATTATAATTTTTGTAATTTCGCGCATATGCACAAATGCACGTATGTATGTATGTTACATTGCCTGCAGGTGCTGACCACCTCCTGTTTTGTATGTGTCATAAAAATAAAAAATATTTATGATACTAAAATTGTATTATTATTATTATTGATTACTTATACGTATATAAATGTAATAATATGTGATAAATTATTGCTCATATTTATCTCTCTATGTACGTATGTAAAATCATTCAATTTATGTTGATTAATTGTGAGCAAGAATTCTGATGATGTACTCGTACGTACAAAGAAACTCACCATTTTTTTATATACAACTCATAAAGCGCTTGAAATTTCTATTTGTAGTCTTCAACAGAGTAACAGCTCCAATCATTTCATGTCGACTAAATTAGTCGATATGAAAAAGTATGTTTTTTAAACTAAGTTCGGGCCGCATTTATTTCTCCAAAGAAGCTCTTTCGAGATATTCGCGAAAAACGTGCTTTTTGCACTTTTTTAAGTTTACTGGAAAAATTAAAAAAAAAATTTTTTTGGAAAAAAAAATTGTAGAGTAGTGCAATTGAAATAATAAAAAATGTTTATCTGTCACGTTACACTCACGCGCATATTTTGTACAATATTTCAAAAAAAAAAAAAAAACATGAAATCCATTCAATTTTATGATTGCATAATACGAAGATCTCTAATGTCTTCATTTGGTACACATAAAGTTGTTTTCTACTCGTATCTCTCATGGTTTTGAAGCTATAGGAGTCTAAACACATCTGTCATGTTACAAAATTTGCGAACTAAGTTCCGATGTTGTTGGACATTTATCAAAAAATCTATCCATTTACCAAACCAATTCAATTTCACAGTATGTATAGTTAAAGGATTATAGAAAAAGAAAATATATTTTTCTAAGGTTTTATGGACAAATATGTGCGATCTGTCACGTTACACATGTGAAACATCAAATAAAATAAAAAAAAAAGCGGACATGAATAGTACTAAAAACAACAAAGGCAAAGAAATTATAAATAATTATTAATGCGCTTTCATTTAAGACGGCCTTTGGAGAATATATTATGGCATGACTTGGAATAATAACACTTAATTTAATTTCATTTTTAAACATATCATAGGTAACTATTGATAGGTAGATGAAATGTTTCGTGCGTTTGTGGCACTTGAAAAAATACCAGTTGCCTCAAAATGCCATTTATGTCAGCAAACTCTGCTGCTGTTACTCTTTTTATGCATTAAAGGACAAATGGGTGTTATGATTAAAATCAAGAATTTTTCCATTTGGTTCCGATTTACAAATCCTTGCCCACAGATTCATTTTGGTCAAGTGTAACCAGCCACTTGAATGAAATTCCGGAGATATAAAAAAGCATATAAGTATATTAATGATCACCGTCGCCTAAATAGAGGGTGCCGTAGCTCAGTGGTTAGTGTGTTCGCCTTCTGATCTGTAGGTCGTGGTTCAATACCCGGCTGATGCATAACAAATTTAATATCGAAAAGATTTTTCTTTCGAACGGTACCCACCTGTCGGCAAGCAATTGGCAATTCTTCCGACAGTAACAACTTGCCATGAAAAAGCTTCTAAAAGAACTCTGTGACAAAGCTCAGAAGAAGTGATGTCACAAGTGTTCTGCCGTTCGGAACCGGCTAAAATAAGTAGGTCCATTCTAATACTGTCCAAATTTAAGACGCACAACAGTAATGGAAGAGAAGCTCGGCCAATGAGCCCTTTGGGGCTTTAAGTGCCACATATTTATTTTTATTTTTTCGCCTAAATAGTCGATTTAACGATTCGATTTCGTCCATCCGTCCACATGTCTGGTTCGGGCAATAACTTGAATAGATAGTGAGATATTTAAACGAAATTTAGCATGAGTGACACATGAACTAAGTGTACGGTCGGGGTTGATAATGGGCATGATCGGTCAATTGCCACACAACACGGAGCAATCAAGGAGATTGACATCGGAATTAAAAAATATTAAGCTTTTCTATCACTTATTATTTCATGTATAAGTAAAATATATATTTTTTTAACACTTTTATTTTACATCTGCCTTAGAAAAAGCAATAAGTATTACTTATAAATCCTTATAAGCATAATAGAGTACAGTAATAATTATAGTAACTATAAATCATTATTTATTTTCATTCATTACATTTTAAATTCCTACTATATGATGTGGATAAATATTATTTTTCTTAAACTAATTCATTATAGCCCTATAGTCCATTAATAGAGATGTTAATGTGCATTTTAATCTCCTTTGGTGTTCTGTTTCGCGTGTTGGAAGTTTTTGAATTTCAATATTATTCATGTACATATTAATGGTACTAATCGACTTATGTGTTTTATGCTTACTGATGAATTGAATCAATTTGTAGGTCCTTGTGTATTTCATCATTCGGTATGTACTATTGTCTATTGACTATTGTCCTTAGCATTTTTAAATTTTTGTTGGAGGCAGTGCCACATATTTCTATGCCGTATTTCCATATTGGCATAATTATTGTTTTGTAGATCTGCATTTTATATTTGAGCAAAAGAGTCTGTTTTGGGCCTAACATTCAATATAATGTTCTTTCCACGTAAGTTTTTGATCTATTGATATGCCAAAGTATTTTGCTCTGGTGCTAGTCGGAATTTGATTTCCGTAGATACTTAATTGTTTCTCTTGGAATTTTCATTAGTGTATGTAACTTGTATTGTATTGTCCGCATTATTTTGTATCGCCCATTTTGAAAACCATTGTGTAACTGTATTTAGAATTTGTTGCAACTTTACTCTGACTGCATCGATGTGTGTGTATCTGACACGAGCAGTACGGTGTCGTCCGCAATCGTCCGTAAAAATCATTTCATCATCGTTCCCTGGTGCTGGAATACTTAGTAGATAAAGGACAGGTCCAATCACACTGCCCTGGGGTAAACCCTCTTCTATACTTTTAATACTAAAGATACTGTCTTTATATATGATATAAAAGTAACGGCATTCGATGTAACTTTAAGTTCGGTATTCCTGCACAGCTCATTACTCTTTGCACGTCACTATTGATAACTACGCTTTTGAAGTAGTGAAGGACTTTGTCTATCTTGGAAGCAGTAATAACGTCAGCCTGGCGATATTGCGAAAGTGCTACTTTGGGCTAAATAAGCAATTGAAAAGTTTAGCCCTCTCTCGAGAAACGAAAACTACACTCTATAAGTGGAAGTGGACAATTTCTACCACAGATGAGAGACTGCTCGGAGTTTTGAGAGAAAAGTCCTACTCAAGATCTTTAGACCTATTTACATTGGTGGCGAGTATCATATAAGGTACAACCACGTACTGTATCCGGACACTGACATAGTAAAGCGCATTAAAATTAAGCGGTTGCGCTGGCTAGGTCAATGGAAGAACATACTTCAGCTAAGAAGGTGTTATATTCGGTGGACTTTCCAACTTCCGGTAGAAAGACCAAGTACTGGAGAACTTGTCAACGCTTGGAATATCCAACTGCCACCAACTAGCGAAGAAAAGAGTTGGCTGGCGAAGCTGGCCTAAATCAATTTTCGGTTGTAATGGCCACATATGTAAGTAAGTACGTAAGAGTTTTAGCCTAAAATGATGGCCAGAAATCTGCTAATAATGTTGTAGTTTTTTCTGCATGTTGCATGTTTTATTTGCGCCCACAACGTTAGTTTGGAGTCTAATTTCACTTCCAAATATTTTACTACTTTCTATGTGACAAGAGACGTGCTGCCTATATACACCGGCTATTCTAATGTGTTATATCGCCTCTGCCTTTTCAGTGGCAAAACGAAATTCGCGAAATCCGTCGTAATTTATATTCCAGAGATACGGGTTTAATATAGAGCCTTAAGTTGCACCTGAAGTGACCTTCTTGTTCATCCTTCTCGTTTTGTATCACATACGAGCTCGTAGTCATTCAAAAAGCTCTGGATTATTCAGAGTACCTACATATTTCGGTACACCAAAATTGCTTCTAGAAACATTTGTTTGAATAACGATTATCCTGTATAAATCTCATGACAAAGAGTAAGATGCACATCTTCGCATATAAAAAACAATAGCAATATTATATGCGAGCTGAACATATATAAGTATTCGGCCCACATTCATTAGTACAATCAAGATTTTTATTTTACCTACATATATATGTATGTACGTATGTACTATCTATGACCGCCTAATACTCAATACTCTTACGAAGTTGCTCGATTTCGTCAAATGGATTTACCTCGATTTGTAAAGATTCTCTTCAATTAACATTTATTGTACAAGTCATCATCATCCAAGTGCAATACATTCCAAAAAAAAAAAATTTAAGATAATCTTCACTTTACAACTTAGGGATTTATTTGCATATAACATAGAGCTGTTGCCACAACATTTACGTGATGCAATTAATATCATATTACAACGAATGAACGCTGAATGGAAAAAAAAACTGAAAAGGAAATAAGAAATTCACAATTCATTTCATTTACTGCTAACTACTAACAAGCGTACTGTAATAATGGTATTCGATTTTCATTCTCCTTATAATGTAACATAGAAATGGTGTTATAATCACCAACCACACAACAGTTTCAAGCTATTCGCATATGATTGTGATATATATTATATATTATTATTTAATGGGATATAATCAAATTTACTTTTCCTACTCGTATTCTCGGACCAAATGCATGTTTCCATATCTTTATTTTGACGATGTCGTCTGTTGATGATAATGCAATAGACATCAAACATATATATCTTTGAGATATTATATTTAATTTTCTCCTTTCTTTTTCTTCTTTACTTCAAGTTAAGTAATAATAACAATAATATGCCCACATATGACACAGAATTCAATTTCATAATGTCTCGACTGCTAAACGTATATGCGTATACGAATATAATATTTTTGTGTACATTTTATAAGTTTAATTTACATACAATTTGAATACGAAAATTGTATGTTAATAGTTGTCATCCTAGCTACGGACGACGATAGTGTGTTCATGTATACGAACTGTGATACATATTTTTGATGTATTCTAAACGTGACAGTTTTAATCCTACACACAAGTCCGTACACGTAAATGCACATCAGCTAAGCCTATTTGCATACAAATACTATAACTCGTCCATAAACACTCACCATGAGTAGACTTTAGAACGTTCACCTAAAATTTTGAACTGTACAATAATTTGAATTTGCGTAATTGTATATATACGAAAATCTGCATATATATACTTAACACAATTACAATTTCTATTAAACGTCACATCATCGGAACGATTTAATATATACTTTTAATGTCACGAACTGTTAAAATATCAGCATACATACATATATTGTCTGTTTGCGCCAATTAAATATGCCCGAACACATATATACAATAAAAATAAAAAATAAATATGTGGCCACATAAAGCCCCAAAGGGCTCATTGGCCGAGCTTCTCTTCCATTACTGTTGTGCGTCTTAAATTTTGGACAGTATTAGAATGGACCTACTTATTTTAGCCGGTTCCGAACGGCAGAACACTTGTGACATCACTTTTTCTGAGCTTTGTCACAGAGTTCTTTTTAGAAGCTTTTTCATGGCAAGTTGTTACTGTCGGAAGAATTGCCAATTGCTTGTCGACAGGTGGGTACCGTTCGAAACAAAAATCTTTTCGATATTAAATTTGTTATGCATGAGCCGGGTATTGAACCACGACCTACAGATAAGAAGGCGAACACACTAACCACTGAGCTACGGCACCCATATATTTTTTAATGTTGTAAAAAATGAATACATGAGTGTAAAGCACTTTTTCTAATTAATGCAATATTAGAAATGTAAAAAAACCTATGGTTTTGGATATTCGTCTTAATATTTGCCTTTCTTGTTGCAATAACAACAAGTCGTTTCTATTTCTTGCTAATAATTATTACAGAAACTTGGAAGCTGGAGCTTCCTTCTGCGTATAAGTCAAACAAATTCGCCTTACTGATGCAATGCGTATAACTGTTCCCAAACGTCGTCAGGGTTGCAAAATATCTGTATCAAAAAGTATCGGTATTAAAACTGTATTGATACTTTGTAAACATACGTTTAGGAAGTCAGCCTTTATTAACAATACATACTACAATGTTAGCTGTTGCACTTGGTCCTACCATGCATTTAATTTGTATATATGTAAGTGTACAAAATAATAAGAAGCAATTATAAGCAAATTTGTTTTTGGTTTGTGGGAACGCAGTTATTGATTGCTTATATTGGTAATTCGTCAAACATAGTAATTGTAAATTAAATCCATGTGTATATATATGTATAAAATTTCTTAAATATTATCAATGGAATTCATTTTTTTTAAGTAAAAATAAAACATTCATCCGCTTAAAAAATATTCATATATAAGTTTACCAAACAATTATTATTAATTTTTAACCGCTACTATCGGATCTGGTGTATTCATTGCATAACCTAGACGTTGTAGAGCACGTCTAATATCTACAAATACATTGGGATCTTCTATGGTAGCTGGTAATACAACTAAATCATTCTTCGCAAAATCCGCCATAGCCTTACGCATTGTTTTCCCAGAACGAGTTCTTGGTAAAGCATTCACCGGCGCAGCTAATCGAAATGATGCTATTGGACCGACAACTTCACGAATAATATTCACTATTTCAGCAGACAGCTTAGTGTCCGTTTTGAGAATACCTTCTTTGGGAATGTACAGACAAAGTGGCACTTGACCTTTTGTCGCTTCAGGTACACCAAAAACTGCACAATCTGTAACCTCTGGATGTCTCAGGATGGCATCTTCCAAACTTGACGTTGATATGCGATGGCCAGCTACATTGATGACATCATCATCACGCGCCGTAACAAATATATAACCGTACTCATCCTTATACCCTGCATCCATGGTGTCATAGTAACCCTATTTTATGGAATTGTTTGAGCATATATCGATTAAAGATATTATTGTATATTTTGTAATACCGGATATTTTTGGAAATAAATTTTTTGAAATAGTTCATCATTCTTATATAATGTCGACATATTCCCTGGTGGCAATGGCAGTTTAATGACAATTCGTCCCAGCTTTGAACTTTCACATTCAACTCCATTCGGTTGCATTACTTTAACTATAAATAAATTACGGTTAATCCTGAAAGACAAAATGTTATTTAATATCGCACAGCTGAACATACTATTATAGCCAACAAATGGCAAGCCCGTGGTGTATTTCGGTGGATTGAGGCTATGTGCAAAGCCTAAACAGGTTGCCGTTATAGCGGAACCCGTCTCTGTTTGCCACCAATTATTCAGAACTGGCACTTTGAAAATTTTTTCCATCCACGATTTTGTCTCGATATCACAATGTTCGCCAGCGATGAATATGGAACGTAATGATTTTAACGAATACTTTCGTCCATGCTTAATTTCGGGATCTACCCGACGTATTACACGAAAAGCAGTTGGTACCGAGAAGAGTGCTGTTACTTTATGCTGTTCGATAACTCTGAATGGGAATAAATACAGAGTACATTAAATTAATAATGAATGTAACAATCATCAAATTTAACGTTGTGGTTAATTATATTTCTTCAACCGTAACCATTATCTCATACATATATTACAATATCAGGTACTAAAGGATACACATTCACGCTTTCTTTTCATTCTTGCCATTTTGTGTATTTAACTTTTTTCGTATTATTTTCTTGCGAAATTGCAAAATACTCGTAATATAAAGTTGAAAATTGAAGCAATTCCAGATTAAACCCAATGACTTTTAAGTTTATAGAAACTATTTTCGGAATTTCAATCAGCGGAGAGGAGGAATCATAAGAGAAGGAACAACTGTTCCTTTTATTCGCTTTCGTCTCTGTTTTTGTTAATTTTCTGTTTTCATGCTGAGAAAAGCATTGCTTCTTTCATTTTGAAGAAATACTAAAACTATTCTAAATGCTTGTACAGGAACGATTTTACACTAAATATAATGCGAATTCATACAAGATGGTGTTAATATCAGATTTTGGTTTTTTAAGAAAAACTTTGTTTTTATTTTGTTGAATGTTATTGCTGTTTGAACTTTCAAAGCGAACGAATACACATGTTCATACTCGAACTCGAAACGAACATTGGGTTTCACACGAAGCAATGAATGTTTGAGGATTAATCGAATGTATATATGATACGTATATATGCACCATTTTTGATCGCTTCGCAATTACTAGGTGACAATCATGGCGATCTGACACTTGCTGATCCAGCATTGCATTCTAATTTCAAATTCGCCACTTCATCATTACGGTATGCCATCGCCTGATCGCCCTATCACTGATATAACAGTTCATAAACATTCACTTTAACGGTAACGACAAAATATACAGTGATGCTATCTTACCACTATCCGGTGAAAACAATCATTTTCATGGCGAATCCTCGAGACATTTCGATTGACTATCAACACGCGAAGACAATTGCAAAATGATCCTTCGGCACAAATTTTTTCTAAACAATTGCAAAAAGTATTACCATAATTTAAAACACAGAAAGCGATCTGTGGCAGGACAGCCATTGCATAGAACGACATGGATTCTTATGCATTGATCGACCAACTTCTTAGGAAATGTGTACGCTTAGTTCGAATTACGAATTTATGGTTATGGTTTAGCTTCACAAATGATGAAAGCGTTTTGCGGCAGCGGAGCCGTTGCCAATATTATAATGTATATATTTTCTGAGCTTTATGGTAGAACTCTTTCAGGAGCGTTTTCATGGCAAATTTTTACTTGCCTATTGCTTGCCGAGAGATGAGTACCGTGCCTTTACGAAGTCTTTTCGATATCAAAGTTGTGCTTCAGCCGAGCACTGAACCCATAATCTACAGATCAAAAAGCCGACGCACAGTAGGACGTCAAAGAATTGAGCTAGAGCAATAAAATTGCACGAAATTTTTAGCGCTATATTATACTTGAGACCAAAAATGGTCAAAATCGGAAAACGGACATGACCACCTCCCATAAAGAAATACGGAAAAAAATTATAACTTCACAACTCATGAAAATATATCAACTAAATTGTGTACACATTTTTAAAAGAGTTACATACTGCGGTGTTCAAAAAACCAACCAAATTGGACTTTGGGTATTTCAATTTTCATTTAAAATTAGCATTGCATTTGCAGTGAAAACCTATATATGTATTTCAATTATTGGGTAATTTATAAAGTATCCGCTGTTTTTTGGAACATTTTTGAACAAAAAATTTTCTTTATTGAAAATCAATTTTAATCGAGAACATATTGGCCATTATTATTTATGACCTTTTGCCATTTTTTGGGTAATTTCATAATTCCATCGGTGTAGAACGGTGTGATTTTCAGCGGCTCTTCGGTCGGCCAATTTCTTACCATTAAGAGAGTTTTGTAGAGACCGAAACAAATAGTATTCAGACGGTGCAAGGTCTGGGTTATACGGTGGATGCATCAAAACATCCCAACCAAGTTCTGTCAATTTGTTCCGAGTCATCAAAGATGTGTGTGTTGGTCAATTCTGGTCGCTTTTCCTTGATTGCTTCATTCAAGCGGTCGAGTTGTGATCAGTAGAGATTGGAAGTAACCATTTCGCCAGGTTGCAGCAGCTCGTAATAGACAACTTTCCTCCAAACCCACCAAACGCTCAACATAACCTTATTTGCTAACAATCCAGGTTTTGAAATCGTTCGTGAACGGCCGCCGGCCTTTCACCATAATTTTTGCGTTAGATATTCTCGTATGAAATCCATTTTTCATCGCCCGTAATGATTCTCTTCAGAAATTGTTCGATTTCGTTGCGTTTCAGCAGCTTTTCGCTGATGGTATTTCGGTCAATCAAATTTCTTTGCGTTAATTCATGTGGTATCGAAATATCGACCGTCAACAACAACAAACACATACGGAATTAAGAAGAAGAAGTAAAGAAGAAAACAGCAAACACACGAGTTTGACACTATAAGGAAACAGTTTCAGACATTACGTGGCGCAGCCAAGCGGACTTCTGAGGTATTATTTCGCATGCAATAAATCTCGTAAGCAATCCAGTGTATAGCCAGTGACAGTGTTTTTGCGAACTTTTATTAGTTTTTCCGTTTTTGATATTCCTGTAAAGGAAAACGTCAACCGATTTTGAAGTTCTGCGATTCAAAAGAAGCGTTATCTTGTTTACTTTTAGGAATCGGATCAGAAATAATATCTCTAGTGAATTTTTTTTTGCTATAAACTGAATGCCAAAAATACCCAAAACCGTCTCCTTCAATTTTGTGACTAAAATCCATTCTGCCTGAAAACTATATACATATACATATATATACGGTTAGAGTGTTGGTCTTCTGATCTGTAGGTCGTGGCCGTTCAAACCCCGGCTAAAGCATAACAAATTTAATATCGAAAAGATTTTTCTTTCGAACGGTATCCACCTGTCGGCACGCCAAGATAAGCTTTTAAAAGAACTTTGTGACAAAGCTTAGAAAAAGTGATGCCGCAAGAGTTCTGCCGTTCGGAGCGGCTAAAATAAGTAGGTTACTTCTAATACTGTCCAAAATTTAACACGCACAACAGTAATGGAAGAGAAGCCCGGCCAAAGAACCCTTCGGGGCTTTGAGTGCCATATTTTTATTTATATTTATTATATATATGTGTATGGTGTATTACCTGAAATATTGGCCAGGATCCGGTGTACGATCTGGTTTTCCCTCATACATAACACTAGTTGCCCCATAAAGTAAAGGACCGTAACATATGTATGAGTGACCAACAACCCACCCTAAGTCTGAGGACGACCACCAAACATCTTCCGGGTTCATGCCATAAATTGTTTTCATCGTGTACATTAAGGTTACTAAATGACCACCAACAGGTCGTTGTACACCCTTAGGCTTATCAGTGGTGCCCGAAGTATAGAGAATATATAGTGGATCATTTGCTTCCACTGGCACACATTCGACTGGTTCACCCAAATTCTGTACAACATTCCAAAGTATATCACGCTTTGAATCAATCGGAGAATGAGTACACAATTCGCGTTCAAATATTATATTGCATAAAGGTTTCCATCGTGACATGTCCACCGCATCATGAAGTATGTCCAGATAAGGTATAATTTTCCCAGGCTCCACACCACAATTTGCTGCAATAACTATTTTGGGTTCAGCATGTTCGATACGAGAACATAATTCGCTGGCGGCAAAACCGCCAAATACAACTGAGTGCACTGCACCAAGACGGACCGTAGCTAACATGGCTATTATAGCCTCCGGTATCAATGGCATATAAATGATAACACGATCACCCTTTCGAATTCCTAAAGTGGCCATTCCACCGGCAAGTAGAGTTATCTGTAGTTGATATTTTTTAGACGTTTTAAATATTAAATAATTATATCATTTGTATACCTCATCATATAATTCCTGGTATGTGACATGTCGTATGGTATTTGTTAATGGGCTATCATGTATTAGTGCAACTTTGTCACCCTTGCCATTTAAAACATGCCGATCAACGGCATTATAACAGGCATTGAGGTAACCACCCACATACCATTTCGTAAATGGGGCATTACTATTGTCCATAACACGATTCCAAGGGCGAAACCAATGCACCAAATGACCCAACTCTCCCCAAAAATCTGTAGGATTACCAATTGAACGACGGTATGCGTCCAAATAAATTGGGTCGTGAACATCTTCTGGCAAGTCATCTGCAATAGAAATTGATAGAATACTCGTATATGTGTCAGGACATCATATAATCCATACATATGGACATATAATACACATGTTCATATGAATAGTATACATGCCGTTCTTGTTAATAACTAATTCAGTTTTTGTTGAAATCTTTTTTACATAAATTTGAGGTAAGTAATACATATTCAAAATAATTATTGTATTCTGTAGGTATTTTTACACAATTATTATTATTATTATTATTATTATATTTTTTTTTCTAAGATCTAAGATAAAATCTCCTTACAGTCGGCTGGGGCCGACCAAACTATACCCTGCATATGTAGATTTATATATAAAAAGTTTACTCGAATATCCAACTTTTCTTTTATTTCCACTTTTCGAGAAACAATTTTTGCATATACTACTAATTTACACCCGAAATATGGTTGACTTTGACGAAGTAAAAGGATTTTAAGATAATTCCGAGGCTTAGTATGGGAGCTATATAAAAAGTGGGCGTGGCTTATCACTTTCTAGTAAATCCAATTAAATTTTCAATGTTAATCCACACCTTAAATTTGGTGTCCTACGTTGAATAGTTTCTAAGTTATGGTGGTTAACATTTTTGTTTTATTTCCTCAACTTTGTATGGGAGCCCCAATAAGAAGTGGGCGTGGTACGCTGATTTTTCGCCAGATTTTTGCCGACTACGATATTAATTTAAGTGTCAATTGTGGTTATTCTAGACAGAAGATTGCCGAAGTTACAGCTGTTTCAATTTAAAATTTGTATGGGGGCTACGATAAACACTGGGCGTGGTGCGCCCATTTTCTGTAAGCCTAGTTGCTCGTACAATACTAATTCACACCTTAAATCTCGTTATTCTACGCTGAATAGTTTGCAAGTTATAACCGGTAACATTTTTTTTAATTTCCGCAACTTTGTATGGGAGACCCAAAAAGGAGTGGGCGTGGCACATTGATTTTCTGCCATATTATTTCTGACTACCGTGTTAATCTAAGTGTCAATTATGGTTATTCTAGACAGAAGATTGTAGAAGTTACAGCAGTTTCAATTTAAAAGAAGTACAGACACTTTGTATGGGAGCTACGCTGGAAAGTAGGCGTGGCTCACCCACTTTTGGCGAGGTTATATAGTAGTATAATATAACTCTATGTGCAAAATATTGTTGTCCCAAGTGGTATATTATGTGAGTTATAGCAAGTTAAAGATTTTGAAAATTTCGAGGTTAGTCGCTTTGAATGCTTGGTGTGGGCGTGGTTATTGACCGATCATGCCCAATATCAATCCCCTCCGTACCCTTGGATCATAGATTACTTATGCCAAATTTCATCGAAATAGCTCAATATTTACTCAAGTTATCGTGCGAACCAGCCAGGTGACAGACAGACGGACGGACGGACGGACATCGTTAAATCGAAAATTTAATCGAGGCTGATCACGAATATATATCCATGTCTATATCTCCGGAGATTCCTTCAAGTGGACACAAACATCTGACCGAAATGAATATACCATGCATATTGCATTATGCAGGGTATAACAAGATATTTTATTATTTGTACCGTAGTGCCATCGACTCGGACAAGGTTAGGTTTATTTGAATACGACGTAACACTGCACATCTGATCGAAAATGTCGATCCACTCCTTTAGTGCTTTTGTAGAACTGAACTCTGCAAGAAGAAAGCATGAAAACAATTTTATTTGGTTTCGGCTCGTAAAAAAAAAGAGTGAACTCGTTATCGTAACAGAAGATAGATGTAATTTCAGCCCTTTGTGTTTCCCAATTCTTCTGGGATCTCCAAGCGTAAGGTTGTATGGCTGAAACAAAAGTGATTTTACGCGCTAAAAGGATCTGAAAAAAATGTTTTCCGATAAAGTACTTATACTTTTATTTTTTAAGAGCCTTCGGATTTTATTTAAAAAAGAACACATAAAATTCAGAGAAATGTATGAAATCTTTATTTGAGTCGATAGAACGATATATGTATATGTTGACAGCCGCTGCGCCTCAAATGGTTCATACGCTGGGTCCAATTTTGGCATACTCTCTACAACATATCGGCCGGTATTTCACGAATAAATCGATAATTCACGGTCATCAATAACACTGGCGGATACAGTTGCGATATTTTCCTCTGTCCGCACTCTACGTATGCATGTTGGTGGTTTAATGTCCAATAATGTAAATTTGGTGCGAAATTTAGCCACAACATTCCGAATAGACGCCTCAGAAGGTCGCCCAAACTGACCATAAAATGAATGAATGAATGAACCAAGCATGAATTTTGATAATAAAATTCAATAATCTGCAAGCGTTCTTCGTTTAAATTATTGATTAAAATTCATGGTTAAATTATAGACCAAACTGAACATGTTTGATAGTAATATGTATACACGAAAACAGCCGAGCTGCCAAAAACAGTTATGCAAAAATAAAATTGCTAAAAATCACCATATATAGTAGTTTAAGTGGGCTTTATTGGTGCAAAAATAATCAAAAGAAGGGCTTTTGATCCGGAAGTGAAATTTAGGCTTTTGAAGACGATCTGTATTAGTTTTTCAATAAAATTAATATTATGAATTAGCATTTGTACTTCTTCTTTTTACTTATATTTAATTTATTGTAGCATTAACTTATTATCATATTTAGAGTTTTGAGCACGTGGTGTGCGAGTGTGTGTGTGTCAGTGAGTAAGTGAGTAATGGTGTACTTACTGAATAAGTTAAAAAAATAATCAAATTAAAATAATTATTTATTCATAGATCAGTGTTTTCACCGAAAATAACGATGTTATTTTGGAAAAATTATGTGACATGTGTCTTTTACATTAATTCACAACATTCCCAATAGAAATAAGATGGTTACAGACTTTTGAGCATCGACTCGTCTGAAGCGGCCCCAGTGGGCATCGACTTAAGTTAGGTTATGTGGCTGCCATCTCTCTGAGGGAACACATTAGGCAGAAAGGCCCATTGTGATACCACCAAGCTTCTCTTCCAATACTGTTGTGCGTGTTAAATTTGGACAGCATTAGAACGGACCTACTTATATTAGCCGGATCCGAACGGCAGAACTCTTGTGACATCACTTTAATTTAGTTTTGTCACAGAGCTCTTTTAAGAAGCATTTTTGGCAAATTGTTACTGCCGGAAAATTGGCAATTCTTGCCGGCGGGTGGGTACCGTTTGAAAGAAAAATCTTTTCGATATGAAATTTTGTTATGTTTCAGCGGGGGATTGAACCCACGACCTACACATCAGAAGGCCAACGCAGTAATCACTGAGCTACGGCACCCACTGTGCGTCGAGTTAACTTTAAAGTACATTTCAAACTATCGTTATTGTTCGTCGAATCGACAAAGATTACCATTTCAGGGTTGAAACCAATGATAAATACTTTTGAAAACACTTTTGACAATTACTAATACTTTCTAATAATCTCTTGATTATAAATTGATTGTTTTTATTTACATATAACTACATAAATAAGATTATTTTCAAAAGCAAGGCAATAATATGGATTTTTTTTTATAATTTAGGAATATATTTCAAAATTTTGGGATCAAAACAGCTGGGAACAAGTAATAGACCAGAATGATATCCCTAGCATTTATACAGAGGGCAATGGAATCTCTTTTCTTGTTTGTTCAGCTACTTTGTATAAATTAATTACGTACCATTTATTTTTGTCGTTAAAAAATTAAAGCAGTAAGAATTTAATTTACAATTTCATCGAAGAAAATTACTCCTAACATACGATTTCATCATTGAATTTCAAATGAGCAAATATGATTAAAGAACATTTTATTTTTTTTTTTATAGAATAATTACTAATGCTAATAAGTACAAAATATACATACGTATATATGTAAATAAGGACGCATATAACCTCCCCTTAATCATCGACGATAAAAAGGTATACTATTTACGATCAATCATATCACTACATTGCTGGTATTATTGAGTTTGATAGATATCAATGCCACCCAAATCCATTCGGAAAATTTGGATTCAACACTCACTAATCACACAAGTTTATAAATCACAAATCACAAAAACACGGCACCCATTCATATAGTACTTTTTCATACAATACTGGTATTTGAGGAATCATTTAAAGCAATAAGTAAAAATAAACAATTGCGTTTTTCCATGAAAACTCCATGCCAGTGGTAAATTTCCAGCATAGTCGGTGGCCAAATGTTCGTTTAATATGTTCTATAAATTTCGCCGATCATTATACCGACAATCTTGACTATTGGACCTACCCCGAATAAGGTAAAATATCCCAAACCATTACGGATGTACCACAGTGTTTTACCGTCTTTTTCGTCTATGTTGGATTCAATTCTTTAAGTGGAGAACGTCGTACATAGAGTCTACCCAAATATTTTATACTTGGATTCATCCCTCCAAACAATCAGGTTCCAAAAATTTGGGCCTTTAGAAATGGGTTCTTTTGCGAATCGAATACGCTTTTTGATGTTCTTCGAGGACACCAACGGTTTTTGCCTAGCAATTCTTCCATTCAGTTAATGTTCTTATAAACATCGTCTTTTGGTTTGTGACGACACATTTACGCCATAATCCATTTAAACCCTGATTTGTGATGAAGTTACAAACGGATCTCCCATGCTCAGATTAACATTGCGTCTGTCCTCAACTGAAGTGGTTTTTCTTGATTTCTGGCAAGGTTTATTTTCAAAAGTTGTATTATTTTTATAATGTGATTTTACCTCGCGCCGCTTAAAACCTCCGCTACTTCTGTAATATTGCTATATTTTTCAAAATATTCCCATATTATTTTTCTTTCAATAGGCTTTTAAATTTTCTGTTTGTCCATCATGTTCCAGTTGACCTAGTATTACGTATTTATTAATTTTAAATCACTTTATAACGACTTTATTAATGAAACCACTAAAAACTATACTGAAAAGGCCGTTTTCTTATCAATACCTTATGGTGACTTTATTATATGAGCAGAGTATGTAGTCGCAAGTTGTTGTTGCTGTAGCAGCAATAACACGGAAAGGCTTTGTTTTGTTCCCCTACAAAGCATTTCCGTAGTCTGACGAGTTGAATGGAGCTTGGTCAGCCACGTGGTCGAGTGATTCCGGGACGCAGACCAGTCTATTTTTGGTAATCCAGAGCATATACATTTTGTTGTTGTAGCACCTTCCATCCATTCTTGGGAGGCTCGTATACTCTTATTTAACGTTTTTCACTGTTCTGGTAAACCCCAAATTATAAAATTTGGTTTGTCTAAACATTTGAGTAAACAGCTGGCCAAATATCAAGGTTGTAGAAAATAGTACGGCAACAATCGGGGAGAAAATGGATAAACATAAATTAAAGAGCACCGTAGTATCCATGTATATATATATATATATATATATATATATATATATATATATATATATATGTATATATATATGTATATATATATATATATATATATACACATATATATATATATACACACATATATATATATATATATACACACATATATATATATATGTAAATGTGTATATATATATATATAAACATATTTATATATATATATATATATATATATATATATATATGTAAATGTGTATATATATATATATATGTAAATGTGTATATATATATATATAAACATATTTATATATATATATATATATATATATATATGTAAATGTGTATATATATATATATAAACATATTTATATATATATATATATATATATATATATATATATATATATATATGTAAATGTGTATATATATATATATAAACATAATTATATATATATATATATTATATATATATATATATATATATATATATATACATATATATATATATATATATATATATATATATATATATATATATATACAGACATGTATATATTAAGGAACCTACTTATCTTAACCGAATCCAAATTGTAGAACCCTTGTGATAACATATTTCCTAGTTTGTCGACCGTTGAACGAATGCATCTGTATTTTTATTAAATAGATGCCGCGTCCGAAGTTCGAACGCACGACCTCATGCACAAAAGGCCAGTGCAGTGGTCAACTAAAGTAGGGTACGCATACTTGAATTAATTATACTAAAGTCATAAATTTACATTGATTCGTACTCGACTCCATTTTATATCAATGCCTTGCACCGTATTTACACATTTTCCTATACGTTTCGTTTCATAAAATAATTTGCTTCATTTAAGGAAAAAGGGTAAATTTTTTTTTACAATTTTAAAATGTTATAATTGAAAAATTCTATTGCAATTGAGATGCATTAAAAACTACAGGTATTATTTATTTTTCACGAACAAGGAATGATTTTTTAATTATTACTTTTTCAAGCATTATTTTTTTGTTTATACGGTAACAAGGATTCAGAAGACGAATTGGTCACAACTGTCATAATAGTACTGATAGATAGTATCAAATTTAAAAATAAGTACAATTTATTAAAAAAAAAAAAAATATTTCAATACTAAAGTTCCACTTATTACAACCTTTGCACTTACTTCCATCATCACTTAGTTCGTTATATGATCTGTTTGCTTCCATTATCATAAAACAAAACTTTCGTTTATTTAAAATTTATTTTATTTTTCGAACCCTATCCTTTATATCCTTTTGTTGAAAAAATTTGTGCTTTAAATACACTTTTTGTTTTGACTAAAATATGTGTTTTATACCAAATTTAATTAGCAGGCTTTATTCATCGATTATTCAAATACTTTTCTCAAACACAACCGTCCATTTAAGGTAAACAACTTAAACTGAACTAAATCAAAAGCCAGCAACGAATAATTTATACTGATAGTGCTTTATTTTTCTTGTGCTGAGCTTATTTAATTTAATATTAAAACACATTTGCAAACAGAAACACATACGTCTGTAGATATATAAATTTGTATGAAAAAATGCATTTAAATATTGATGTAACACATTTGTGTACCAGACGTTCAAAACTCTTCAGTCATAAAAATAAGGATTGAGACAAAGGTAAAAACATTTAAGTAAGCATGAGAAAAAAGTAACTCCTATGCCGAGATACATAATACAAAACAAGTAGTGGGTTTTAATAATAAAAGTGAAAAAAAAGGCAATCGAAGTATACATTTGTCTTGTTTATGTTTTTATTTGTAATAAAAATCGGTACTATTTATTTTTGCTTTTTTTTGTCACACCTTCCTGTGTCATTTTTTTGCTTTTCTTCTGTGGAGGTGGCTTGGACGATTCCGTCGTTTCAGCATTGTTGGATGATTCTTGATCTACATCGACGAGCACACTAAATCCCTTAATGTATGGTTTAACCAGTTGAAATACAAGTTTTTCATGTTGTACGTTACGTGAGTCCAAACTTAAACGCACCGTAACTGGATCGAAAGCATGAAATAGAATGTTACCACAACGTTGTGTATGGTCCTGGAAGTTCATTAACAATAAATATTATGCGATAAAATAATATCCAGATACAATTTTTCAAATCAAAAATATATACCTCTTCATTAAAATTGAATATGACATCTTTCGGTAGCTTTGCCTTATCATCCTTGAGAGGATTCAAGAAAACAGTACCTTCCAAACCGAATTTCGGAATAAGTACTTGTAATGCATTCTTCCGCACAAAGAGTATGTAACTATGGGAGTAAAGAAATTCTGTTATACCAACACTCAATTGAACTCATTTTCAGCAGTTTACCCTTCCTCGTCTTGAGTTTTGCCCCGAAAGAATAGGTGAGTATTTAAAGCAACCGACGCTCGGCCAGCATACTGAGCCATTTTATGCCGATAGTTTAAATTATGGCAGAGCTCTTCGTTTGCTTTTTTATTCAAAAGGTCAGCGTAAGTACTGTCTGCACCAATTGAAGCTGCCAACAACCGATGTACTATAATGTCCGAATATCTGTAAATGCAAATTTAAATTTTAAAAAAACCAATCTATGATTTCTTTTATATTCCATACGCAGACAGTTCGGAATTGATATGTCAATACATAATTTGTATTAGCGCGTTACCGATGTTTTTTTTTTCTACTAAAAAATTTTGATCAGAGATTAAATTCTTTGTTTTGTAATATTTATCAAAAACAGAGATTCACACAAAAATGATGGAAATATTATTGAAGGAATATTCTCCTTAATTTCAACTGTGCACCGAGGTTAATTTAAGTGTCTTGCAAACAACAAATCAAATAGGTCGAGCAGCGAATGTGCGTGAAATAGTTAATGGCATCTCAATAGATCGAACTCATACAAAAATAATTAAAAATAAAACTTTGTGCGATTTATAGAGAAACATTGAAGTAAAATTATTGAAATTATTATACGGAAAAATAAACTATTCAGGTTTTTCCTCTGATCTTTCAAAACATCCCGAACTGTTCTCGTATATTCGTACAGTATAATATTAACCTTCTAATAGGAGACGTGAAATGTGTATAAATTGGTGTTGCTAGACCATAATGAAAGAACTCTTCCTGTTGTACTGTTCCACTGATAAAATACACTGCTTGCATCATACAACGTGTAGCCAAAATACGTATCATTGTGTTGAAGTATGGATTATCTTCTTTAACACATTCATCGAGCGAATGTGCCAATTCTAATCCGGTGTCCGTTTTAATGTTGAAACCCTGGTTACGTGCTGCCTTTACTAACGGATCGAAATTGCTCGTCGGCGGTTTTGGATGCCTGCGTAACATGGCACATTCTGGAAATTCCTTTACTATGTGCTCAGCTACGGTAGTGTTTGCGAGTAACATAAATTCTTCAACCATAGAGTTGGTTTCCCGCATTTGTTTTGCTTCAACCTCAAGCGGCTCGTGTGTTTCGCTGTCAACTTGGAATCGAATCTCTGGCGACGCCAGTACAAGGGCACTGGAAAACATAAGTATGCACAGAGTTATAAATTTACTACTTTTATCGTTAATTAATTATATGTCATACCCATTATCCATGCGATTCTTTTTCAATATTTTCGCTAAGCTATTGAGATTTCTTAAGCCTATAGCAATTTCGTTCTGCTGAGTTTTATCATCAATAATTATCTGTGCTTGCTCATAAGTCATGGCGCTTTTCGATTTAATTATACTCTTATGAAATCGTTTCGACAATATATTTGCTTTGGTATCCATTTCCCAAATGCAGGAAAATGCAAAACGTTCTTGTCCACCAACTAGAGAGCATAGATTCGAACTTAGCAATTCCGGCACCATATCAATACGTTTGCCCACCAAATAAACAGTGGTGCCACGCGCCGCTGACTCCATATCAAGTGCATTACCAGGACGTATAAAATGGCTCACATCAGCAATATGTACTCCAACCTCCAAATTGCCATTGGGCAGTGCGCGACAATGAAGCGCATCATCAATATCTGTGCATCCAGGCGGATCTACAGAACATATGTATAGGTCACGCAGATCTACGCGCTTATCATATTCCTACAGTAATGGAAGACAAATTGTTAATCACTACCCAATTCTCTCTCACCGAGCATATAAACAACATGAATCATTTACTTCTTTTGTGATTGTCCATGGCATTTTGGGTAAAAAGCTCAAAACTTCCTCAGAGAAATTGCTATGTGGCACATCGTGTTCTAACAAAATCACTTCATTTTCTGTATTTACGTCCCCTAACGGACCTAAGCAGCGAACGAAGTGACCATGTGGATAGCGGGAAGAGCGAGGCCATGAATCAATGGCAACGATAATACGCTGATTTTGCAACTTCTCCGCCTGACGAGTTTCTATACGAATACGTGGAATTTTACGATCTGCTGGTATAAATATATGGCGTGTCGTATTTTCCAAAGCATTCGACTGTATAATTCCACAATATTGGCGCCATTTACGACGAATTATACCAACAATTCTTCCAGTGGGTCGTTTTTCTGTGTTTGCTATAGCAACCTTATTGAAAGCCATCAATTCGGCATCAGTCCGTTCTACAGTATCACCAGGATCATCATCTTCACGTTCTTCCAACACAACTTCACTTGGTGCAGACCATTTTTCTTTGGGCAGAATTTCAATAGCGACAATGTCACCATTAACAGCTCGATTGAGACTTTCCCGGCCTTGTATGAGAATCTAAAATATTTGGATTAAAGATATAAACTTCAAAAATAAAAAAAATATCTACAAAACGTACCGGATGCTCATAATTTTCTACGGTTACAGAACCTTCCAAATAATTTTCTCTTGAAGCCTGAAACGATCCCTGCAATAACTTGTTCGATTTGATTCCTTCCTGAATTTCATGCAGACTTAGATGTGTAGGAAACAACGGCAAAGAGTTCTTTTCACTTTCAAAATTCTTTCTTGCAATTTTATCAATCAACATAGGAAAATCGACAAGAGCCTTAATGTACTCCTCCGGCGATGCGGCCAATATACCTTCCATTTCCGCTTTATCTCGATTAGCTTTGTCAGCCGTGAGTAACACAGCTCGTGTTAGTTTATGTCCGGATTTTTCAAATGCTTTCCCTTGTTGTGCAGAAAATAAATGAGCATCATACCAGCGGGTTGCAAACCGTATAGCTCGATCATTACGATCATTCATACTCTCACCAGGTAAGCGCTCCACATAGGTGTCCCTAAAAACTCGTATTATATTAGCGAAACTTTTTAAGGATGAAATACTAACTTGTGATGTTCATTGACGAATACGTAAAACCCTCTTGGCTTATGCTGTACGATCTGACAAAAACGTTTGTACACAGCCGAACTCTTGTGTTTCACCTCATTAAGTACCGTCGACAAAACTATAACGTTGCATATCGCATCCTCCTCTAATGCATCGATCTGGTCCAACACAACATTTGTGTCTAAAACAAGGTAATGTGGAAACGGAAACAGAGTACTACGTACATTACGTTCCGGTAACAATGCTACAGAACACTCATCTTGATCACAGGATTGACATATTTTAGCACCACAAGTAAGATCATCACGAAGATAGTGTTCACGCACAACCTGGCCAAAAATTTTATTTATAATTTGATATCGAATAGGTATTTATTTATGTTACCTTTAGAATATTGCCACGTTTAGTTTTGCGGGTAAATTCTCGTATAGTCTGCATTTTATATTTAATAAACAAATAATGGTGCGACTCAAATAAGGCTCACTTATCCAATCGTTTAGCAGCGTATCGTATCGAAGCGGTTCGTAGAAATGCACGTGGTAATTACTGATATTGTAACGTATCGTAGAAACGACAGTTGCAAGTGAACCAATTCGTACGGTTAGGCGGCTGTTATGTTGAGAATCATATAATTCGCAATCACGACAATATTACACTCCTTTTTTTTGGGACCAAATGCTGATCAATAAAGTATATTATGTTCAAGGGTTTTCGATCTCCAATCACAGAGACGATTTTTTCCACCTTTCATTACATTTGACGTGAATAAGTTTGGCTAAACCATTTCAAATATCGTCTATCTAAACGATTTATATTTGCTTGTTTATATACTTATTACATATTAAACAATACTTCTTCGCCACAAATAGTTTGAATTAAATATAATTTTATTACAAAGCGTTAAATAAATACAAAAAATACAATACATAGAAAGAAAATTTTTGAAACTACTACTCCATGACACTTGATGAGCTGCTAACCTGCATTAGGTTGTTGAAGAGAAAAGAGACAACCAACGTTACACTCCACTTGTCAAATTGTTTTGGTTTCCATGAAACTTGAAATTATTTTTAAACAGTGCGCGCTTGCTGCGAATTTCTATTTAGGATAAAATTTTTGGTATTGTACTTAATACACAATTAAAAAGTAAGAAAAATTAATAAAAAAAAAATCTGTGCAACGTTAATACCCGGTATATCATACGTGATTTAACCGATATGAACTGAACGATGTGACGACAACATTAAAATTTCATTAAAGCACATTTTTTACAAATGATCCATAAAACTTTTCACAAATCAATTAATTTTTAGTACTTCGAGCGAAAGAAGGTAAATATAATTATTTCAGTGTTGCTAATTGCTTACAAATCTTTTTCTGGCATGTCAAAATATAAATAGATTGAAGTCGACCACTGCGCCAATTATCGTTGTGCTGCAATGTCGCTGTGTTGCAGCCAATTTGTGCGTCTACGTAAGAAAGCCATGCTATTTAAATGGTGGCTGTTGTTGCAATGTTACAGCCGCAGTCATCTGTTTGCTACTTTACATGCCGATACGTTGACAAATCGCACCAAAATTGTTCTGTAATTATACCAAATTATACTATTATTCTGAATGCACGTGTTTTATCGTTGTGCGTGTAAAACTATTTGGAACAAATTAGTTATTTAGCGTATTTGAAAAATAAGTAAGCAGAAAGATGGTAATAGTGGAGAAAAGTTTTCCAAGGGGCGGATTAACCAAGGAATCAAATACGGGAGAAACTGAAAATATTGTAAGTTTCCAATTTTTCATCCAAGTGTTTTTCTAAACAATTTCACCTACAGATTTTTGGTGCAGTTCAAAAGAAAATTAAAACTAAATCCAGTGCGAAAGTCGATTTATCTAATACACAGGAAGATACACAATTAGACCATATTGAGACTGTTTCAGCAGAGCTATTAAGTTATGAAACAATTCAAGATGGAATGAACATAATGGGCATAGTGAAAGCCGTTGATCCTTTGTATTTGCTTTTATCTTTGCCTGGGCGTATGACAGCACGAGTATCTGCTTTAGAAATTTCGGATGCATATACAAAATTCACACAAAATTTTCTTAAAAATACGGAAAACATAGAAAATTATAAATCCATTACGGATTTATATCAGATTGGTCAAGTAGTCTATGGACATGTACAAGAGGTGAAATCGCACGATTCAGGTCGCATTAGGATTAATATGTCGCTTAAACCAACTGAAGTCCATTCGGGTTTGCAGCACGTCAATATAAAGAAAGGCTTCATCTTTAGTGGTGCGGTTGAGGAAATACAGGAACATGGTATTATCATCGAGTCAGGTATAAAGGGAATGCGTGCATTTTTGCCGCTTGAGGAATCAAAAATCGAGAACTACACTGTCGGTGAATTAATATTATTAAAAGTTGAAAAAATATCGCATGATAAAACGGTTAGCACTGCTATATGTAAAGAAATAAAACAGGAGAATGCAAAAATCAAAAACCAAAGTGAAGCCAATATAGATTATATTATGCCCTCTACCATTGTACAGTTCAATATCAGCAAACAGCTCAAGGATGGACTGCAGGGCACAGTCATGAACGGAGCTCACATCGGATACGTGAATGAACATCAATTGACTGAAGCGCTTTCATTGCCAGAAGATTACGAAGTAAATACTATTGTGCAAGCACGCGTACTCTATATAATGCCTTTAACCAAATTGATTTATCTCACATTGAATCTTCGTAATACGGCAGAACATAATGACTCTGTTGCAAACCAGTTCAAAAGTGGCGACATTATTGAAAACGCTAAAGTGCATCGTATGGGTACAGGTGGTGTAGTTTTGGTCTTGAATAATAAGTTCAAAGGCATTTTGTCATATAAAACAATTAAAGCCAATTACAAAGGCAACTATGATCAAGATGAGCTACTTAACAAATATGCTAAAAAAACTGAACATAAAGTGCGAGTGCTTGGTTACGATTTAATGGACTCGATGTACATTTGTACAGACTCGACAAATGTGGTTAATGAGAAAGTATTCTCTGTGAACGACTTACAACCTGGAGAATTTACCACAGTCACAGTGAAGAACCAAAATAAGCACGTGGGGGGCTACAATGTCCAAGTAGGAAAAGTTCAGGGTAAGTTGAATGACATAAATATTATGATTTAATCAAAATTTATTACAAATTTTCCAATTTTCCAGGGATAATTGAGCATTTATTTTTGGCGCCAACAAACAAACCAATTGAGGAAAATTCAAAAGTACGTTGCCGTGTTTTAGCAATAAATGAGGACCGTAAAACTGTTTATTTCACTAACCGTCCCGAGTATATGACAAAGAAATGCAAAATACTGAAATCACTCAAAGAAGCGAAACCCAATGGCATATATACAGGTACAATTGTTAAATGTGAAGCTGATTATATACTGGTAAAATTCTGCAATAACATCAAAGGGGTATTGCACAAACAACAACTAAATTCCTTAATGGCTGCAGAAATGGATACTTTTTATGAAGGTCAAACAATGCTGTTTCGTATACTAAATAAAAATGACGAACAAATAAGATTAAGCCTAGCAGATGATATGTTTAGTTTGGGTGAAATTTGTCCTGTGACTGTTGTCAATACTTTGGAGTCAGGATTAGAAATCAAAATCGTGTATCATGCATTTGAGAACGATTCACAGGAAGAAGAAACGGCCGAGATGCAAATCAAAGGCATAGTGCCGATACGTTTACTATCGGACTATATGGATTTAATATATGCTAAATTGCGAATGCACCCAGCAGGCACCCAAACACAAGCTGTCTGTATTTTTAGAAACACGTTCAGTTTGCGAGACGTTGAATATTTCCAGCAGCATTTGACTAAAGACTGGAATACCGTAAAAATGGGTGATATACTGAAAACGTATGTTAAAAACGTCAATGAAGATGTAGTCGAGTTGGTGTTACCCATACGAGACTATGCAAAACCCGTAAAGCTACACTTAAAAATGCTATTGGTGAACGCATATAAATGTTCGAACGTCGTGCTTACTCCAGAACAAGTACTTTATGTAAAGGTGTTGGGCAAGGAAAAGCTTACAAAAACACTGACAGTTACTGCCAAATTAACTGATGTCTGGAATGGGGAATTGAGCAGTACGGCACAATATTTAGAAAAGTATGTACAATTACTTTTAATTTGTTTACTCGTTATTTTTATGACATTTTATTATCCCATGCAATATAGATATCTGAAAGAGGTGAGTGATATTAAAAAGACATTAAAGAAGCAAGGCAGCCACCCCATCGCACAACTCACCATCGGTGAGAAGATTACAGCTTCTTTCAAAGGTGTAAATGCGGAAACCAATGATTGGCAATACGAAATTGCTAAAACCAAAATACAAGCAATTGTAAAGGCGCCATTAGTTGGCAAGTCCAAGCCGCCTAAGAATGGTGCGATGCAAGAATGCATTATACTTTGGATTGATTATTCCAATGAGTTAGTATTCCTAAGCAACAAAAGTAGCGATATTGATCATATAACAAATGCCACAAAAATACCTACGAATTTAGTAGGTAAATCTGGTATAAATGGAAAAATATTGCTTATACTGGAAAATGTTTTTATATGTTCGTTGAAGAAAGGACCAAATCCGCTGATCTATTGTCCGATACGGTTGCATTTCAATGATTTGGAGAATGCATCAAGCATACATATCAAAGAAGGCGACTTCTGTAAATTGGCTTTTATACATGAATCCAAACCAATTGCCGTTCTTGAAAGTACATGGAAGCTGTGGAAAAATATAAAGCGCAAATGTAAAGCAGAAGAAGAACATCAAGCATCAAATCATAAAAAAATCAGACTGGCAAAGAGCGAAGAAGAGGACAATAGTAAAAATGTAACAAGAAAGAAGAAAGCCGAATGCGATAAAGTAAGCATTGAAAAGCCGGCAGATAAGAAAACTGAGAATGATCGTAAACGTAAATTAAAAGCTACTAAGCAAGAGGCGAATGAAAGCAAGAAAGTGAAAAAGCTAAACAAAATGGAAAACCTTTTCTACGAAGATATAACACCAAATGAAGAAATAGCCAAAAACCATACTCAAGTTGAAGCTACGGAGATGGAATCCGATCAGAATAAAATTGCAAAAACGTCGAAAACTAAAATTCAACGACTGTCGGGTGTAGCTAATTTCTGGACAACAGAATTATCGATATTAAATCGTAATAACGATTCAGCTGAGTCAAGCGATGATGCTGAGAACGATACAGAAACATCTGCACCGCAACGGAAGAAGAAACTCACATCGGTGGAGAAATTCAAATTGCAACGTGAAGAAGAGGAGCGTTTGCGTAATATCGAAGAAAAATATACCGATCCTAAGCACTTGCCCGAAACAGTAGATCAATTCGACCGCTTAGTACTATCTGATCCTAACAATAGTAAACATTGGATTAACTATATGGTTTTTCACTTGCAATCGACAGAGATCGATAAGGCACGTGCAGTGGCACGACGAGCTATCAAAGCGATCTCTTTCAGGGATAGCAACGAGCAGTTGAATGTCTGGATGGCTTTACTTAATTTAGAAATCCGATATGGGAATAAGGAAACGTATACAGATACGCTTAAGGAGGTTCTTACGTACAATGATCCCATGAAGGTGTATTTGCTCACAATCGATATACTACGGGATGCAAATAAAACACAAGAACTAATTGAAATAATTGGCATTGTTACAAAGAAATTTAAGGGCGAACTGGACGTTTGGAGAACGGTAGCAAATGCTTACTTTAGCATAGGTATGAAAGAACGAGCACAAAGCCTATTGCATAAAGCATTGTCTTGCTTATCAAAACAAGAACGTAAGTTTAAATAGGAAAACTTTATCATCATTTTCTCAAAAACATTATGTAGAGGAATTCTCAAAATATGTCTTCTTTTTTAGATGTAAATGCGATTGTAATGTTTGCAAATTTAAACCACAAGCATGGCGATAATGAAATGGCACAAACACTGCTCGAACAAATTGTCACATCATATCCGAAACGGGTGGACGTATGGACACAATATGTGGATATGCTAATCAAAGAAAATTTTATCGATTCAGCGAGGTTTGTAGATTCGTTCATCTATATATCTACATATTTCTATTTTTGTTTCTCCTATACACAACAGATCAGTTTTGGAGCGTGCTACTATACAGAAAATTCCGCTTAAGAAAATGAGTACTATTTTTAAAAAGTATCTCCAGTTTGAAGAACGTTTCGGAACTGAAGCTGATGTTCAAAAAGTTAAGAAATTGGCAGCTGAATATGTTAAGGCCAATTCAAGTACATGAAGTGTGAAAATATTGATATGTGGTGCATCGTGAAGACAGAACTGTTACGGGAAAATCCATTTAAAATTACAACAGCAACAAACGAAGCGACATCTAGCGGTAGTTTTAGATAAAAATAAACATAAAAAATAGTTTCCTCGTACCAAAGCTGGGCATAAGTACAGAGTAGTCAGCCCACTTAAAGGAAAACAAATTAAAAATGTCTTCGTATAGAGCCTATTTTTGTGAATATAAAAAACTTAAAAAATTTTGTCGGCAACGCCATAAAATTTGCGATTGAAATTACTCAATAAATTCGCAATTTTTTTTTTCAATATGGGTATTAAAAGAAAAGTTTTTAATACATTTTCAGTGATATATAATATTTTATACCTTTTCTTTATATTTTAAGTTATGATCAAAAGTAAAGATTTGATAAAACAAAAATTATTTTTTTTTCGAAAATAAACCCCATTAATCTACTGAAAATTTCGAAAAAAAAATTTTCAAATTTATTAAATATTATATAAATAAATATTATATATCAGTTTTCGATACATTCAAACATGCACATTTATCAATGGAAATCATTTATTTATCTTGTTATTTTATTTATTAATACATTTATCTATTGTCTGTCCGTATCTTTCCTTTTATAGACAAACATTGCATGTAGAACTCATGCGTGGTTGCGATTGTAAATAGAAAGAGAAAGAAATCGCTTAATCGTATTATATTAAATTTATCGATTTATCGAAATTTATTAATACGTCCGTTCGATACGTGATAGTTTCTACAAATTTTACTATTTCTTACTGGAAATATGTTGGGATACACCAAAAACCACTAAAAGAGGGGAAATTGAGAGAGCAAATTATTTCCTCTCTGTGATAATTCTTGCAAATTTTTGATGGTAATATTTCTACTAGTAAGAATTCGTAACATAGAAAAAACAGCTGTTCTTACTGGCAAGTGACAGGACTGAAGGAGTTTGGAAATTACTAGTAAATCTTACAAATTCTCCGTTCGCAAAATTTTTTAATTGTTTGCTCATTTTTAGAGAGGATTTTTCTTACGCACTTGATTTGGCATTGCCCAAGCAACATAGCTTTTTTGGAGTGATGCAAATTCGTTTTGCCAGCAAAATCAGTTTGAAGTGAATTATTCATTTCAGTAGTTTGACAACAAGCATTGACTGAAATATGAGAAAATGGAATCACAGCAGTACACCTATTCCTCGATTTACTTGGAAATTGTGTTGCGCACAAAACCGTGTAAATAGAAATCTCGATTTTTGCTATGTAAATCGGTGCAAATCTAAAAAATACGAAAATTGCATAATTTTGTAGTTTATTACGTAAGTCATAATTTTATCTTATTTTCATTGTGACATCATTCATTGATTCAAATAAAGAATTGTTATTGCTTTACCTGATATTACAAATTAGCCGTGTTTTATTCGCACTCGCACTTAACTAGCACCGATAAATAAATATATCACAAAACAGGAGCGATAGTGATAGACTTAAAGCCCCAACTATAATGTGCGTTGGCTTAAGCCACATGCGAATACATGCAAATCATATGCGGCAAAATATACATATATATATATATATATATATATATATATATATATATATATATATATATATATATATATATATATATATGAGATAATTACCACAATTACATAGAAATTGCGTTAACACCAATTTTCTTCTATTCTGAATAATTTTTAAAAAAGAAGAAGCAGACTAAAGAAAATTATTATTTAAATAGGAACAATCTACAATAGAAAGAAATATACAAAAATACAAGCCACTTATTTTGTGGATAGAACTGGCAGAGCAGTATAAATTGAGCTGTGGGCGGAAAAAATTGTGTATTGTTGTGCAAGGAGAAATAGCTGAAATTTGGAGGAAATTTCGGAATTATTCCGTTTAGCTGGACTTCTGTGAAATGAGGGAGATTGCTTCTATGTATGCACATAAATTCAATTAAATATCCAAAAAATGGCAAATTGTAAGTACGCAAATCATTTGCCATGTTTAAAAATCAGCAAAATTCGAATTTAACTAGGTGAAAGCATAAAACAACGAACCAAAATGCCAAAATCATATAGCATGAAATTATGACAGCTTGATATGGAGTAGCTTTGTTTCGAAATAGATCGCAACAGGAAGGATTATATCGGTCTTTGCTTTTTTTGATAAATTAATTTTGTTTTGCTATTTTTTATGAACATGTGATAAATTTTTTGTTTAACACATTCAAGGCTGAAGTTAAGAGAAATATGTTTTAAATAACAGATGGGCAGATCGATGCACTGATGCCTGGTATGCCAAACTTCTCGTAGACGTTTCGCACCTTATCGGTCCTTAAAGGAAATGATCGACTTTATCCGTTTTGGAGTCCATTCCCACCGATCGTTGAAAGCCACCCTCTGCAAGAAATCGCAGAGCTGTGGCCAATTGCAATGGTAGCGGAATTGAAAGTTGACGAACAAGAAGTTTAACTTCTTTTAAAATCATACTAAATTGTGATTTTTGCATTGCAAATGGGAAGTTTTTACTGGTTAACTAAATTTATTAGCACTATTCGCGCAATATCTGGCAATTACAACAGATTGCTATAATCAAGCAATCTAGCAGTACCGCCAGCCAAATAATAGAACTCATTTTCAATTACTTGTGAAATAGCTACATTCTTCAAAAATTGGTCAATAACCAAGGGATAATAAGTGTTTATTTTGAGCTTTCTATGAAAAAAGAACAACGAATTTTTCATTTCAGCAATTAAAAAATGGTCTTATAATCACAGCATTATTGATATTTCTGTTTCTATTTTATTTTGATTGTCTTTTTCGATTATATTCTATTCATTTTTTTTTTTTGCTCATCCGTCCACAATCCATTTCAGTGAAAAATTCAAATGCATGTGATTTTAATTGTTGTCAGTTGTCTTTTAATTACTATCACCTGAAACTGGTTCGTCTTGTGTGATAAATAGTGATATACAGAACCGAGGAACCGGAGAACCGGGTACTTTAATGAACCCGCCGTTACTGTTCTTACTAGAACAGAAAAATGGTCTTGAAAAAACCGAAAAATAAGTCTAAAGGACTGAAAACTATTCCAAAAGAACCGAAAATCGGCCCCGGTACAAGCGAAAAAGAACAGACAAAAAATTTACAAATCTCTGTTACACTCAGAAAGTTCGTGTTTTAAAGTAACTCCGCTAACTCGCAGCTCAGTTAAGTTTCATGTATTTTACTTTTATTAAATTTTCATATGTATTGAGCAATTGCATTTGAGTGTGTGACTATTTTAAGAGGTTTTCTAAGCTCTATGGTACCTCAGAACACAGAATTTGACAGATCCTCTCTGATGGGCGCAATCTTCTTTTCCACTATTCTTGTGTGGTACCACATTTCGATTTGATGCGTGAGTTGTGTGAAACAATAAATGTTAATTTATTGGAGCAGTCGCTTTTTACCTTGTTGTCGATTAAGTTGATAAAGTTTGAGAATCTATCAACAAACAAAAAAGACCCAAGTGTATTAGATTTTTTAACAATATTTTATTTAACCTTACATTTTAGTTTCATTATTACATTCAAATAAATATGAACATGGTAATGTATGATTACAAATCAAGACGAATAAATGGATAATTAATTAATAATGATAGCATTGGTGAGGAATACTCATATTTGATTTAATTAAATCATCTAAATTGATTTAAAGGTTACAGGAGTAATTAAGCAGTCTAAAAGAACTACATACATATACGACTACTACGAAAATGACAAAAATAGATGGCAATGTGAAGAAAGGAAAATTAGCACATTCATCAAGTGCCCATATAATTAAATGAAATAAAGAAAGTGTAAAAGAAGGAAGAACATTCAGATGATTAGTAAGTAGTATATATGACAATTATAGTCAAATACATATGCATGTACGTATGCTTGCAATATAAAACTAAGCACATCTTAAATTATTTTAGTTTTAATTTTAATTTATATATTAACAGTCCACTTCGTATTACTCTTTAAATATTCCTCTTGCTTTGGCAGTTATTTTTCGAACTCGACCTCGGCTGCTAACGCTCACCAATTGTTCGTCGCTCTCCGCTGTACTGCCATCTCCGTCGTTTTCCACTCGGTTCGACGATGTTGCTGCGATACCCGTTGTCGTGGCCGAACTACCAACCATTCCATCATAATCGTTGTCATCTTTTATACGTTTGCGACTGGCAACGCAATCTTCGTCGTCGCTCTGTTCGTTATAGAGCGGACGTTTCTGATTGCGAGAGCTATGCTGCTTTCGATGGCTTCGTATCACCGCACCATTATAACCTCCACCAACACGGCGGCGTCGGTTACTCATGCGAGCTTCATAATCATCGTCGTCATCGTCGCACACAAATGAATCGTCCGACTGGTGACGCCTACTTATCGTTCGTGGCTTAGTAGCGTTACGCGTCCGTTTACCGGCAGCAACGTATGATGTGAGCGGTTGATTGTCTTCTGAATCGGACGCATCTTCCTCCTCTTGCACACTGGATCCACCATCGGTGCCTACGTCTGATGCGCCTCCATCATCCTCATCTCCTTCAACATTAACTTCATCATCTTCTTCGTTAATCAAGAGTCGCTGCGTGTTCTCTTGACTGTGGCGCGATCGTCCACGTCTCACACCAATTTCCGGTAGTGCTGTCACTTCACGGTTTGTACTCGACGACGTTGATGTTGATGTTGGCATGCCCCTCCGCAATCGAACTCTATTCATGAGGTAACGTGTATTCTCCAGAGGGTCTAAACTGCTGTCCAACTCGCTCACATTGCGCTGATGCCGTGAGAGAACACGTCGGGAGTTGCGTAGCGCAGCGCTCGAAGTCGATGGACCGGGATCACCTAAATAATTGTGGTCGTGTGTAGTGAACGGAGTAGCGTTGCCCATGATTGCTGACGACGAGGACGACGAAGTAGCAACATTGAAGGTGGTCGATGTGGCATGAGAACGTGTCATATGAACGGACGACGAACTGACGCTGCTACTGATTGAAACCATTTGTGTTGTTCTGCGTTGTAAATGCAGAGGGTGCGGCACGTTTGGCTTCAAGTATGCATTTCTAGCAGGCGGATTAGCTAAAAGTATAGAAAATAGAGACCAAAAGGATTTATTGTGATAAAAAAAAAATGTTGGCAGCTAACATGACTACTTACTTAACGTTCGATGTTGAGAACCTCGACTTACTGCCAATGGTTCGTTATCACTACCATCATCATCTTCAGTTTCTCCTTCTTCGTCTTCTTCCTCGAGCGGCTCCACTATGGTATTACGATTCGTACGCAATTGGCGTACAACTCCACCATTGGTAGATGCAGCTGCTGAACGACTTGTGGAGGCATCGGTGAACTCACGTGCATTACTGCTCGTTGCTCCATTTACTTTCGTTGGAGTCGGTGTTGGTAAAATCTGTTACAGTTACGAAAGACAAAATATTTCTATTTACTACACATCATTGGGCAATTGTGGTGTTTCCTTTACCTCTTCAGCTTCTTCGCTTTCTTCCTCCTCTTGTGCATCTTCTACGTCACTGCCGTGCGCCCAATTCAAAACGGCCCGTTTGACGCTGGCACGAGTAGGACGAGTGGTTAGTTCTCGCGAATCGGTATCCGATTCCGCAATGCGTCCATTACGTACCGGCAAATGGTAGCTGTGATCGTTTTCAGCAGCATGACGTCGAGTGCCACCACCGGCACCACCACCGTTAATTTGATAACGTGTAATGCGTGAGGGACTCTGTTGCAAAGAACGTGCACTAGTACTGGGACCATCATTCGCATTTAAAATACTTTGACCTTTTGCCGGGCGACCCTTTTTCTTTTTTGGTGTATTATTTCCGATCGTGTCTTGTGTGCTTTCATCCATTTGAGAAGCTGGCGCAGCAGTGCCATCGTCTTCAGATGATTTTGGATGACGCCTTTGTGGAGCTCGACGTTGTGCATTCAATTTATTCGTATCGCTTACACCTCGCCTACTAACGGCAGCTAAACCCCTCTTTCGTTTGGAGTATGATTTATTGTACGCCTCATGCTCTTCATCGTCATCATCGTCGTTGGCCGCAATAACTCGGCGTCTACGCTTCGATTGCTGCTGACCTTTTTTATTTGATCTTCGATGTCGTTTTCTATTCGTTTGCCGTCGATGATTATCAGGTTTATAACTATCCTCCGAGTCTTCAACTTCATTGTGTTTCCGACGATTGTGAGCCTGACTACGACATCGTTGTTCATCGTCATCATCTTCATCGTGACTATCACTAGCGTCGTCTGAAGTAGCTGCTTCACTTGAATCATCAGAACTAGTGGAACTTGACTGATGGTGATGATGATCATCATCATCATCATCATCATCATCTTCCGTAAATAAAGCTTCTCGGTTCTCCGCCTGCCCGCCATCATTATTAACGTGGTCATCTGCTTTACGGCGTGAACTGCGTGTATTCTGTGTATTCTCACGACGATGGGATAGGTACGACGATGAGGACACACGATTAGAAGAAGATGTACTCGCTACCACTTCAACATTTGTTGCACCATATAGCAGCCCGTTTCTCACGTTGCCGGTACTTGCACCACTAACACCACCGCTGCGTCGTCGACTGCCACTTGGTCTGCCATCATCATCATCATCGTCATCATCAGTATCATTGTGATCGTCATTTTCTTCATCGTCCTCGGAGCTATGCAGCCTTCTGACAGACTTTTGATTTCGTTTCTTCGATGAAGCCGCAGAAGGTGTTTTTTTCGTAGGACTTCCACTAGATCCCCTGCCGCCGCTGCCGCCGCCACCGCAGGTTTTATTTTTATTTGCACGTCGTCGAGCTGCTTTCCAATTAGTTATTACGGTCTTTATGTGCGACTCAAAAAGAGCACTCAACCGCAGCGTCATAGAATATATCTACAAAATATACAGCGAAGTGGCAAATTAAGAAGAGAGCGCATTAAGTAATTATGTACATATTTTAAAATACACGTAAAATAATTTCATGGTATGATATGGAGGTAGTGGCCCTCGACGCATGCGTGTAAAATTGTAAAATCAAGTGCAACCTTACCGATAAGTTATCCTACAATGATCGTCATTCATTGGAATAATATTGATATTGATAACATGATTGATTGATTGAAAGCATGGTAAAAAAATAAACGAAAAAAATGGATACAGTGATGATATGATGCTATCAGTGATAAGATAGTCTTGAACAGTACAAAACTCACAAAACTAAATCGAAATAAATACTAAACAAAACACAAAAAGCTGCAAACATAATTTTTCTAAATGAAATGACGATCTTTTTAGGAATAATACGAGTACAACAGAACTTAATCAAAAATTGTGAAGCATACCGATACATGGCTTGGATTTAAATTATGTATCAGGTCAGTCAATAAGTTCGGGTGTTTTTCTTAGGTGGTTTTAAAATAAATAAAAAAGACGTTTTCAGTATTTACTAATCAATCATATTTTGAGGTGTAGTTCCTATTACTTAAATGGGACTGAAGTCCGCGAAAAAAGTGATAATGGCAAGGTGCAATATCCGGAAGCGGCATTAGCGGCATCCCCGAGCTCGTTCAGCTTGCCTAAGGTCTGTCTTGCGGTATGAGGTCTTGCGTTGTCGTGGTGAAACAAAACTTTGCGTCTATTGACTAAAGAGGGTCGATTGTTTTCAAGTGCTTCATTCAGTTTGGATAGTTGATGGCAATAACAATCAGCTGTGATCGTCTGGTTTGGTTCCAGCAGATCAAAACAAATGATACCGGCCATATCCCACCAACAGGAGGCTATCTCTGGGGGTTGGTTCTGATGTTTTATCTTTATCTAACCACTGGCGTTTGCGAACGGGATTATTGTAAAGGATCCATTTTTCGTCTCCAGTAACAATGCGGTTCAAAAAACTCTCATTTTCAAGCTGAGGACACACATTCACTCTCTGCTGAAGGTTTGCGACCGAAAGTTTATGCGGAACCCATTTTCCCAGCTTTGGAACCTTGTTCAATTGAACCAGGTCTCTGTAAACTCTTCCATGTGATGAATTTAACTTTCCAGCCATCATATCGACTGTCAAACTCATGGCTCAGCTTCAACGAGTTCCAGCAAGGCGTCGGAATTAAAGACCTCAGAGCGACCAGAGAGTGGGGCATACTCAACGTCACAATCACTACTTCGGAATTCGGAAAAGCATTTTTGCGCAGCCCTTATTCTCTCCATGAGTTGCTCACATATTCATTCACATATGCCTCTTATACTCGTTCGAAGATACCATTAATTCGATTGAAATCACTTGTTGAAAGCACAATACATCAGAGAAAATAAAAATAGTTCCTTTATCTCCCACGAATCATTTTTCGTACGCAAAAAACGCCTACTGTGAAACTATTGAAAAAATAATGCACGAACTCATGAACTGACCTGATATATACCTAACAATTAAAAAGTGAAAACGTGAAAAATATATGGAATTGTGTAACTTTGAATAATCCCGAATTTATTGTAGGGAAAAGTATGAGATTGGAAGAGAAGCTCTTCGCAGCCTAAAATTGCCACACACACACAGGCATATGTGTGAGCTCTCTCAGAACCATCCCAGTTTGAACTTGCATTTCATTTATGCTGGAACACGCTTGTACGAGTAGCAAGCGTTCAGAATTTCCAGGTTATCTGTCTTATAGCCTAGACAGACGGCAGCCTAATTCCGGATTACCGGCGCACTTAATCCGAATAAAATAATAACCTGACAGACGGCAGTATCGCGCAGTAACTAAACGGCTAATTGCTGTTTTATTAGGTCTGTCCACTTACATTATAAATTTCTGTCATCTATCACTCTCGATATGAGAAAATCTACAAGAAGTACGTGAAGTAATTCGAATTAAGTCGGTAATCCGGAATTAGGCTGCCGTCTGTCTAGGCTATTAAGCTCTGTCTTTCACAATGTATACATGAACTATTTAGTTTTCTATTCTTATGTATCGATTTATCTCAACTCAGCACTTGTCAGGTCGAAGTTAGTCAACTAAGCTCACTCTAACATAGAGGTTATCATAAATGCCTCCCGAAGTAGAATATATCGTTCAATTACATCTAGTCTACGGACCAGTCTTTATATTTTAAAACTCTCTACTAATTGTTCTGTTTATGATGGAAGGAAGAGAAGCTTAAAAAGCTGCAGAAATATAATTTTGACTGACGGATCACTTCTCTAAATGTAGTGGTGATCACAATGTTTACAATATTGTTTCTTCAGTAAAATTTTTCATAGCAAAATTCACTACTTCCCTAGCTTTTCCCGATTCTTGAGTAGAGCTAGGTTAGATTAGGTTTGCTTGGCTCATCTAAAAGTTCTCACGTAGACCAATACCGGTCCAATGGGTTACCAAGTGAAATTGTTGGATTGCTTACATTTTGTTTTAAATACATTTTTTGCGAGTTTCAATAAATCACTACCTTTGTGACCTGCAATGGTTCTCAGGGTTGGAAAAGACGCAGGTTCAAGGTAGCTGAAGCGGGATCTGTAGAGGGCTGGACAGTGACAAAGTGGGTGCTCTAAGTTCCCCCTAGCATTGACCTCGTTGCATGTTGTATATGCATCGCTTTGTACCAGACCAATTTTTACACCGTAAGACGGAGTAAGGCAGTGTCCCGTAAGAACCCCAACCAGTAATTTACAATCCTCTCTTGGGAGTGATAAAATGTAGTCGGTGTATTTGCTGTCATGTGTGCGAAACATGATTTTTACAGTCTTGCATGAGGTTCAACCCTGCCACAAGGATTCCGCTTCCTGAATCATTGCTACGTCAATGTATGTTTTCAATATGGAGACAGGAGGATGTATGTGTAACGAGCTGACCTCCGACAGGCTTGCGCCAACTTTAGCAAGTGCGTCCAATTTTTCATTCCCCTCAATTGCTTTGTGTCCCGGTACCCAATAGATGATGATGTGTCTGTTTTTGGGAGCTAGTTGCAGTTATAAAATATTATCACGACAATGCATTGAAAAAATCATACATTTTTCACAACTCCTATATATATATATATATAACATTTTTACATCAGATTTGCTAGTCGCACAGAGGTTAAAGTTCAGATTGCTCTATGGAGCCTCAGAAAACAAATAAAATTTGTTTCATCTTATACCAAATATCGATATAGAAAGATATCACATATAAATGATGGTCCCGATTGGAGACGGTTTAGGAATAACAACTTTGACACCTGTACGACACGTAAAGCGAGACTACGTTAATTACAACAAAAAGAGAGGTATTACTGTACAACTCAACGAAAAATGTGAAAAATAAATTAGATGCTGTTTTACTTACACGCGAGCGTTTGTTTGTATTGTAATTCTTAGAATTTTGAAATATCAAGCGCACATCCTTGGCAAAATCCAATGGATCTTCATAATTCCCCCCAAGCAAATCTTCTTTGACGGTGCGCAAATCCATAGGCGTAGCGATAATTTCCAGATAGTCAGGAAACTCAATGGTATCGACCGGCTCACGAAATGGTACCGAATCGGGACGTTGCCACATCATATCCAAGAGTTGGCGACAATCAGAACGCCAATCACCATCAGAGCGAATGCGTTTTGATCTGTAATTAAAATTTTGCAGTATTCACGTCAGAATATTTTCATGCATATAGGCATATTGCACTAACCTTCTGGTCGATGATATTCGTTGACGTGCTGCAGCTGCAGCTGCTGCTGAAGTTGAGGGACCAGTGCTAGTAGAGGGCACAATATCTGATTCATTATCATTCTCTGATTCAGATGAATGATACACATCAACCAGTTGATGGTAAACAGCAGCGACATCGATATCGTTGGATTCTCTAGCGTAATTGAAAAAAAAAAAAATCAAAATCGTATTAGTTGATATTAGAAATTGACTATATACACAATATATATATATATATATATATCACCTTATGATGCGCAAACACAAATCGGTTATTATACGCGCATGTTTTACAATATTTGTATGGGAACGATTATATTTTTCAGCATTGGTTGCCAAGTAGCGTGCATCAAATTGCGCTGAGGTAATGCGTCTGTAGAAGTGATTCTCAAAACGTGATTTGATCGTAGTTAGATCAATGGGGTACTCGATTAAATACGCATAATCGGGGTATATATTTAAATCTACTGGTGCAAGAAAATGTTCAGCAATAGACAAACGCATAACCTGTTGAGGACGCAAACAAAAATTAACATTTTACATACACAAATGATTTACGGAATCTCCAGAAACAAATCACAATTAATTCTCTTTATGTATATACCACTCACTTGTTCCAATCCGTTTATAATACGTCTGCACGATCCATCTCTGTCGCCTCGATGCCATTCTTCCGATTTGGGTTGATACAATGTGGCCCGAATTTCTTCTGGCAGCACTGGCACTGCACCACCAACTTCGTCAGGTAGGCGATTTTCATCAATCGGCTCCATATCCCAGGGACTCATGTACTCATATTCACCGTTGTCCCAACGCACGCGAAAGCACATAAAATATGAGTCGGGAAAATCAGCTGACAATGCATGTCGTGACTCTATTTGTCCCATCCACCAGCCATCGCCAATCATGCAACGAAAGCGATCCCCAATACTCCAATTCCGTTGAACCGCCAAATCGAACGTTTGACGCAGCACAAGGAAATCCAAAACATCTGGCATATCGTGGTATTTAATTTTGAAAGTAGTACCCGTCATACTGCCATCATCATCGATCATTGCCAACTTTAGACAACACAAACGTGGTGGGCGTATTTCATATTTGATGCCAATTACACGAACCAATTCGTGATCACGCAATGTGCGAAAATTCCACGGTTCCGAACTGTGCGACAGTTTGTAGACTTTTTTAAGACGCACTGCCTCTAGATAGCGTTGGTGTCCTTGCCTGAAGTACACAATCTCATCTCCCATTTGTGGATAGTAAGGCGCTTTGCGTGGTATCACTTCCGATAGCCATTCAGCAGGTCGATATATTTCTGGTATCTCACCATTTGGAGCCGGTTTAGGTATTATTATTTTCTTGTTACGTCGCGCATTTTTAACAGCCACCCCAACAGAAGTTGTTGCTTGTTCTGTGGTCTCGTCGCTGCTGTCATCGCTGAATGTACGTCGACGGGATAAGGGCTTACGCTTCGATCGTTTCGGTGGCTCCAAATTTGGACCAGGTGTATCTGCCACCCAGTCTGAATAGTCTGAGCTCTCTGTATCAGAATCATCTGAAGAATCAACTAGATTGTCCTCCACATTTGAATAACTTGTGTCTCCAGACGAACCACTACTGTCCTCATCTTCCTCCTCCTCCTCATGTGGTGGTGGCGGTGCATCAGCCGCTTCTTGATCGCGTACTGCCCGTGTTCGATATGCCGGTTGCGGTTGATGTTGTTGTAGCTGCTGCGCTCCACCCTGTGCTTGACCCTGACGTCTCCTCGCTACCCTTCCGGTTTCACCATTTGAGCGTGTATTACGTGGACGTCCCACACCACCCGTATTTGCGGAAGCAACTGCGTTGGCTGTATTGATCATTATGGGACGACGACGCATTTCTCGTTTATACTCCTGCATCTCAAATTGTCCAGCAGCATAAACCATCTGTTTTAGATTTTGAAGTTGTGTATATTTCATGGGGCGCACATAAATACGTCGTACGTATTTAAGCTGAGCGGGCTGTGCTGGTTGTTGTTGTTGTTGCTGTGGCCGACTACTCCAAGCAGTACCTTGTCTTGGAACTACTATGTTCGCATCTGATGGACGTTGAGCAAAGGGTCCACTTGCTATATCAAATATACAATTTAGTTGTGTCTCTTTCAAATAACTACATTTAATATCACCTCTGGATGTGCCTTGTCCGTTCCCTAACACGTTGCCTCCAGGTACTCTATTGCGATTGTTGGAATCTGGAGCTTGATCTTGACCTTGCCGATTAGCCAGTGCCTCAATCATGCGATCTAATTGCGAATGATTATTTCCAGGATAATTTGGTGGTACAGCAGACACACTGGATCCTCCCTGACGATTAGCTAAAGCAGCAATAAGGCGATCAATATGAGAATAACTTCCCCCACCATTTTGAGAGACGTTCAAATTATCTTCAATGATAACGCCATCGGTTCCAACAGTTAAATTAGGTATTAGCTGATCGGTCGCACAATTTTCACGGCCCGGTACAAAACGTTGATACTTTGCTAGATGTGGATTACCATCAGCATCAACTAGAAATGGCGGCGGCATTAAATGTGGCATAATTTGAGTTTGTTCATCAACAACATGATGAGAGCCATCTCGCAGTAACGGCCGATAGTCAGTGTGAAAAAATAATTCAGTGGGGAGCTGCCAAATAAAAATTTTAGATTAATATGTAAAACACTTTAAAAAATGTTGAAGTATATTCTCACAATTTTATATTTATCAGGACCAATACCCAAACCAAAAATGATTATATGGCCATGTGAATCAGTGGCGGCAATCATTGTGCCATCCGGTGACCATTTAGCGTCAAATACACCACCATGACCTTGACCATCGATGTCATTTACAAAATTAGCTACTGACACACCCTGTTCAACATCCCAAATGAAAATTTGACCGTCGTGTCCCCCAGAAAGCAGAACGTATTCATCTTTGGGGTTTGATTCGAGAACGTAGAGTTCATCCTTATGCCCACGTAGTACACGATGAAGTTTCGCAGTTTTGGAATGCCAAATCTTAATCTAGAAATTGTCAAATATTAACTCAAGTTATACGCAAGATATATAAATAATTACTGTGAAGTCATTTACGGCTGTTATGACATATTTATCTGAACAATCCCATGCCACCATTGTGACTTTTAGTTTTTTCCCCTCCTCCAGCTCAGGGCAACTACAATACGGTAAGGGATAATATTTCAAAAAATCCATTAACTGTAATTCTTGCATTGTCTTACGTTGGTAAACGTTCCGTCATACATAATTTCACACTTTTCCACTGCTGAGATTCAAACGTCCAAATATGGGCTGTGCCATCTTTTCCACCCGAAATAAATCGTAATCCACGATGCGACCACTGTACTGAATCAACAGCATCGGTGTATGCTTCTATTTCCAAAATGCGCTTTGGTCCATCTTCTGACATTAGATACACCCTCACATGGTGATCCGCCGAGCCAGCTGCTAAAAACATGCCACCGGGAGAAAAAGTCGTACATATCATCTGCGCTTGACCTGGTCTCAATTTCTCGTGATATTGTGTAGGTTTCGGGGCAAATGTAATTTTTTGACCACGCGGTGTTGAATATTGCCAGAAAGCAATGGAACCATCTGCACTTGTTGTAACCAGGTACTTAAGGTCGCCGCGTGGTGATGGACAAAAATTTACCGATGTAATCATGCCTGTGTGCGCGGTTAGCACAGCGATTGGCGATGTTGTTTGCAAATCCCAAACACGTAAAATACGATCAAGAGATCCAGCAGCTAACATTGTATTATCCAAATTAATGGCGATGTCAGTGATTTCAGCGGAAGCACCACGCAAAGTGGCTAATAACCGTCCATCTATGGCTGACCATATTTTAATTAACAGATCATCGGCACCCTATAATGTAGTTTCAATTACAAATCATTGATATTAATATTCCATTCCAACAGCGACAATTAATATACAATAACTTAAAACAAAAATGGTGATATCATCACCATTATCCAAAGGTGTTTGGAAGCAACAGGGGAAGATTGAGAAACTCCTAGTGGAGAAGATGTATAAGAGATGGAAGTCGAAGTTAAGGTTCGACGGTATCCACTTTCGAACAGAACTAATACTGGTAGATTATGAAACAGAAGAAGTAGCAGAGTGGCTCAGCGGAAAAGTTCCGACGTTATCAGGATGGAAGGGACCTGAACAAACGACATGCAAGGGTGGTAATATCCCCGCAGCACACGTGGTGAAGGTGTACCTCACAAGAACAGCAGGGATAAAACTGAAAAACTGTTAAAACTGTTAGTCATCCAAAATGAGAACCTTCATACTCATTTGTGGAGAATCTTTAGCAGCCAAGGCCTGAAGAATGGGAAGCTGCTAACATTAGGAGTGGACGACAAATCCTTGGGTGCAATCAAAACCAACAACTGTAAATTAAATTACAGGTTAGGTTGCATCCAAGTCCACGTACATAAGAAGGAGAGGGCAATGGACGAGAAAGTGGCTACACCAGGGGACAATCTAGTTGAGGATGTAGCTGTAAAAATAGAAGAAGTCTCCAAGGATGAGAAGGTCGAGGAAGTCAACCTACTACCTAACGAAAGTGCGGAGCTTGACGAACTTGACCAGACCATACTAAACTTGTGGCCAGGAGATGACCCGGATATGATCTCCCTGTCAGAAACTGAAAAGATTCTGACATTCGATGTACTCGATCTGAGTCAGCAATAACAGTATTAACAGCACTAGGATTGCTCCAATCAACCTCCATAACGCGAAGGCTGCTTCGGCGGTGATTGCGAGGGCAACGCTCAGGTCTAAACTGGGTATGGTGCTGGTTCAAGAACCCTGGATATTCAGGGGCCAAATAAGAGGTTTAGTGGATAAAAATACACAGGTAATATCGGATATACGAAGTGCTAACCCAAGAGCCTGTTTGATACTTGAACCATCAATGTCGAATCATTGAATAATAAGATTCGATATTGAGGGTTCAAAGTTAGTAAAGACAATTCTAAGATTGGGAATTCTAAAACTGGGAAAAATAACTAGAAAACCTCTGAACAAATTTAAACCAGCTCAAGTTGGGAGATAGAATTAGAAACTATGGTAGAAGGCTTCAATAAAACAATTATTGGGGCTTATGAGGACAGCTGTCCTCCAAAATGGATGTACCTTGGTGGAACAGAGGCAGTTCACTTTTAAACATAGTGCCCCACATATACGACTCGCCTCAAAAATGGCAACTGCACAAGCAGCGGCGGCAAAAATTATGATAACACCTTGTTGGATTGAGCACCAAAGAATGACGGATCGCGAGAAGGGCTAGGCAAGCCATGGACTATTATAAGATTTCGATTTGAATTGTTTCCAAGCTCCATCCATTTAAGGATTATTTAAGATTTCAGCGAAAAAAAATATTATTTTGATAATAGAGGCAGATTCATGTACAATTTTTGGGATGGTTAAACATTACTAAGCCTGCATATAAAATAGCTTGTATTATTAATAATTTCCCGTTTGGGACCAAAATTACCGTTATAATGTATCTGCCAGTGCGATCAAATAAAACACAATAGACCGAAGATAAATGTCCTATTGTGCGTCGTAGCAATTTCGTCTTGCTATAAAAGCTTGTGGGTACAAGCAATTTTCGTCGTACAGGCCCTCCATATTCACGTCCAATCAAAACTTTTTCTAATAAAGTATATTATTAATATTATTGAAAAATTAGAAAATAATAAACACATACGAAAATTATGAATAGGTCTCGTAACCGTTGAATCAGGCAAAGATACTCCGTGAATGCGTGTACAGTAATCCAATAGAGACCTTGCACGATATACGCTCTCTTTCGTGCGTAACAAACTTTGTCGTCCAGCGCCAAGGAGAGAAATTATACCAGGTACACTTGGTGTTAATTCCTTATCCAGAATCGGGCCAATACGACAGCAAATTTCCAACAAATGTTTGGATCCGATGTGAGAATATTTTTTCTCCTAAACAAAGAAAAAAAAATTAATAGTTGTAAATAATGTACATAATTAAATCATTTCTTTCTACGAAAAAATAATAAAAATAATGTGATACCACCGAATTTCTCTTCCAATACTGTTGTGAGTGTTAAATTTAGACAGCATTGGAAGGGACCTACTTATATTAGCCGGTTCCGAACGACAGAACCCTTGTCACATCACTTTAACTTAGTTTCGTTACGGAGCTCTTTTAAGAAGCATTTTTGGCAAATTGTTACATCCGGAAAAATTGCCAAGTCTTGCCGGCAGGTGGGTACCGCTCGAAAGAAAATTCTGTTTGATATTAAATTTTGTTATGATTCAGCCGGGGATTGTACCCACGACCTACAAATCAGAAGGCCTTAGTACCCCTTGTTAGGGACTTCTTTGATTTTTACCACCCCCAATAATTCTATGAAAAAAATGTCAACGTTTTTTTAAGTCCACTTCCGTCAGTTTGAGCATGAATATATAGGAACGTCGCCAAATCGGCACTTGCTCTTAAATGCCGCTCAGCCCTTAACAAGCTAGCAGGACACTCCAATGTTCACATTGTATGGGCATCGGGGTATATAGTGATATTCCAGGGAACTGTGAGGCAGATAAACTGGGGAGATTGGGCACTAGGTTGCCAGAGATCCATTCATCCCATCAAGCAGGAATTCCGCTTGTAACATGCAAGATTTTCGCCACTCAACGTTTTCTCACTATAGCAAATGCAATAAAGTCCATTCATCACTAATGGTGTGTTTCACGGATGGAAAAATAGGTTCTTAATAGGCTAATAATAGAACTTAATACTAAACGTTTGGTAGTTTTTCATAATTTAAGAATTTTAGGGAAATGTGGCGTAAAACAGTAAAAGCTGTAGTTGGTTGATGTTTATTTGACATTTATTTTACTATTCCTTAAAATTATTAAAATTAAAATTGCATATATACTGTTAGAATTTTTTTAATTTTGTGAACGTTTAATTCTACTCGAATCAATCCTGTGCGATCACTGGCTTCTGTCAATAATAATTGCTCCACTTATTTTGAACTGGTGGTGGTGTTTTTGCAACGTCAGGTCTCTAACTGCTTCAATCGGGTGGGGCTAGAGTAATCCTTATTGAACTCATCGCAAGTCCACTCACTTGACGTCATGTAGTTTGTTCTGCGCGCTATGTGATGGCACCTTCACTCTATAATGACCGTGCCATCATGTAGCTATTTCTGCTTGCTATGTGATGTTAACTTTATTTTTCAATGGGGGTCCTCCACGTGGCGACTACCGGGCAACGTCTTCCTGGCATCCGCTGGGAGACGGCTAAAGTGAGTGGTGCAAACCTCGTCGGTTAGAGGTTGTGCGTTGAGCGTGGAGCCCACGAAATAAGGACCACCATTTACGGATATGCACCTGGAATGTCCGGTCCCTCTATAGTGAATATGTCTCTATCCAGCTGTTCGATGTCCTCGAAAAATACAAGGCTGACGTCTCGTTAGAACTGTCAAACTTTGTTATAATGTGCATCGTAATAATCTCGAAATCCACACTCCCAAAATTATTAAGCTTGCAATCAACCGCAATTTTGAAAGAAAATCAACCATTTGCCTGTGCCATGGCGTAATAAAACTAAGGTGATATCAACGGAAGTATATTTGTTGAATTTCGGCATTATTATTGGCAGCGATGTTCCCATTACTTAATTCCTTAAAAAATTTCCCAAAAAAGGTACGAAAATAATCCTTTCGTGGTTTTCTCTACAACACACAGCATTCTATTGTAGTTGTTTAATTTTGTTATGACAAATTCAGCATTATGTACTTTTTTTAACGTTTTTAACCAAAAAAACATGAGAATTGAAAAAACGTATTAAAAAGGGAGTGAATGAAAGTAATAAATTCAGCCCCCCTTTTGAATACGTTAAAATGATGCCCTGTATAAGAGTGCCAAAAAAGTGTGGTTATGTTGTTGATATCAGCTTAGTTTTATTACAACATGGTCGCTCTATCTGTCAAGGTATGCATGTATTTATGCTCATATCTTTATTAATGTTTATAAAGTAACGTGTCAGCTGACGCAATTTGTGCACAAGCGTTTACCCAAATCGTATCTTGAAATGGTAATGAAACAATGTTGCCATTATCACTTCAAGTATAATTTCTTTCGTATTATTCTATATCGTTTAACATTTCGATTTATATCATTTGTTATTTTATATTGCTTGGTTGGCAATACTGAATATGTATTCAACGTTTCTTTTGAATACAAATCAAATACATAACAAAAGAGAAATGGTCGACGAAAAGTTGATTCATTTTGCATAATTCGTTTTGTGTAAAAAAAACATCTATGAACTCATTCTATAAATCCATTGCCGTTAAAATTGTGTGCTTGTTCATTTTTTTGTTTTTTATCTGTCACACAGCAACACATAGCTAACAGCTGATTTCTACTTTACCTCACGTTACGATACCTCGTGGATAATTGCACCATTACTCACTGTTCAATTTTCCAACACAACAATATAAGTAGTTTGACCACAAACATTCACAATACACAATTTTTAGTAAAACGCACACATGCATGTAAGCATGTTTGATCGTTTAACTGGTCCAAAAAATAAATAAATACATTAGTGGTCAACAAATTAAACAAAGGCAACACAGAAATGTTGTTGAAAGCAGTCTTCTCTTTCACACACACATTTAGGAAAGGACTTTTGATTTTACGTCGAAAAAAAAAACCAAAAATATAAACAGCTCAAAATGTCTGACACTGCACCTACACCATGTTGTAAATGCTAGTTCTGAACCTGCTTATTATTAAAAAAAAAACAAATTAGTAAATATTCATATGGAATAGTACAATAGTACAATAATGTACTACTTGAATAAAACAATCTAGCCTGTATATGCAACACACAGATTATCTTTTGAAAAATAAATTATTTTATTAAAAAATACGAAAAATCTATTGAATTGAAATTTAATAAATGAATAATCAGTCAAGATGTTTTCGAGTAAATTTTTAATCAATAAATATCATCCCCCAAACCGAGACTGTCGAACACTAGTACAACATGGCGGCGATAGATAAGAACAAAAGCGCATAATGGAAATGCACAATTTTTTTTATATCAATTATATGGATGTAGACGCACCAACTGGATAACATAAATATAAATGAAAAGAAATACTAAAAAAATGACTAAACCTTGCGCTTCAATAAAGTTATACTATTTGCACAGTGGGACAAATTATAAAATGACCTATATATTAGATGGCAGCATTTCAAGTCATAATAAAGGAATAAAAGTTCGGACGAACCACTGGGGTACTACAATCTTGCAACTTTCTCACTGTTTGCACTTTATGAACTTCAGTTGAATAAAACTTACCAACTCTGCAAATGTCTGCTCATGCTCGTTACCAAGCCAATCCGTACGTTTTGGTAATACCTGAAATAGTTAATGAAATATAAATATTTTTGTTATTGCATTCCATCAAGTTAATTAAATAAGCGAATATCAGTAATCACAACAAAAGAGAAATATATTAAAATCTTCCCAAATATGAAAACTACAGTAATTAAATAAACGTAATGTGATTAAAAAAACATTGTTGAAACTAATTCACATTGAAAATATAAATAACATTTTTAATTCACACGTGTAATACCAATAATTTATTATTACCAGGTATTGTCACAACCACTATTGAAACAAGAATTAATTATACAATCCAATCAATAATTTGGAGTATTACACGCAACTTAACTTTTTAAATTAAATTTCAGACTAGAAAAGATGGGATCATGGACAATTCCGTCCACCACGAATATTAAAAATAACAAGTAGTATTACAATACTTTTATTGACACCAACTCCTTACTTCCAATAAAAACTCTTTTTAAATATCTAATATATTCTTTAATAAATCTTTGATCTATTTACATGTTTATGCAACTCATTTTAGAACTTTTCTCATGAAAACTTACCTTCTTATCTTCCAGTTCCTTCACTAATATCTGCAATTTATAAATGTTAATGTTTATTATATTTAAGGATAAAAATATACTTTTTCTTGTGTAGGACTAACCTTTGCAGTTTCCTGCAGTGACCCTGCAGCCAGAAATTTTGATATCAAGAAATATAATTCTGCAAAGATATAACCACATATTTTATTAAAAATTATGTATTAACTATTTGTATAATAGATATTATCAATTATAAATTAGCTGTAGTAGACAGTAGTAATTTGTATTCGCAACTACCCAGAGTCCATTGTTCCACTGTTCACATCGCGTCGGTGAAGTAAATCACGAAAAAATATCAATTCATTACTTTTGTACGACTCACCTGGCGTAACAATTGCTTCCGCTGCCAATTCTTTATTATCCATTTTACACATTTACTTCTTTAAATTCTTCATTGATGGCTTTTCACTTATTTTAACAAAAATATGTAATATATTATAGTTTGTTCCGAAGATGAAAATTCTTGTCGTCTGTCTTTTCACTATAATTCGTATGACTATCTTACATTTGCAGTTACCAAGGTTGCCAGATGCTTTTGAAAATAAATCTTAAATTGAAGTGCAAAAATCGGAAATTTAACCAATACATCTACTTCCAGCCAGTTCATTTAAATAATTATAGAATTTTATAGAATAACTTTGTCGATTTTTGGCCTATTGTTTTATATTGTTATATAAAATAATAGGGCAAAAATCAGGAAGGTTGTTCAAACACAAAGAACACGCCGGTACAGTTAAGTGATTCATAAAATCCCATAGTCACTACTAGCTGAACGGTAATATAAAACATGCTCATAATATTGCTGTCATAATTGTACGTTATATTTCAATTCTTGGTCAGTTGATTTTCTTCTTCTTTTTGTTTGGCCCTCATAAAAGAGTATCGATTTTGACCGAATCTTAAATTAAAAATGACAAGAAAAAGTAAAAAAAAAACGAAAACTGCTTTGTGCATCAAGTAAATGTTTATAACTTTTTAGTATGAGAATCATTTATACGTACAAGCTCATTGTTAAGAAGAAGAAGTGAAGAGAAACAGCTGATTTGATACAACACCAAAAACATATGTTACAAATTTGTATTCTGTTAACTCGCTTTTGTATAGAGACCAACAACAAAACTGTTTAAACTATTGTATAAACTTATAATAATACGACAATATGACATATTATGACACTTCATGAATACCCTAAATATATATCAAAATTCTAATATGCATATTTGCAAACACAAAAGAAAATTATAATAAAACAAATAGACAATAGAATACCTCAAAAATCGCAAAAAAAAAAATGAAAAGCTACAATAAACAAAATTAACAACATCACTGACTTTTCTTGAAAGATGTAGAAGATCAGAAATAACACCAATCTTTATCGAGAATTCCACCAAAAGCATTTATAGAATATGGGTAATGATTGATTTATATTATATATATAGTATATATGTTTTACACGAAAGAATTAAATACTACTAAAAAATTTTGGAATTATCATCGTACCTATTCTTTACAGACTTTGCAATACTGCTATTTTTCTTTTGACATTTCATAAGGAAAATGACTTTCCGATTACCATACCTTTTTATACCCTGCATAATGCAATATGCATGGTATATTCATTTCGGTCAGATGTTTGTGTCCACTTGAAGGAATCTCCGGAGATATAGACATGGATATATATTCGTGATCAGCGTCGATTAAATTTTCGATTTAACGATGTCCGTCCGTCCGTCCGTCTGTCTGTCACCTGGCTGGTTCGCACGATAACTTGAGTAAATATTGAGCTATTTCGATGAAATTTGGCATAAGTAATCTATGATCCAAGGGTACGGAGGGGATTGATATTGGGCATGATCGGTCAATAACCACGCCCACACCAAGCATTCAAAGCGACTAACCTCGAAATTTTCAAAATCTTTAACTTGCTATAACTCACATAATATACAACTTGGGACAACAATATTTTGCACATAGAGTTATATTATACTACTATTTAACCTTGCCAAAAGTGGGTGAGCCACGCCTACTTTCTAGCGTAGCTCCCATACAAAGTGTCTGTACTTCTTTTAAATTGAAACTGCTGTAACTTCTACAATCTTCTGTCTAGAATAACCATAATTGACACTTAGATTAACACTGCAGTCAGAAATAATATGGCAGAAAATCAAAGTGCCACGCCCACTCCTTTGGGTCTCCCATACAAAGTTGCGGATATTAAAAAAAATGTTACCGGTTATAACTTGCAAACTATTCAGCGTAGAATAACGAGATTTAAGGTGTGGATTAGTATTGTACGAGCAACTAGGCTCACAGAAAATGGGCGCACCACGCCCAGTGTTTATCGTAGCCCCCATACAAATTTTAAATTGAAACAGCCGTAACTTCGGCAATTTTCTGTCTAGGATAACCATAATTGACACTTAAATTAATATCGTAGTCGGCAAAAATTTGGCAGAAAATCAGTGTGCCACGCCCACTCCTTCATGGGTCTCTCATACAAAGTCGAGTGAATTAAACTAAAATTTTAAGCTCCATAGCTTACAAACCATTTAGCCTAGGACAACGAGACTTAGGGTATGGACTAGTATTGTACGAGCAACTAGGCTCACAGAAAATGGACGCACCACGCCCAGTGTTTATCGTAGCCCCCATATAAATTTTAAATTGAAACAGCTGTATCTTCGGCAATCTTATGTCTACAATAACCATAATTGACACTTAAATTAATATCGTAGTCGGAAATAATCTGGCGAAAAATATGCGTACCACGCCCACTTCTTATTGGGGCTCCCATACAAAGTTGAGGAAAATAAACAAAAATGTTAACCACCATAACTTAGAAACTATTCAACGTAGGACACCAAGGTGTGGATTAACATTGAAAAATTAATTGGATTTACTAGAAAGTGGTAAGCCACGCCCACTTTTTATATAGCTCCCATACTAAGCCTCGGAATTATCTTAAAATCCTTTTACTTCGTCAAAGTCGGGTGTAAATTAGTAGTATATGCAAAAATTGTTTCTCGAAAAGTGGAAATAAAAGAAAAGTTGGATATTCGAGTAAACTTTTTATATACAAATCTACATATGCAGGGTATAGTTTGGTCGGCCCCAGCCGACTGTAAGGAGATTTTTTATATTAGTATCAGCAAAAACCGTAAAGCCTATATGAAACTTCCTTTTTTTATATTTTCTTGTTATGTTAAGAATGTTGTGTTTTCTGTCTTAATTTTAATTGTTTTTGTTTACAATGCTTCCGTTTGTTTACGGGCTTAATTGGGATATTATACTATCAAGGGCGACATACATAAAAAGTATGCATGCATATTCATCTGTCAAATAAAGTTCAAATATATGCTGAAAGTTGCTCAACTTTTAATTTTTCGAGCATTGACGTTTCCGAACGGTTGGATATGTTAGTCGTGCAGCGACAAACTTGAAATTCTTTGAATCGTGAAATTTAAAATTTACATTTTCAATCTTCTTACACGGTCTATCTAATAGCCTAGACAGACGGCAGCCTAATTCCGGATTACCGAGTTAATTCGAATTAACTCGGGCATTAACTGCAGCTAATCCGCATAAACTCTATAAGTTAATTCTCAAAATAAAAGAGGATTAGGGCAATTTGAGATGGCAACACTGCTGAAAATTGTCTATTGTGAATTTATCTCCATCCATTTTACAAACCATTAGGTGTGTTCGCCAACGAAAAACTCAACAATTGTTTACAGTTTTCAACATGAAAAGTGTTGGCGAACAAATAAATCCAGCTGTCAATTATGAACGGTGAATATCAATTTACAAGTTTCTGATAGTTTTCAGTTCACGTACTTCTTGTAGATTTTCTCATATCGAGAGTGATAGATGACAGAAATTGATAGATGACAGAAATTGATAATATAAGTGGACAGACCTAATAAAACAGCAATCAGCCGTTTAGTTAATCCGCAATACTGCCGTTTGTCAGGTTATTATTTTATTCGGATTAAGTGCGCCGGTAATCCGGAATTAGGCTGCCGTCTCTCTAGGCTATAATGGGATTACCGTGTTAACGAAAACTCTCCACTGCATGACGGTGACGTACCCGTTGCCCGTAGCGGAGAGAATCAAAAGCAATTTGATTTTTTCGGTAAAACCGTGTCAGTGGATCGCTTTCTATGCGTACAATGTGGCCAGATTAGACTTTTATAAATAACTATTGAATAAACTAAGAAAGTTTAGATTTAAAAAAGTTAATTAAAACTATCACCGTGCTTAGTTATTTATTAGAGAGAACAATCGATTTCTCTGTTATCGATATGGTCATAAAATTTGAAAAATTAAGTTCTTAGGAACAGGAACTACGTACGGGCGCTACGCCGGTTGCTAGTTGAACCAATGCTATATGAAATGTCAAACCAGCTGTTTTATTTATTCAGTTCTGTCACTTACCACTTTTTTTTCTATCTTACGAATTCTTACTAATACAAATATTACAAATAAAAATTTGTAAGAATTATCGCAGAGAAGAAATAATTTGTTCTCTCAATTTCCCCTCTTTTGCTGGTTTTTGGAGTACACGGGCATATTTCCAGTACGTAGGATTCGTTCGCGTACTTGACTACTATAATTTCTCTACCAACACAATTCAAGACGTAAGAAATAACTCCCTGGCTGGTTATTCATCACTAATTGTGAATGGTAAGAATAATGGCAGCTTGAAACGAATGTCAACACAGAGGAATAGGCGATATCCAGAACAAGCCAACGAGAGAGAGAGAAGAATTTCGACTACGATAAAAGCAGATTCTGGAGCGTTGCCACGGAGAATAAATAAGGCAAGTTGTTGACAGATGAAATCAATTCGATTCCGAAAGTGGTAGAGGCAACATAACACCAACAAGTGATCGAGGCAGCGGCACACGATAGCAAGTGAAATTAAAATGATTCTAAATAGTTGATTAAATAAATTGTTGTTGGACATAGTTTCTACAAAATAAGTGCTGCAATTATTATTGACAGAATCCAGTGATTGAACAGGGTTGATTCGAGTAGAATTAAACGTTCACAAAATAAAAATAATATTTATATTACGGATTTTCAAGCTCATTTATGCAATTTAGTACAATTCCATTCGATGCGGCTCGACTGAATACTAAACTGATTACTGTGAAAGGATGGAGAGTGATTTCCTGTCTGAACAATTCGCAAAATAACAACTATTTGAAGCCCTTTTCAATGAGCCGCAGGATTGACTGTAATTTCGCATCGGTCATCCTTATGTAATTTTTGACGGCCCAGAAGTCGTTATGTTGTAAATCCTTTGTCAGGAATGTGAAAGACAATTATTTTGATAAGTTTGAAAACAGACGACACCGTGTTTTAAATTAAGTTCCAACATAGGTTTAGCATCGGCTTTTTGACAGAATTTGGTATTAAGGTCGAACTTAATTTCGACTAATAAGAGCCTATATTACGTTTTCTTACTATTTAATAAATTCATCTGATTTTCCACGCGGAACTTGTGTTTCGGCAAACTCTAGTTCGAAGACAAAAGATACAAACTATACACTCGTTTCTCTTCCTTATCAACGAATTCAAGTTTGTCGACACAGGTTTTATCGTGGAAAAACGTAAGTAAAAACATACAGCAACTGCGTTATACGAATGTATACTCGTACTGTATCACTTGTAACCACCCAACTATCTAAATTGGTGAAACGGAAAACTAATATCATGGTGAGCCTGCACTCGCTTATTTGTGAAGCGGAAAAGCATGAATATAACTTCAATGAATTAAAAGAATCTTAATTACAATTATTATTAATTACAATTACAATTTGGACAGTATTAGAAGGGACTTACTTATTTTAGCCGGATCCGAACGGCAGAACCTTGTGACATCACTTTTTCTGGGCTTTGTCACAGATTTCTTTTAGAAGCTGATTCATGGCAAGTTGTTACTGTCGGAAGAATTGCCAATTGCTTGCCGACAGGAGGGTACCATTCGAAAGAAAAATCTTTTCGATATTAAATTTGTTATGCATCAGCCGGGGATTGAACCAGACCTACAGATCAGAAGACCAACACACTAACCACTGAGCCACGGCACCCACAGCAAGGTATATAGGTATGTTTAAAAAATTACTTGAAGAAAAGGATAAACAACATGAACATGGCGTATGAGTTGAATGGATCATAGTCGAGCACGTGGTTGAGTGTTTCTGGGACGTAGACCCGTCAATTCTTGGGAAGCTATACCACTAGTAGGTTTTGTTGTAGAAGTAACTATATTTTTATAAAAGAATATGTAAAATTTTATTTAATTAGAAACAATGAAATTATAATAAATACAAAGGATTTCTTTTGCAAAATACTGAATATACATATGTATGTACGTATCTGTCAACTTTTCACTGTAGTCAGCTAGCTGTATTTGACGTTTTCATACACAAAGGCAACAACAAATACATGAAATTGTTTTTTGTTCTAGTCCGCGTACTTCTTAAATCTCCCTTGAGACTTGAGACCGTGTTGACTTACCGAACTACGCGTTTAATATTACATTCCTTCACCTTTTGTTTTATCTAATTGCATATTTATTCAAAGGCACCGATTTTCGCTTGCGTGTATTCTGAGGTTCTTTTCGTGATATTTGGTTATTCTGTATCAATGTGTGTTTAGTGCAAACAGCTGAAAGTTGTAGTGTTGGATCATCGTTATGCCTTGGGTTTCTGATTATAATTATGTTTGGTACGAGAAACTTGCTATGAATATAATTCGGGCCGGTGGACATATTCCTAATCATGTAGCTTTTGTAATGGATGGAAATCGCCGTTATGCCAAATCGGAGCAATTGGAAAAGATGAAAGGTCATTCTCAAGGTTTCGAGAAACTCACGCAATGTTTGCGCTGGTGTTTGGACATGGGAATTAAGGAAGTTACTGCATTCGCCTTTAGCATTGAGAATTTCAAACGATCGGACGAAGAGGTTAAAGGACTCTTTGAATTAGCACGCGAAAAGTTTAAAAAATTACTTGAAGAAAAGGAAAAACTACATGAACATGGCGTGTGTATTCGTGTTATTGGTAATATTTCATTGTTGCCAGAAGACTTGCAAGGTTTAATTTCGCGCGCAGTGCTTGAAACTGAGCGAAATAATAAATTATTCCTGAACATAGCCATTTCCTATACGTCACGTGATGAAATGACGCGGGCTCTAGGAACGATTTTGAAACACGGCGATACATTGAATGTTGAAGATATCAGTGAACGTTTAATAGAAGGATGCATTTGCACACGACGTTCTCCATCACCTGATTTACTTTTCCGAACATCGGGGGAGACGCGTCTTAGTGATTTTCTTATGTGGAGGGTAAACCGATAGTGAAATATTGTAAATTTCTTGTATTAATTTTCTAAAATTTTAGCTTACAACAACTGTGCTGTATTTTACCAATGTGCTTTGGCCTAAAATAACTGTATGGGAGTTCTTGGTGGGAATCTTCGCTTATCAATGTGCTAGCATTCGTATGACGACATTTAAACACAATCATCGTACACGTCGCGCACAAATATCAAAAATTACTAACTTCTACACATATCGGGCACAAAATTTCCTGGAACAAATTGAATCATTTAGAAGAAATGTGTTTATTAAGTTATCATCATTATGTGAACTTTAGTAAAATGCGTGAAAATATGATATTTTTAGTCGCATTCTTGTTTCCGTTAACCACCAACGCTTCTAATTTTCAGTTGGTATTCCTATTAGTGCGATTAGTCAAAACGTTTCGGTAGGTAACCGATCAGCTGTTCCGATCTATTTCATACAAAAGCCATAAGAGCGATTAGTCAAAACGGATTGGTAGGTAACGTAACGTTAGAATCTGCAGAAATTCAATTTTCAACAGAGCACATGAGAGCCATTCTCTTGTCTCCCTATCAAGTTTCTATTTTATACTAAACCTAGCTATCTCTTTGCTACTTATATTGAATATAGACCGTGTTGACCAATCGCACTCTGTTTTTTACATTACTTTAGTTTACTTTTTGTTATCTTATGTGTTGACTAATCGCACTATATATCGTAAAGATACAAGTACAGAATAGCACACCCTAACGAAAAAAACAAATTTTTATACATTTTTTTTTTACATTTTAGAAGTTATCAAAAATAAAATTTGAATTTTTTTTCAAAAATCGAAAATTTAGCGCCATATTAGAGACCATACAATTAAAGTTTGTTACTTCATAAAGTTTTTTCAATATGGACGGCTTTCAACACACTTACCTGTATGTCTTCATGTCGCGACCGACAGTATTTTAGGATAAAAGAGTTAAGTTTATTTAAACAAAAAAATAACCCTTATAGTAGTATGAAGATAAAAAAAATATGAAAAATACATAAGCATTTTCTTTAAATATGTTTTGAAAAGGTAATTGTATGGCCCTATGTTAGTTTATGTGGCTGCCCTCTCTCTGTGAGGTCACACTTAGGCCAGAAATGCCCATTGTGATACCACCAAGCTTCTCTTCCAATACTGTTGTACGTGTTAAATTTTGACAGCATTAGAAGGGACCTACTTATATTAGCCGGTTCCGAACGACAGAAGCCTCGTGACATCACTTTAACTTTGTTTTGTCACAGAGTTCTTTCAAGCGTTTTTGACGAATTGTTACTGCCGGAAAAATTGACAATTCTTGTCGACAGGTGGGTACCGTTCGAAAGAAAAATGTTTTCAATATTCAATTTTGTTATGCTTCAGCCGGGGATTTAACCCACGACCTGCAGATCAGAAGGCCAACGCATTGACCACTGAGCTACGATACCCACCATGTACATAGTAACATTGTAAAAAATTTGGCACAAATAATTCAATTACACATTAATATTTTTTTTCAGATATTGTACATTCGAGATGCTAGGTGTTCAAAACTATTGTAACGTGTATAAATTATACATCACTAATTTTGAATAGCACGAATAATGGTAGCATCGAAACGAAGGCCAAGTCAAAGGAATAGGCGATAATCAGAATCCAAAGAATACAATGATGGAACAGGGTTGATTCGACTAGAATTAAATAATTACGTTTCGAACAATATTTACTGAAGAATAAGCGGCAGCATTCCTTGTTTCTTTGTATTATACAGTTGCATACATGTACATTTTGATTTGGAAAAATTTTGTTAGTTAATTTATTGTTTTCAAATAAAAGTTAAAAAGTGAGTTAAAACCTCCAAGTGGGTGTACTCACGAACCACAACTTGGTTGTTTTGTATACAATGGCCATTTCCATAATATTCTCACGCCTTTTGCTAATTTTCCGCTTAGATGTAGTTACTTCAATTTTGATATAATTATCAGCCATACACATACAGGATGATTATTAAGAGCCTTCGGATTTGATTAAAAAAAAAAACATAAAATTTAGAGAAATGTATGAAATCTTTATACGAATCGATAGCACGATCTATGTAATTCAATGTTTAAAGATGATTTCATGTAAATGTTAACCGCGGCTGCGCCTCAAATGGTTCATACGCTGGGTCCAATTTTGGCATACTCTCCAACAAATCGGCTGGTGTCTCACGAATAAATTCTTCAATATTCAATAGACATGATCCTTAACATAGCCCCACAAAAAATAGTCTAAAGGCGCTAAATCGCACGATCTAGGAGGCCAATTGAGCGGCCCCAAACATGAAATAAACTGCTCACCGAACTCGCCTGTCAATTGGGCTATTGTTTCGCGTGTTGTGTGGCATGAGGTACCGTCTTGTTGAAACCACACGTCAACCAAGTCCATTTTGGACAAAAAAAAAGTTTGTAATCATTGCACGGTAGCGCTCGCCATTCACAGTAACGTTCCTGCCTTCGTCGTCTTTAAAAAACTACGGTCCAATGATGCCACCGGCCCATAATCCACACCAAACAGTGAATATTTCGGGATGCATTGGCAGTTCTTCCAATACTTCTGGCTGCTCTTCACACCAAATACTGCAATTTTGATTATTCGCGTATCAATAAAAAATTGATCTTCATCCAACTTTGTCAGCGCCCATTCACCAAAAGTTACCCATTGTGGTAGGCCGTGTGGCTTCAATTTTTACACCAGCTGTATTTTAAAAGGTTTTACACACAAATCCTTCCACAGAATTTTCCACGTAGTGGAGTAACAGAAGCCTAACTGCTGCGAATGGCGCGAATCAATAATTCACGGTCATCAACAACACTGGTAAATACAGCTGCGATATTTTCCTCTGTCCTCACTCTACTTATGCGTGTTGGTGGTTTAATGTCCAATAATGTAAATTTGGTGCGAAATTTAGTCAGAAGATTCCGAAAAACCGCCTCAGAAGTTCGTTCAAACTGATCATAAAATAGAAGAAGTGCACGATGCGTTTTCTTAACCGAGCATGAATTTTGATAATAAAATTCAATAATCTACAAGCGTTGTTTGTTTGTATGTCGATTCATGGTTAAATTATATACCAAACTGGTAACATGTTACACGAAACAGCTGAGCTGTCAAAAACAGTGTTGCCAAAAAGAAAGTTGCTAAAAAATTACAGAACACGCATTTTCTGTTGATTCCGCTATAAACGATGTTTTATGACAACAGCCGATATACATTGACTCCTGCAACTGAGGAGAAGAGCAAGATAGATTCGAGCGGTCAACTCATGGAGTTCATGTAAACCATTATGCAACAGCAGCAACAAGTAAATGTGTCTCGTCAAGAAAACGTTATTGGAGAGTTCCAAAAAACAATCGTCTAGAGACATCAAGAAATTTCTGGGGTTGCAGAACTAAAAGAACATGTAGATGAAATTTCCGGAAGTATTAATGAAAAAATCACAGATCTAAAAGAGCATGTGGATGATTTGAAATAAATGGATCATCTACATCAGTGATTAGAGAATCAAGTACGATTAAACTAAAGCTACCAATATTTAATGGCACCCCTCCATTCAACATCTTCAAGGTTCAATTTGAAGAATCAATAGGACGATAACGATAAGACCGCTGCTCTAATAGTCGCATTAAAAGGTAATGCCTCAGAAGACTTGCAGATGGTTCCAGAAAAAGATCTTGGTAGCTTCCAATCACCGATGGAGCGACTTCATATAAGAGTCAATAACATCGAGTGGAATTAAGACCACATGTACAACGTTACAATGAGAGCCCTCAGGATTTCGCTTCCGATATTGAGCGCTAAGCATAAGAATAGAAGCATTCATAGACGGGATAACTGATGAAGAGTCAAAGTTTGCCCTAGACATATCACCAAGGAGCGCATATGCCGAAACAGTTAGTGCCTTGACGTATGAAGCCGCTAGTTTAATGTGTCGACCAATGCCACGAATTCGCTAACTAGAATCCGAAACATCAAATCTGGTTGAAGCAGTTTGTCAGGCAGTCAAGTGGGTAGTGCAGCCTGAAACAAGAACAACAGGCCGATGCGAACATAAATCTATGAGTAAGTGCTTCATTTTCGGTACACCAGGATACCTGACGTGTCATTGCCGTTTACGACGAAAGCGATCAAGATCAATTTCTCCAAGAGGACGAAAGAAGCAGAATATGGTGGACAGCGATCGCTCCACACTCACAAACAATACGTTAAACTGAATCGGTCAGTTCGGAGGGGTGTGAACTTATTCCAACAGTGGGTTGCCACATCATTCACATTTCATATTTACATCATGTGCCGAGCAGCAGTACTATCGATGGAAAACTGAACAAAATGAAGCTCACTGGTACTGGGAAAGAGTGGAACAGTTCCTAAGATGGTTGCATGTCCTCTTGCATATGTAGCGCTCTTTTCGCTGGCAATGCATCCCCAGAGTCGGTATTTGCTCGTGAGTACGGCAACGTTACTGATAGTTTTCCACCTCATTGACAACAGTGAACGAGTTCTTCTATTGTCAAGAGTTGGCCAGACTTTCCTAGTAGTGACACAAAAGCTCTCATCCCGCCATCTTCTATTGGCTATAGTAAGGTAATGTTGTGTGACAAAAAGCTTGCATGTTGCAAGCGGAATTCCTGCTTGATGAGATGCATAGATCTCGCCAACCTAGTGCCCGATCTCGCCAATTCATCTGCCTCACAGTTCCCTGGAATATCCCTATGCCCCCGTACCCATTCAATGTGTACATTATAGTGCTCCGGTAGCTCGTTAAGAGCGGTATTTAAGGGCAAGTGCCGATGTGGCGAACGTGTCTGCGAGAGATTTTGTAACTATCTTCGAAAGGATTTTACCGTACAAAAGATTTCATTTTGAATTAAAAGCAACAACTATATGTGACTGTGACTGCCTATGTAACATCGGCCTAATAGAGTGTAAAAATTATACATTTCTCCACATTTAGGGCGCAACAATATTAGAAAAGAGCAGGGTGCCCGATGGAAGAGTTAATTGCTTTTGAGAAGAGAACATGCAATTTTAACAGCCTTCACAAAGGGCAAAGAAGGGTGACATTATGCTCTCTATTAACCTCACGCGTTTTCAATGTTCTATAGGCAACAACTTACATGCGAGGTATAGTAACTCGAGAGAGTAGTAATGTTTACTCTCACGAATAAAGGAGAAGAAGTAAAGAAGTAAAAAATAAGCATATTGTAATGAGTATCGATGGTTATTGTGAATAGCACCAATAATGATAGCATCGAAACGAATGTTAACAACAAGGAATAGGCGATAACCAGAACAAGCCAACGAAAAAGAAAGAGAAGAAACGAATACGATAAAGGAAGATTCTGGATTGTTGCCACAGATTATAAATAGGGCCAGTTTTTGACAAATGGAATCAATTTAATTCTAAAAGTGATCGTGCAAACATCATACGATAGCAAGTTAAAGTAACAAGTACATTAAAGAGCGATTGTAAATAGAAGTATCGATTAAATGAAATGTTATTGTATATAGTTAGTAAAAAGTAGGCATTGCAATTATCATTGACAGAATCCAGTGATCGAACAGGATTGATTCGAATAGAATTCAACATTCACAGTAAAATCGTTTCTTTCTTTTCTCGACGGTTTTAGTGATGCCCAAATGCCCTCAGCTATAACTATTCTTACCTTGGGTACCACTGGAATATTATTGATGGATTTTCCATCCTCACTTTTCCATACCGGAATAGCCATCAATCTCTTCCAGTATGCCTTTGTATTGGACTTTCGTTAGCCATTTCTTGCCAGTCTTGCTTTTTATTCGAGAACAATGTTTACATTCCATTTTGCAAGGACGACGAGATATTGCATCCATGTTGCCATGATGTCCTCCTATACGATGATCGATTGTAGTCATAACTCTGCAGCCATTCAATCCAGAGCGCTAATTGCCTTTCGGGTTTTTTAAATTGTAATAGTCACCTTAGCGCTGCATGGTCAGTTCGTAGAAGGAATGGTTGACCGTACAAGCACTTTACACATTCCAGTATTGCGAGCAACTCTCTTCGAGTGAGTATCTTTTTGGCTTCGACAGGGTTTTAATGTAGTATGCTATTACTTGCCTATCCATGATCTGAGAGAATACAGCACTTATTCCGTAGTCACTCGCATCTGTGGCCAACACAAACTTTTGACAGGTGATACTATCTAATACTGGTGCGGAACAAAGTTTTTCTTCCAGCTCTTCGAACGCATTCTGTTGTCGCCCCACCCAAATGGTTTGTTCTTCCTTATTAGCTCATGCAGACTGATGGAGATGTTTGCAAATCCAGGAACAAATCGTCTGTAATAGGTACACAAGCCTAGGAACTCGTGAAGATTCGCCGGTATAGACCATTCTTGTACTGCTGCTACTTTCTCCTCGTTGATGTGTACATTATGACTAAGATATTTACATTTTTTCGTATTCAGTTTAAGTCCTGCTGATTGTATACACTCAAATATTTCTTTCAGCTTTTCGAGGTGGTCATTATAATCTTTTCCCATCACGATAATAACATCGAGGTGCACTAAGTACATTTTCCAGTGTAGTCCTCTTAGTATACGTTAAATCAAATGTTCGAAAGTATCAGGCGCATTACATAGATCAAGTGGGTGCCGTAGCTCAGTGTTTAGTGTGCACAACAGTATTGGATTAGAAGCTTGGTGCTATCAAAATGATCCTTTCTGTCCTAAGTGTACCTAACCTAACCTAACCTACATAGATCAAATACTGAAATCTGTTTTCTCTTTGTCCTCCTCACCGAGTTCCACTTGCCAGAATCCACTTTGGAGATTAAGAGTTGAAAACCACTTCTTCCAGATAGCGTGTCCAGAGTGTCATCGATTCTTGGCAGTGGATAGCTGCCCTTTTTCGTGATATCATTTAGCTTTCTATAATCCACACAAAATCGAGTTCTGATGGTAGTCCATATCGCGCAATCCATGTATCGTCTAATAGCCTAGACAGACGGCAGCCTAATTCCGGATTACCGGCGCACTTAATCCGAATAAAATAATAACCTGACAGACGACAGTATTGCGGATTAACTAAACGGCTGATTGCTGTTTGATTAGGTCTGCTCACTTACATTACTATCACTATCAATTTCTATCATCTGTCACTCTCGATATGAGAAAATCTACAAGAAGTACGTGAACTGAAAACTATCAGAAACTTGTAAATTGACATTCACCGTTCGTAATTGACAGCTGAATTTATTTGTTCGCCAACATTTTTGATGTTGAAAACTGTTAACAATTGTGGAAAGTTTTTTGTTAGCGAACAAACCTAATATTTTGTAAAATGGATCGAGAAAAATTCACAATAGACAATTTTCAGCAGTGTTGCCATAGCAAATTGTCCTAATCCTCTTTTATTTTGAGAATTAACTTATAGAGTTTATGCGGATTAGCTGCAGTTAATGCCCGAGTTAATTCGAATTAACTCGGTAATCCGGAATTAGGCTGCCGTCTGTCTAGGCTATAATTTCTGGCAAATTGTTTCAGTTTTAGTATCAACCATTCGAGTAGCTTCGGCCCGTTTACTATAGCGGTAAATACATGTAAGTAAATAAGAATTAACTTTTGATGGGGTCAATGGTTCAACAATATCTAAGTGGACGCCTTTAACCCATTGTGGCGAGATACCGAACGAACTAACACGAACTCGAGCTTAAATGACAAAAAAATGAAAAATTGGCCCTTACAATTGTAGCTGGTTTATGATAGATATATTTGGGTTTTATATGCTCATAGCGATCTTATCAAATTAGTTTAAATAGGATTAACGGCTTGATTTTTATTGACAAGGAATTTTATATAGGCCAAGAATAACTTTTATTATTGAATCAGAAAAATAAAAGTAAAGATTTTTCAGTTGTGATCGTTTTTTTTTACAAAAACTCCAAATATCACTTTTTTCAATACCTTTATTTTAAAATTTATAACTGGCTGAGTCTTTGGTCAAAATCAATCTGTCATCTGTATATGTACTTGATAATTTTTTGGGTTTTCGTTCATGTAATTTTTCTTAAAAATTTCTGTTTTTGAGAATTTAGATTTCACTTCCACGTTGCAAGTTTTTACTGAAAAGTACGTGAATAAACCAATTGTGTCTGTTCACTTTTTTACTCAATATTCATTTTCAAATTTAACAAGAATTTTATTAGTTTGACAGTAAAGATTGAAAGTGAAATATCAGCTATTAAAGATGAAATACCATCTTTAGATAAATCCTGTGTCTGTTAATAGTTGCTGGTCCGAAATCTATTCTACTACCAACAATAAAATTTTTTAAACTTTATGTTTGTCAATACCAAACAATTTTTATGGAGCGATAAAAGAATTTGCATTATAATCACTGCAAAATAAGTGTAAATCGACAATTTTGAAACCAGTTCATTTGGACAAGTAGATATACGCAAATGCAAGAAAGCGAAAAATCTAAAATATATTCAAGAACAATAAAAGCAAAGAGTAAGAAAACAGCGAGTACGAAATGGAACGCCATTATTTGAGTACCGCCGAATGCAAGCAAATAACCGAGCAGATTTATTTGTGTGTGTTATGCTGAAAAGAACGCGAGTGACAGTAGTCGCAACAGAAAATTTACTCGTTGCTTTAAATAGCGTGAAAAAGGAAAAGTGTTAAGTTCTTTGGCAATCTAATGAATTACTTTGCAATTTAATGGTGCTAAAATTTGACTAAAAACGGACATAGTGTTAATAAACGTATGTAGAAAATGGAACTATTGTATGAGTTTTAGTGTTTCTTTTTTTTTGAATTGCTTTTGTTTATATTTTTTCTTTTCGCTTTATCTTTTCTTTGTAGTTGTAGCTCTGGTCGGGTTTAGTCGTGTCAGTTTCGTTTCGTCGACTATAAGCTGTATTTAGTAACAGATTTGTGTTAATTTGTATACAAACTATTCGATAATCTAGTTTATTAAATGTAGAAATATGGAAGTTGGTGCACAAACAAGTAATAAACAATTTGAAATTATATTATATTTCTGAAGACTGTTGAATGTGGCCGGTACACCTATTACTACATACAAAAAAGTACTATTTTTCGTCGAAAAGAATTTTTTTTTTGGCTTCGACTGATTTTGTATTTTGTGTTATTACTCGCTACTTAAACGTCTACTCGTTATTGCTTACATACTAACCACCTCATTCTCAGCGCTGTCTCGACCGCTTCGCATATGAATATGTGTGTTTGTATATGTGTGTAATGTGCAATTCTACGTATTGGAAACTATTCAAAAGAAAATATAGAAAAAGCAACGAGCTAACGAGCAAAAGTAAGAAAAATTGTGCAAAACAGTAAAATTTCTTTTAAGTTATCCTATTTAAACAAAAACAATAAAATAAAATTAAAAATACGTGTAAATAATTCTGCCGACGGGTTTTATACATATACTCAAAATTGTGGATAGTATATACATAAAATAATAATTCAAGAGAAATTGTGTTCACTGTGATACGGTGGCAGGTAATAACGACAGGAAGCCGACGAAGACTGTGTCGGCAACACACAGGAAGAACATTCGTTTAGTGGAAGTGTAAACCAATTCAAAAACAGAAAAGTTGGAAGAATTGAATACAAAGGATCCGTGTAAGGCGATAATTTTCAGAAATTAGTTTAGGTACAACATAAACCAAGGCCAATTTTTTTTCTGCTCGGTAACAGAGGTACACATATAGGATTCGTTGCAGAAAATGTATCCAGCACCGGTGCGTCATCCCTCTGCTGGAGTAAGTAATGTTAATGTTGGAAGTTTGACATATATATATATATATATATATATATATATATATATATATATATATATATATATATATATATATATATATATATATATATATATATATATATATATATATATATATATATATATATTTATTTATATATATATATATATATATATATTTATATATATATATATATTTATATATATATATATACATATATATATACATATATATATATATATACATATATATATACATATATATATATATATATATATATATATATATATATATACACATATATATATACACAAGAATACATATATTAATATATACATAGGTATATATTAGGCTGTTTCATTTTTAAGCCTCTTGTGTACTACCTCAACTCTGTCGTTACAAAAATTCTAAGTGCATTAGAGGCTTAGCTCTTTAAAAAAAACGATTTCCCGTATAAATAACACGGGAACATTTTTTTTTTATTTTCATTTTCCGGTAATGTAATAACAAATTTCGACTTAAAAGAAATCAAATGTAAACTATTGTTAACATTTGTCTTTATAGCTCTAAAATTAAAAGTAATTCTTGAAATAAAGAATTTTATATATTTCCAATGTGAAAATAATAAATTTCGACGTTTTTGTAGAAAATTTCATGCTCTACAAAAGCTGAACACACATTTTCCCAAAACAAATTTTTTAATACTAAAAAATCGAATTGAAACCTAAAACAACAAATTCCCTGTTATTAACATATATGTGCAGCCAAATTTTTGAGAGGTAAGCCTTAGAATTTTGTTTTAAAACAGCATAATTTTTTATTTTCTATAAACTATCGGATTTTGAGGTAACACAAAGAATAAAAAAAACCTAAAAATGAAACACCCTAATATATATGCACTATTAATATGTACATAAATATATATACACAATTAATATCTACATATTTATATATATATACACTATTATTGGGTGTCCAACTTAAAAACCTAGTTATGTTTGCTGGAAATGTGTATTTATTTCGATAACAAAATGATTTCGAACATTATTTAAAGTACTTCTCATCGGAAGCTTCAACATATCCCCATTTTTTTGGCAATTTATGGATCCGTCCAAATAGAACTGGTAATTTTTGAGGACAAAAATGAATCAAGCCAATTTCGGATACCCTGTACCGAAGTGTAGCGTATTCCAGTAGGGGCATTTTGCATCGATCGAAACAAATGGTAATAAGACGGGGCAACATGTTGGCAACGGGTTGAGCAATATGTGGTCGAGAGTTGTAGTGATGGAAAATTATGGACTCGTGTCTGGTCGCATATTACGGGCGTTTTTCGGCCACTGCTCGTTTCAAACGCTTCAATTATGTTCGATAGAGGTTTCCTGTTATCGTTACATCTGTTTCCAGAAGCTTGTAATACAAAACTCTATCTGATCGCACTAAATACATAATAGATCCATTTTACATCACCAGTAAGCACAAAATACAAAAATGACTTCTTTTTATGGCGTTCAAGCAGTTTTCTGACATGCAAAATCGCCGCACAATGTCTCGGCATTAATTCGAACGCACCCAAGTTCATACAGCTCATTGTTGTGACTTATTCAATACTCGTGAACAACGCAAGCAGGTGCAAAGATCTTGCGTTGGATTTTTCTCTCGAATACTCTGAGCGTTCTCTCACCTGAAGTGGAAATTGT
>OY978526.1:93830903-93898403 GCA_963854835.1 Megamerina dolium
GGACCTCCACCTGCCGGCTATCCAGCTTCACCGTATCAGCGACCAGCTGATCCATATCAAAGGCCACCATCTGACCCGGCATATGGACGGCCGCCGCCATTGCCATACGATCCACATGCACACGTACGAACAAATGGCATTCCACATCCTTCAGCGTTGACAGGTGGAAAGCCGTAAGTTAAACAATATATCTTAATGTGGAAATGGTAACTGAACTATGACCGGTGGGAAAAACTCATCAATAAACTTTGCAACACTGTTGCTAATGCTCAGCTTATAACTACAGGGTGATTTTTTATGAGCCTTCGGATTTGATTTAAAAAAACACATTAAATTTAGAGAAATGTTGACCGCGGCTGCTCCTCAAATGGTTCATACGCTGGGTCCAATTTTGGCATACTCTCCAACATATCGGCTGGTATCTCACGAAGAAATGCTTCAATATTGGCTTCCAGTGCGTCAACCGTTGCGAGCTTGTCGCTATAGATATGAGCCTAAACATAGCCCTACAAAAAATAGTCTAAAGCCGTTAAATCGCCCGATCTAGGCGGCCAATTGACCGGCCCCAAACGTGAAATAAACTGTTCACCGAACTCGCCTCTCAATTGGGCCATTGTTTCGCGTGCTGTGTGGGATGTGGCATCGTCTTGTTGAAACCACTTGTCAGCCAAGTTCAGCTCTTCCATTTTGGGCAAAAAAAAATCGTCGCCTTTGAAAAAGTACGGTCCAATGATGCCACCGGCATATAATCCACACCAAGCAGTACATTTATCGGGATGCATTGGCAATTCTTACAATGCTTCTGGCTGCTCTTCACACCAAGTATCCATTCAACCAGAAATGAGCTTCGTCGCTGAACACAATTTTCCGATAAATGCACTTTTTTAACCGAGCGTGAATTATGATAATAAAATTCAATAATGTGCAAGCGTTGATCGTTTGTAAGTTAAATTATAGACCAAACTGAACATGTTTGACAGTAACATGTTACACGAAAACAGCTGAGCTGTTAAAAACAGTGTTGCCAAAAAGAAAGTTGCTAAAAAATCACCCTGTACTTTGCTGATATTTTGCGTATTTGGCAAGGACGAAGTATTTAAAAAATAAATATAGTCTAAAAAAGACGCTTTAATAGGAGATAGAGCGTAGAAAATAATGTTTAATATAACTGTAACATAATTAACAGAAACAAATCGAACATTTTCAAAAAGCGTAGGGTGCTTTGTACTATATAAGAATTACACATATACGCTTTTACACTTTGCATGCGTTACGATATATTTAGTTTAGCGTTTTTCCAGATTTTGTATTCCTTCCAACAGGTTTTCTCAAGTTCCTCAAAATAGCTGTTGGTTTCATCGATGAACTCTTGATTCGACCAAAATCTCTTACCGCCGAGCCATTTCATCAGGCTTGAAAACAGAAAATAGTCGGATGGGGGCTAAATCGCCCAACACTCCTTTGAAGTAGTCATACGATTGCGATTGTTGTCAATGTAATGTACCTGATTAGTTGAGAGAGGTTCCATGAATTTGTATCGACGATATAGAATTTATTAAGCCTTACCTTGGTGTCGATGAAGGGGTTTTTCCGCAAAAAATAGTACTTGGAGGGCACATGAAATTCACTTTTTTCCATTATCGTCGAAATTCATGAGATTGTCTGCTTTCAAACACAAACTGAATGATGCAGCTTGCTCAAAATTTGACCATAGTCTATTAACAGCTGATAGTTGACAAGGAAATTCAAAAAGGCACTGACTTATCTGACTTATATAAATGACTAAAACCGTTTATTGTATCGAATGTATATTGATTATAATAATAATAATGTGTTCGAAAGCTTTCATGCCTATTTATCGGTCATAATTCAATAGCCACATACTGTACTAGATAGAAACATGATTTGTTACTAATGAAATGCATAACTTACAGAGCTTACTCGTTCCACATGAACGGCGAAGGTAGTTTACAGCCCGTACCGTTCCCGCCAGATGCTCTTGTCGGTGCCGGGATCCCGCGACATGCACGACAAATTAATACACTATCACATGGCGAAGTTGTTTGTGCCGTCACCATTTCGAATCCCACGAAATATGTGTACACCGGCGGCAAGGGTTGCGTCAAAGTGTGGGATATTTCGCAGCCGGGTAATAAAAATCCGGTGAGTCAATTGGACTGTCTACAGCGTGATAATTATATACGCTCCGTAAAACTATTGCCTGATGGTCGTACGCTTATTGTTGGCGGCGAGGCATCGAACCTTTCCATTTGGGATTTGGCAAGTCCCACACCACGCATAAAAGCCGAACTTACATCAGCAGCGCCTGCTTGTTACGCGTTGGCGATTAGTCCCGATTCGAAGGTGTGCTTTTCATGTTGCAGTGATGGTAACATTGCCGTTTGGGATTTGCACAACGAGATTCTTGTTCGACAATTCCAGGGTCACACTGATGGAGCTTCATGTATTGATATTAGTCCAGATGGTTCACGTTTGTGGACAGGTGGTTTGGATAATACAGTGCGCTCCTGGGATTTACGGGAGGGTCGCCAATTGCAACAGCATGATTTCAGTTCTCAGATATTTTCACTTGGCTATTGTCCGACAGGTATGTGTATCATTGTATAACTTGTGAGTATTTATGTGACATTTGTGTGTTTTTTTTAGGAGAATGGCTCGCTGTCGGCATGGAAAATTCACATGTCGAAGTTTTGCATGCATCCAAACCAGATAAATATCAATTGCATCTACACGAAAGTTGTGTATTATCATTAAGATTTGCCACATGTGGCAAATGGTTTGTTTCGACTGGTAAAGATAATTTGCTCAATGCATGGCGAACTCCATACGGAGCAAGCATATTTCAGGTGAGTGCCATCAGATTGTTCAATTTATATATATGATATAATAATATTTTCTTAATTCCTTTTTTAGTCGAAAGAAACATCATCCGTACTTAGTTGCGACATATCAACTGATGATAAATATATTGTGACAGGTTCTGGAGATAAAAAAGCCACAGTTTATGAAGTTATGTATTAATTTGTAATAATAATTAAGTTAAATCATTTTATAAGATATGGGCAACTAAAATGGGGGGGTAAGAGAAGGAGCTATGTACGGCAGAAATGCATGCCAGAACTTAGAACTATTAGCGAGCAATATTGGTGGTGCACTATTTTGTGAGACAGACAGTTTGATCTGAAATAGAATCGATATTATATAATTTGGTTGTATAAGAAGGCATTAAGTATATAATAACATGACAATAGAATTAGATAATGTTCATTCTATATCGGATTAAAATGTTCACAACGTTAAACTGTTGATTGGCTTACATGGTGTAGGCCACTTTGAACAAGGTACCCGAATATTATGCAGAAGAGAGAAAGGAAGGAAATGCAACAAAAAATAATATAACAAAATAAACGATTAATAAAATGGCGTCAACATCAGCAACTAAAACACAACAAATTTATAAATATATAAAAAATATTAGCAAATAAGTAAGTAAAAAAAAAAATAAGATTAAGATATGAAAACAGTTAAATAAGTAATAAGCAGATTTAATGGAAAATAATTCAATTTCCAAACTAACACTTTCATTTCGTAAGTAGAAGTATATTTGCCTGAAACGATTATTAAACGGAACACTTAATTTCAAAGTGTGTAATTCTGATCAATTCTGATCAATAATATAAATAATAATTTAAGTTCAGGGATTCTTAATTTCTCTTCTTTGGTTTATTGAAAACTGCTTATGTTATTTGTTTAAATACTTGCAATTTCTTTGCTAAATATTTGTAATGAGTTTTTAGCGTATCGTGTATTTTCCATATGTATTCGAATTGACAAAAAAAAAAAATTAAAAAAAAAAAAACATTTTAGTGTCTGTGACTTGGAATCATAAAATAAGTCAATGAGTCTTAGATAAAAATAACGATTTCGCTTGAATGTACTAGCTACGTGCAACAACACGCAACAAATTTATCTAATGTCTGCCCGTCTCTCCTATATGTACACATAGGGTTGATGCGTGGCTTTAATTGTAGATAGAGATAGAAAGAAATCGCTTGATTTTATTATTTTAAGTTTATAGATGTGTATTAAAACATTTATATATATATAGCCATTTTTCAAACTAGAAACCTTTAACCAGTCTTAATCAATCTAGCCCCAGCATGCGTAAGAATTGATTAAAACAAAAAAAAAAAGATAAATTTTTATCTAAAACTCATTTCACAACGATTCCAAGTCACAAGTTCCTTTCTGTTTTTTTGAGTGTATATTTAAAAAGAATAATAATGATTTTTTTATATATATACAGTAGCTTTTAAAATAAATTGAAACTTGAAAATACAAAACAAAACTGAAAAACACTAAAAATTCAAATTCATAAAATATAAAAATGTCGACTTTAAAAATATGTAGTAGTTTTTTTTTTTTTTTGACAAATTCGCCCAACATAAATCTCAAAAAAGATAATGCTTTTTTTTTAAAGTAAAACTATTTTTTTTTTGTTTATGACTAGACGCGAGTATAATCATAATTAATTATATTTCTGTTGCAAAAAGCAGTAACCGCTTAACATGTATCCATTGCATGCCGAAATGTCACGAAGCTTGTTGCCATTCTCCATTGGGCATATGGTTTTTCGGTTTCGTCGAAAATTCGCAAAAGACGGATGCGTTTTGTATATTTTATGAATTTTTAAGCAGAGCATTTTTTGATCCAATTACTAAATTTTGCAGATAGCAACAGCTTTGGTATAATCTCAGGAACTAGCCAGTATTAAAAGCGGTAATCTGGTTTCTTTCTTCTCCCCAAAAAAAAAAAAAAAAAATGGGCTTAAAGATTTATTTTTTTTTGGAGTTTTCCTCGATATTCTCATAATGTACGAAATACGAAATTTATGAAAACTTACACACAATATATAATCAATAAACGGTTACTGCTTTTTTCCACAGATTTATAAATATATCTATATATATAAATTTTAAAATAAATTTAAAACCCCACACACAAATATATTATAGGTTAAAATTTATTATTTATGTATATATTACAAGTGCATCAAATAATAAATTTAGTAAAAAAAATCATATTTCGACACACAATGAAAAAGGGCTTAAATAATTCGATTTCCTTTCGTCAATATCACAATTATTGCGGACTTTGTGGACAATTTTCCAAAATTCTCTTATAAGTGAAGTTCGAGATAATCAATTGTATCAATTAAAATTTTATTTGGACGTTAGTCCAAACACTTAGTACAGTGTTTCATTCTCACTTTGGAGAGGCGTACTTGTAAATAAGCCTTTTTTCTAAAATCTGTTTTTTTTTTCGCCAGAATTTTTTTCAATTTGTTTAAAATTAAGCATGGGCAAAAAAAAACCTAAATTTAAATAGTCCAAATATTGCTATTTAATTCGTTTTAAAAAAAAAAAGAGCTTATCTAACTAATCTTCATATATTGACTAAATCATACTTAATATCATAAGTATATTGTAAAGCATTTAATTTTCATCCATTCTAGGTATAAGCGAAGCTCTCATGAACATTACAAAAAAAAAAAAAAAAATTCATTAGTCCCTTTTTCATTGTGCGTCGTTGATATACACTTTGTCGATTCAAGGTCATATCCTAATACAGTGGGAGAAAAATCAATATATTCTATATTGCAGTAGTTTATTAATAAGTTCTTTTATTTTATATTTATGTTGGCTTTTGTTTTTTTAATGGAGTTATCATCAGCAAGCAAATTTGTGAAAAACTAAGAGAGCTAAAAAAAAAAACAAAATGAAATAAATTGCCGGAATGTGTACTTTTAATGACTATTTTTCTAGTATGTTGAAATAATTGTTTTTTTCTTTTAGTCCCAAAATTAAAGAAAAAAAACACGTTTAAATTACAATTTGTATAAGATCCACAAATTTGCAATGTACTAACTACAAAAGCAACAGCCAGCCACATAATTATCGATTGATTTAAAATTTAAGGAAAAAAAAAAAACAAATAATACGATAGTGAATGATGAGAATAAAAAGATACTAATTATTATAATAAATGTGGTTATATATGTATATAATTATATAAATTTACATATTAATTATAATTATAATAAAACAGTATAATACTATAACAATAAAAATAAATGTATAATCAACCGAGAAGAAGTACTACATTGATAAATCATCTATGATGGACGGGGGCATTGCTTTAGAAAACATCAGTTTTATATACGCTTCGCTGTTTCGGCACTGGCGCATACTGTTGCCGCAATTGCTGTTGTAATTCCATTAGAATGTTGCTTTTTTTACCACCAGATGCGTTGCGAAATTCCTCAATTGCTACTGGCATCAAATCGTCGACGATGAACCGTTTGTTTTTCAGTACAAAATTTGGCTACACAAATTTGGCATCACAAAGAGAATTTCACATTAGAAGGAAACCAACAAATACAGTGTGCAGATGAATCATCATACTTACATCTACACTTAAGCCGGTTGTGGGTTTGACAGCCAGCTGTGCTCGAAGTAAATCACGTAAGAGAACTTCTAAACTTTGCGAAAGCACTTCAATCTTTGCCAAACACCCGCAATGGCTTGTTAGCTGGAGAAAGTGTCTGGAAAAGGCAACAGTCGTTTGGGTTAGATTGATCCAAGTATCACCAGTCGTTTGTGCTCGCATATCAATGCCTAAAGCATCCAAATCTGCAAGCAGCCGTTTTAAATTGGATTTCGTATGTAAGTTATACGGCTGCCAGGTATCCTCTGTGCGTCCTACTGCTTCCAGCAGTCTTATGCGTGATTCTTCGATTATTTGTTCGAGAGCACAACGTAAAATACCCTCTAGATGATAGGAAAGATCAAGTCCAATTTCTGTTAGCTGTGTTAATGGAAATATTGGAAACAAATTAAAAAAAAAACTCCCATAGAAGTAAAATTTGTCCTACTTTGGCACATGGCTTCCGAACACCCTCAATACATTTGGCCGCTGTTTCCAGTGATGTACCTTTTGTCAGATAATGTTTGATAAGTTGGCTTGCGAAATATTGCAGTTCTGAATTGCACCAAACAACAAGAGCTGCAAGGTTTAAAATTATAAAAGAAAAAAAAAATTAGTACAAAGATCTAAAGGAAAGATCTGAAACTTAAAACATAATTGCTTTTTGATGTCTTGACCAAAAAAAACCGTTCTCATTGGTAATAAATAAAAATATAGAGCAAGGTGCCTCCTTTCCTTTCGCTCAATATCGCTCCTCTCTCCAGTTGTTAAAGTTTTGGAGGCTCTTCTGTTGCCAGAACTTGCTGTGCATCTAAAGTTCATCAGCACGGCTTTCGTAGCACATCAACAGCGTTAACAGAGATAGCAGCCAGACCTGTCAACAGCACTTGACACTGTCAGTCGCACAGTTCTGCAGTTAACAAGCAGACAATAGTTTGCTGAGTTCCGGTAGCGACGCTCAAACTATAGCAAGGTGAAGCAACGTGTATCTCAAGGTACAACATGGACCAGAGAAGTGGGAACATCACTCAATATTATCGCATTATCATACACACTGCCAATAATACCAAAATACTCGGTGTTGTTTTCGACAGCCTTATGACGTTCACGGCATACACCAAGGAAATCGCACAAAAACGGTACGGTACGGATTGGGGTAATGATAAGGAGACGCTCCTTGCCACATACAAAGCGATTGGGAGATCAATTTTGAACTATGCCTTCTCAGTGCAGTGACCATGTCCCATCTCTCTCGTTACCTCTTCCTTGTGGACGCACCCGGTCGAAGCAGCCGCCTTTTTGAATTTGGGCCCTGAGCTCTATTGAATCGCTTTCTGATATACATATATTAACTTTATATTAAATTATAATGTGATGGAATAATTAGCACTTTCAACTTTAATTCGTTATTTCACGACAATTTGACTATCCAAGTTATTGGAGGCAATGATCGCTGTTTTTTTACTGAGTCCCAAAAAAAATTCCAATCTGTTGCGCAATGTATTGCATATAAATTTTTAAACTTACCACTTACACAGGCTGGTTGTTCGCCGAATGTGGTCAGGAATTGGCATGCAACTTGTGTGAGATCGCAAAAGAATAATTCCGATATTTCTGCATTATTACGTCTAGCCTCACGTTGAGATGTACGTATGGCCCCAGTACACACCTTTAACAACGTACCACATCCCTGACTAGCATGTCCCATATCAACCAATATTTTTAGTAATCGCCACGAGGCACGTAGAGTCACTTGCAGATTTCGAGAGTGACAATTTGACAATTCTTGCAAGAGGACATTTTTCAGACTCGTTTCCAATTGCTTTAGTTTCGATTCGATTTCTACAGCGTTCATGAAGGTTTTATCTTTCTTCAAATAATCACTTGATTTTTTTAAGAGTGCTTCTGCATCCTCAAAATGACGTTGCGCTATTAAAGTTTGTATGTCTTCACTGGCTGTAACAATCCATTCCGGACCATAATTCTCAATTAGTTTTTCTCTTTGTACTTCTGTTGTAGGGCTTTTTTCGGATTTGGTCGGTGTATTTTCTTGGAGTGAATTTGATATTATTTTTTGTGGAGGCTGTGGCGCTTGACCCTTCTTTAGAGATTTCTTTTGTTGCTCGAAACGAAATGCTTCCTCGAACTTCTCAATCCACTCAATCTGAATTTAAGATGTACATATTTTCCGATCTATATTTAATCGGTGCTGGTTTTAATATTCTACAAAATATACCTTACCTTTCCTGCTGCAGTAACACTTTGGAAGATTTTCGAACCACCTGGAGTTATTATATTGATTGCGTTCTTAACGCCATCTAAATCTTTGATATTGATAACTGCAATTTTTTTCGGATCATATTCAGCCATAAACTCCAAACGCCTGTACATATAAAACTATTATTTGAGGTACGTAAGATATTCAGTATCAAAGAGGTGGCTACTAACAAGACATTTACGGTATTCATAAAGTGTCATAACACGTCATATTATCAAAAGTATATGCAATAGTTTAAAAAGCTTTGTTTTTGGTCTCTGTACAAAAGCGCCTTGAACAAGCAGTTATTCAGGCCTATACTGAACAAATTTTCGCATGAATATTTTCACTTGTCAGCAATCTAAAATGCATTGCTTACAAGCGAAAACTTTCACGCGAAAATTTGTTCAGAATAAGCCTGATTATTTTCGTTTTTTCTCTTTTTCTTGGTATTTTAAATTAAAGTTCCGGACAAAGAGTCCCGGCGTCTTGGACAACACGTAACTGTTGACAATTACAGTTTCTAGGTGGTGAACGACTTTGTCTATCTTGGAACCAGCATCAACAACTGTAATGACGTCAGCCTGGAGATCATGTGTAGGATAACTCTTACTAATAGGTGTTACTTTGGGCTGAGTATGCAATTGAGTAGTCGAGCCCTCTCGAAGATCGAAAACCACACTCTACAAGTCTCTCATTATTCCTGTCCTAACATATGGCGCAGAAGCCTGGACAATTTCCACCACGAATGGGAGGATGCTTGGAGTTTTCGAGAGAAAAGTTCTGCGCAGGATCTTCGGACCTATTTGCGTTGATAGCGAGTACCGAATAAGTTACAACACGATGAGCTGTATGAGCTGTACGCTGACATTGACATAGTCAAGCGAATCAAAATCCAGCGCCTACGCAGGCTGGGTAATGTCGAGCGAATGGAAGACGTTTCAGCGAAGAGGGTATTTAATTCGGCACCCGCTGAGGACGCAGAAGAAGAGGAAGACCAAACCTCTATTGGAAGGACCAAGTGTTGGGTAACCTGGCGACTCTTGGAATATCCAATTGGCACCAGCAAGCGAAGAACAGGGAAGACTGGCGCCGCATTATATGTTCGGCCTAAATCGATCATCGGTTGTTAAGGCCACATAAGAAGGAGAAAATTCGGACAAAATCAATGCTCGGTTGTGATGACCATATAAGAAGAAAATCAGCTGACTGCCTATAAAAAAATATCACATACCATTATGACGGCGATATTATGAGGTGCTCACATGTTTCATATTTTTGCTCAACTTGAAGTTCTTACATATGCCTTTATAATACCTTAGGTAGACAAAAACCACAAAATAGATGATTCCAACATCGGTTCATTCATTATTTCAATATTTACAGATTTTCTATTCATTTGGGCATATAAGTAAAAAGCGGAAACTGCGGTGGATATTTCAATAAGTATCAAGTACTTTAATTATATTCTATCACCTGGTGGTGTTTACGCAAGCTCAGTAATCTAACTGCCTAACATGGCGAGGCTAGCGCAATCCTTGTTGATGTGGTGGCACCTTTCCATTTAAATAACGCTCCTTCTTGTGACCATTACGAGTAGTGACAAAAATTCCAAAAATAAATTTTAGATACGGCCCAGTTTAAGTAGGAGGTTTGACTTGAAATATGTACTTCAATTAACACGTTAGCTACCAAGGGTATTTAAGCACTATGTCATCACATACCAGGTAGAAATGGATATGTTTTTGTCTAGTGTGGGTTTTAGTTGTCACTCTCTAATAAATGTAATTTTTTTAATTCTGTCACATATATGTGACTTTCGTCTATAGTTGATATTTTTTGGTATACGACAGGATCACGTTTATGAGGCAGGCTAAACTTTAGGTTTCCACGTGAAAACTCATATATGACAAACAATGCATATGTGACGCCAGGTAGCGAACGAATTAAGAGTTAAGTTATTGTTAATATGGCACCATCAATCAATAAGGGAACAGACAAAGAAATTATGACCTACATAAAACACAATTTGATGAAAAATATAGTATCTGGTTTCACTCAGTTTCAGTTAAGTATAAAAAAAATTAATATGCGGAACTTATGAATCGCGAAGAGCTCTTTGGTCGAATTTCTCTTCCGAGCTTAGATATTATTGTGTAGATGTAACCCCTTACTGGAAACGTCGAAAGCGGCTTTATAATCAACAAATAGATGGTGTGTGTCGATATTTTTCATGGGTTTCTGCCGTATATAGCGAAGCGTAAAAATCTGGTTGGTGGCCTAAAAACACACTGGTAAGATCCAATCAGGTTGTTGTTCATAGGCAACAAATTTTCTCAGAGTGCATATGATGTGATCTTGAACGCGATGTATAGGAGATTTATTTCATAGTATTTGGTGCGAAGTTTGCTTGTATACTTGTATGTATTCAGATTGCACACAAAATTTTGCATATACATAGATCGAAAAATTGTCTGCATACTCGACTGTCGACTGCCTATTTGATACCGAACATTGTGAATGCATGTTACTATAGAAAAATAAAACTAACTTGTCATGTTTCACTTTGCATACAATGAGTATGTCATTAAACAGGAAAAAAAATACTCGCTGTATTGGACGATAGTCATTGGCATCCAATTCGATTAGAGCGCCTTCACTTAAAAAGGTTTTACCCTCTAGATTTCCATTGAATCCTTGCACCATTTCCTTAACCGCCCGTGTAGCATGATCATTTTCCACATCGTCTGCGACTTGCTTATCTTCGTTGTCTCCACTTGCTGTGTTTGTTTGGGATTTTTCATCGGTAAGTGAACCAAGTATATTACGTTGTTCAATTAGTATGTGCGATAGCTGATACATTTCTGATTCCAAATCTATACATAAACATTCATTGGTGCAAGGCTAACCATGTTGAAACGCAGAATGATGACTTACTTGATATTTCTTTGGCGGTCTCGATGAATTCCATATAATTAGCGTAAACCGATTTCTTCAGCGTTGCCGATGTAAGGTCAGAGTATGTTTGAATTTCTTTTTTTCGGTGCTGTAAATCTAGTCCTCCCACACATTCTTTCACCAATTGTTTCGTATCTACAATGATTCGATCGTTAATAAAGGAATATGGTCAATAGTAAAAGCTGTCGAAATTTACATTTCTCCACACTGAAGTCTGGATTTTCAAAATTCTTTGCGAGATCCGACATAGCTGACAGGAATCTTTAAATTACTCAAATGTAAAAATTTGTAAGAGTGATTATTATCGCCAAATTATAAAGGTAACGCAATCTGAGAGTGTAGTCTTGTGTATTCTCAGAAATGAAGGACAAGTAAAATGCAAGCACAAGAGCGCAGTAGCTGTCAAAATAATTTCTGCGCTTTATGTTTGCTTTATGTGAGACCCGCGCCGAGTCGTACTCATTTTCGAAATTATGAAAACATCTCGCATTGCCAGTGCGTGACAGTGCGTTTGTTTGAAATTGAAAATTGAAACCATATACAAAAATGTATAAATTTTTAATAATAACATTTTGGGCCAATTTTCAATAACAGAGACAGAACTGTCGAATCTAATTAAGAATATGCCGTGTGAACGGGGTAATTCACTGTAGTAATTGGGAGAGCAAACAACGTAATTCACAGTGCCGTGTGAAAGTATGCTTACGATACACTTAAATCGTAAATTGAACGAAAATAATCGATTATTTTGATCAAATTTTTAATCGTTGCCATCCCTATGTATATTTCAAGCAAATCATTAGAGAAATATGTTTATTCGGGAATTTTTTAAATCTGTAAAATCAAAACCGAAATTTGTAAGGTGTATAAGTGCTGACACAATATTTAGTTTATCATCAGGTTGGTAAGGCGGTGCATAACAAATATTTCTTGGATTTACGAGTATTTCATAGGCAGTGGAAAATGTGGCGTTGCAGTGATACGTGTTTCAGGGTGCCAAACAAAAAAAGCGTTAAGGACCATTGTCGGTGAAAAATATGAGCCAAAAGAGCGTCACGCCTACTTGAAGAATTTGTATCACTCGGAAACCAAAGAGGTGATTGATAAAGGTTTGGTGTTGTGGTTTCCTGGACCAGCCTCATTCACGGGTGAAGATTCTTGCGAATTCCAAGTGCATGGTTCACTAGCAGTTATTGCATCTATGTTAGATGCTCTAGGTAAAATATCCGGCCTACGTCCAGCGGCTCCAGGTGAATTTACGAAGCGCGCCTTTTTCGGTGGTAAATTAGATTTGACCGAGGTTGAAGGTTTAGCTGACTTAATTCATGCAGAAACAGAAGCACAAAGGAAACAGGTTTAACTCTATGGTGATTTACACAATGTGTTTAGTGTTGCAATATTGGGAAGAGTCGAGAAATGAGGCTATAGTAACACTATAGAATGTGGGGAAACCATCAGTTCTTTTGATTGTTAATGTTTCTGTTTTCTCTGGCATTGCCAGTAGTATTACTTCATTGCTGCACTCAATCCAATTGTAGAAACCAACTTTCGATATTCTATTTGAGTATATTTTTAAAAAATATTATTTTTAGGCACTTTTTCAGTGTAATGGATCCTTATCACGCATCTATGATGATTGGCGCAAGCGTCTGATACGCTGTGTAGCCTATCTCGAGGCATATATAGATTTTGCTGAGGGGGAGAATATTGGAGATGATATTATATTACAACTAGAAAAGGATTTACGTCGCATTGCAACTGAAATACATACACATTTAAATGACCAACGTCAAGGTGAAATGTTACGTGATGGTATTCGTGCAGCCATTATTGGTGCTCCTAATGTTGGAAAAAGTAGCTTTTTAAATTTAATGTGTCAACGTAAAATATCGATTGTAACACCAATTGCTGGAACTACCCGTGATATAATCGAAACAACATATAATTTTGGCGGTTACCCAGTAATATTTTCCGATACAGCTGGATTAAGGAAGCGAACTAGTGACGTTGTTGAACTCGAAGGTATAGCAAGAACTAAGGAATGTCTTCAAAGTGCAGACTTGATTATTTTATTAATGGATGCGTTTCAATTATCCATAAAACAAGTACATACTGATAGTGATTTAACTAAATATGTACATGATTATATGATAAATTTGGATTTAAATGAGGAGTTATTGTCTGGAAAGCAATTACAATTAATAGCAAACAAGATAGATTTATTATCGCAAACAGATGTTAATCAACTACAAAAACTAAATAACCTTTTCCTAATCTCGTGTACGAAAGAGCATAATATAGTCGACTGCTTAAAGCGTTTTGAAGATTTGTTAAAGGAAACGTAAGCGTTATAATATGCTTTAGACAAGCACAATATGAATACTTCTCTTTACAGCTGCGGCTTACCAACACTAGAGAATCCACGCATTACTCATTCACGATACCGCCAACAATTGGAACGTTGCACAGAGCATATTAAGATATTTTTAGATGAATATACTCCAGATATTTATCCAGATATCGCGGTATCTGCGCAAAAACTACGTAGTGCAATAAGATGTATTGAAAGAATTACGGGGCATGTAAGCAACGATAGTATTTTAGATGTTGTGTTCAAGGATTTTTGCATTGGAAAATAACATAAAATTTGATTAGGAAGACATTTCTTGCATCAGATTTCCTAAACCTCGCCGCCTCAATCGGTAACACCTCGGCCAAAGATATCATATATAAATTTTGGTCCCGATTGGAGACAGTTAAGCCTTATCGCATAGGGGTCAAATTTCAGACTATTCTATGGAGACTCAAAAAATTGAAAAAAATTTTTTTCTTCAATCGGGACCAAAAATTATATGTGAAGTCTTCGACTATAGTATGAGTATTGATTTTAGGCATTAGATGAAAAACAAATTAATTTTAGCTTTTTGACTATCTATGAAGGAATCTGAAATTTGAACCCTGTGTGACAATCCTTAATTGCCTCCAATCGATAACAACATTCATATGTTTTAACTTAGATTGTGGTAATACTGACGAGGGGGTGACTGAAAAAAATCGTTCATTTGATTTTAAGGACATCTCTAACGTATACAAATTTTTCTTCTACCAAAATATGTACCAAATCAAAATAAAAAGTTACTCTTTTTTTAAACAAATTATATTGCAATTTTTATTTAATTCAATTTTTCAGCCACTTGAATATATGCAGTCACATGCTTGATTGTCTAAAGTCTAATTAATCGAAATTCTGAATAGGTTTTTGACTATGTTTTTCTATATGTTAAAAGTTCAGCGACTAATTCTATATAAGTGTTGCCATATTTTAATGCTTTGATTTAAGTTTGCACGAGTTTCTTTATTGATTTGAGATTTTTGCATAATCAATTTTTCACTATAAGGGTAACGGTGCCGGTTGAAAAAATGTACCCTGTTAGAAAAATTTGTACTTCCGCACCAAACGATAAGAAATGTACCAATTTTGGTACAATTGTACCAAAACGGCAACTGTGACATAAAATGTAAAATTATGGTGCATGGCAATATAGGTTGTATTATTCCATCATCTATTTAGCTTTATGCCATAGTGTAATACAAGATACAGCTGTTAGGGGTGTGTCGCGTTTCCACCTGTCGGCAAGCAATTGGCAGTTCTTCTGGCAGTAGCAATTTGCTATGTGGCACTTATAAGCCCCGAAGGTCTCTTTGGCCGAGCTTCTCTTCCATTATTGTTGTGTGTGTTAAATTTTGGACAGTATTAAAAGGGACCTACTTATTTTTGCCGGTTTCGAACGGCAGAAACCTTGTGACGTAGCTTTTTCTGAGCTTTTTACAGAGTTCTTTTAAAATCTTTTCCATGGCAAATTGTTAGTGCTGGAAGAATTACCAATTGCTTGTAGACAGGTGGGTTCCGTCCGAAAGAAAAATCTTTTCGATATGAAATTTATGCTTCAGCCGAGGATTGAACTCATGACCTACAGATCAGAAGGCCCACATACTAACCCATGAGCCACTTTTTTAATTGTTACAATAATTAAAATAATCAAAAAATTTGTTAAAGCCCATCGCATTTCTTGAGAAAATTTTATAAAATTGCCCGAGTATTCAACCAGAGGGTTAATAACATTGACACTGCCTGAGCAGATTTTGACATTTCTCTTTCATGCATATTTTGACTCTACCTAAACATGCTTTGGCATATCGTGTGAATCACATGAGAACAAATTTTACGACTGCCTTACTTTGTTAATTATACTACGAGTATGCATAGGACCCATTTGTATTAAAATCAATAGAACATAACCTTTAACATGCGAAAAGAGTAATAGCCGCTATAAATGGCTTTTTGAGGACAACTTTTTTTTTTTTTTCTAACAAGCTTTTTTTATTGGATCTTTCTAAATTACTTAGAAACTAACAATAAGTAATCAAATCTTACAAACTAACTAAAATTATGTGATATTCCCAACGTTCCATCACAATTTGTTGAGTCGCGAGGTATAGCAATTTCACAGCATATTCAGAGTATCTTTTCTTTTTAATCGACGATGCCCCGTGCTCAGCAACAATTGCCTAGCAAGGGGATTCGGATGATTGTGTAATTTTTGAATGTAGCTTCTGCAGGACATTGCAACTTCCTCAGATATTGTTGGTACATTTAAATCTCGATGGATGTTAACGTTCCTCATATACCAAGGCGCGTTTACAATAATTCGCAGACACTTGGATTGTATTCGCTGCAATTTTTCGATATTTGAGGGAGATGTGGTGCCCCAAAACTGAATACCATAAGTCCAACTTGGCTTCAGGATTGCTTTATATAATAGCACTTTGTATTCAAGATTCAACTTTGATCTTTTGTGTAACAGCCACCATAACTGATTCATTTTAAGCTTGATCTGAGTTTTCTTTGCCTCTATGTGATTTTTCCATGTCAGCCAAGTACTTTGTTGAGGAACATTGCGGAACTGATTGGCCATTAATATTAAGTGGGGGACATGTATCTAGCCTTAGCGTGAAGGTTACATGTACGCTCTTTGATTCATTGACTTTTATACGCCATTTTGCTAGCCAGATTTCGAGAGAATCGACATGAGTCTGCAGGAGTTTAGTAGCTTCTATGGGGTTAGAGCGAGAGCACAATATTGCCGTATCATCAGCAAAGGTCGATATGAATGTATAGTTATTGTTGGGCATATCTGAAGTGTATAAGAGATACAGTAAGGGGCCCAAAACGCTTCCTTGAGGAACGCCAGCGTGAATATCCAATGGATTTGTTGTGTAATCCTTGTGATGTACGAGAAATTGTCTTTTCGTGAGGTAGCTACTAAGCAATGAGGAGACATTTGCAGGCAGTAATAGTTTGAGTTTGTAAATAAGGCCATCGTGCCATACTTTATCGAAAGCTTGAGTGATATCAAGAAAGACAGCTGAGCAATACTTTTTTTCTTCAAAAGTGTTCCTTATCAGAGTTACAATGCGGTGGACTTGTTCTATTGTGCCGTGCTGTTTTCTAAGTTGAGGACAACTGATAATTTTTCAAGTGCCAAAAACGTACGAAATATTTGATCTGCCTATCAAACTCAGGTCATTGGGCCAAAATAGTTACCTATGAAATCTTCAAACAAGGATACGATTAAAAATCCTCTTAAATTGTGACATGTTTAAAAATCATGTCCAATTAAGTATTACGATACCAAGTCATGTTCTTTGCGTGATATTTTCATATAGTTTTACAAAAATATATTCATCAAGGCCATTTTAAATGAAAGCGCGTTAAACTTTTTCTATAATTCATTTACCTTTGTTGTTTTCAGTACGATTCATGGCCATTTTTGGATTTTCTTGATGTTAATTTTCACACGTGTAACGTGACAGACCGACAGAAAAAGAAATACAATCGTTTTGGTAAATGCATAGATTTGTTGAAAAACGTTCAACGTGACAGACGTGTTAAAACTCCTATAGCTCCAAACCCATGAGAGATATAAAAGAACTATGTTTGCATGAAATGAAGGCATTAAAAGGATTTCATATTTATTTCGAGGTATTGTACAAAATACGCGCATAACTGTAAAAGTGACAGAAAAAAGCCTTCTTATACGTTTGTTTAGTTTCTTTATTTTTCAAATACACATATGTATTACTTCTTTATTCAGAGGTAAAGTCTTATAAAAATTGCGGGTTAAACATAATTTAGAAATATACACAAGAATTTTGATACAATTATTTACTAATAATGCTTTTAATTACTGTTTACTTTTGGGACAACCGCTTTCTGTATTCTGCCCACACATCACACATCGATGCGATGGTTAAGCAATTACACTCGACAGGACGTTTTGGTTTTATCGGGGGACGCTGACACTCCGAGTAACTCGGGTATGGTGTACATATTTTTTTGCAATCTGAGGGCCCTCTTTCTTTTTTGCACTTTGGTGGATCACGTGCACCTCGACAACCGGGTAGCGTTATCTTTGGACATTTCATGTTTCTTTTATCTTGACATTTCATTAATAGTTTTGCATCATCCGAAGGGGTGCACGCCGTCTTGGGACGACAGGCAGACGTCTTGCGCCTCTCGAGCGGGGGGAAACCAAGTTGTTCGTAGCAGCAGATCTTTTTTGGTACTATTCTAAATTCAGGACATTCAACCCAAGTTTGCATATATTGTCGTTTGGCTTTATCAGATTGCACATAGTACAACTCATCAAAACGAGGCAAAACATCGGGACAGGGATCCTTGCAGCAATCTGGGTTCTCCCACATTGAGCTGAATTGACTTTTTGGTTTTTCTTCGCCTTTAGCTTTCTCCTGGCCACAAGGAGTTTTTGAAAGTCGTTCAGAGCCACAACGAGGGCTCTTATCCTGCATACAATTCTCACGACCTGCAGTCATAAAGCGCACACATGTTCCTGGTATTCGTCTGATTGGTGCACATGAGCGATTTAATGAATTTGCCAAGCTAATAGAAAGTGACATTTTTGCAGAAATTTGGAATTTTGTTAAACTTTTTTTTTTTTTTTTTGATTATAAGAAAATGACGAAACGAGAAAATTTGAAAATAATTTTGAACCAATTGATATAAAAGTAATAATGAAAGTTAAATTAAAAATTTTCAGTATCATGCATTTTAGAAAGCTTGCTATTTTATTTAAAATAATATTTTTCAAGTATTACACCGGTAGTTATTTAAGTTAGAGTGGATTATTTCTATGATTAATCTACTACTAAACTTACTTGCTATCTATTAATAATTCATTGTTAACTCACCAACGCATTGGTATATTTGTGCTTTATATACTAATTCAGCAAACCTGAATATGAGCGATCATAGAAAGGAGTCATAAACGTGTGAATCTAGAGAGCGTTTTCAGAGCGCTCCTAAAATTATTACTAAATGTCTAAATAGAGTCTTAATAAAACATAGTTCATCGAGCGCTCTCTGAGTACGTATGTGTCTCCCACGACCGTGCGAGCGCTTTATAACACAAAGCACAAACATGATCAATTGCTGTCAGACTATGAACAGAGAACTTTTATTACCAGAGAAGTCCTACTTTGGCTTTTGAGCTTTTTTCTGATTTGAATATCAGGGTCACTTAACAGAGTTGCAGTATACAGAGATTTTGAAGAGAGCAATTCCATGACCAGGAGAGCAAATGCCGTTAATTAACATAGCAAATTAAATTGAAATAAGATCATATAATATTAAATATTTTTATGAATGAAAACTATATACATATGTATATGGAATAGAATTTTTTATGAAGAATTTTTACTATTATTCAATATATAGGAATATGCGTATGGAGAATTTTTAGGTATACTCCATAGCTAGAACTTTAGTATTGATTTCATTTTAACGGTGAAATAATGCATATTTAGATACTCATGTGATACAAAATTACCTTATTAATTAAATTATGGGTACTGGATTAATGAATTGCGAAATATTTTCCAACCAATTCATATTTTTAGGGCAGTCTGTAAATGTCAGCATGCAATCTTTGCCATATTGACCTGTTTGGCGTGCCTTTAAGTATTTCTCGTTCACGTTTCCCTTAATTGGTCTTTTCGAAGAAATATGCTTTTATTTCTGGAACTTATGTGCATTTTACTGGACTTACATAAAAATCGCGTTTAATAATGCATAAAATATTCCGTTGGTTTTTTTCCAATTTCGCCCTTCTTGGCTATTATATCCATCTGCGTAGAATGGTGTTTGAGAAATTTCGCAAATAATTCTAAGGAGACAAGCCATTCCAGGGAAGCCTTTACTGCAATAAAGTATTGAAATATACATTATACTATAGAGGTTTCAATTTATACAGGTTATGTATTTACAGGAAGCGCTTTCCATTAAATAATTTTTTAGGTTTAAATAAAACATAATATTTTATTAAGAAATAGTTTATTTTGGTTTTAAATGAAAAACAAGAGTATGCAATTAATGTTTTAAAAAGAATGACATGTGAAATACCACCCCTTGCTGTGGCATAACTCTAGAATCTTTTTTATGGTATCGAATTCGTTTTTTTTTCTTATGGGTTTGTACTGACGATTGTATATTCCCTTTAAGTTGACATTGGTTTTCACGATCCTTGTTAACCCTTGCGTGTTCCCCATTATTAGTGCATATGCTCAGTTAGTGATGAGTCACTATCGATTTTTGTGACACCGCCTTCACTTTTGTGACACTTCTTTCCCAATGAGTATGTCGTTTAAGGGACCTAGACCTTGCTATCGTTGTGGATTATGGAGCATTACAAGCTCTACTTCATATAACTCCTTGGAAAATGCTCAAAAATCATGGTCTGTTTATTTTTACATACTTAACTTCACGATCGAATTTCTTGAACTCATCTCCCACGTTGACGACATATTCTCAATCATTAGCTGGTCAATTTTCACCATTTGGTCGTAATGATATCCCACTGCTGCCACTAATTGTTATGTTTATATTTTGTTAACGTTTAACTCTTATAAATGGAACAAAATTCTCACTGACAGCGAAATGTGTAGATATTACATGGAGGATGAAGAAACCTTCACACACTCAATTCTAGATTGCCTAGTCGTGACTTTAAAAAGAAGTCAGACAATAAGCAGTGAAATAATTCAGTCATTAGAACTAGCAGCAATCGAAATAGGAACAATGAAGAAATTCATTGATGAAATTGCCATACCCTTGAAATAATTCAAGGGTATGGCATAATAGTTGAGAAATAGACGCAGTGCCTCGGGCGGACGATGGACCGAACGCAACTTTATTATTATTTTTATTACTATTATTATTATTTACTCTAATATGAATCAATCGATCCCTGAATTACAACACTTATTCAACCTTTCATTTTTCACTCTAGAGTGTTCGGCATTATTCGTGTACAAGGTGTGACAAATATGTATTAAGACTCGAACCATATCTCAGCAACCTAGCGCTCCATCTATGTTTGAGTACATGCGTACATGAAGCTTCAACCTTCCTCTACTAACTATCAAAATTTCATGGCATTTGGTTGACATTTAATATTTATTGACATTCATTTTACAAAACACGTGTTGGTTTGATGTTGAAATTTTAACATGGAGCAAAGAGAGAAAAAAGTCACACAGCACTCATTGTTCGTCAATTTTTGGCTCGGAATCACGTCTGTGTGTTGAATCACCCGCCGTATTCAACTGATTTGGCGCCGTGCGACTTCTTTTTGTTCCCAAAACTGGTGTATTGAATCAGGAGGAAAATATTTCGAATAAATATACCGAAAAAATAGCAGATATCGTGTTTTAATTGTGTTTTTTAGAGGCAGTCTTAATACATAATTGTCGCACCGTGCATATTCGAAAATAGTGATGCGTCACCATCGATTATCGTGACAACAAACATATCATTTTTTCCACTCGGAACTTCTGAACTATAATTGGTCACAAATTGTTAATAGAAATACAACTGAAAAGAAGGTTTTAAGTATTTAAAACCACGTTCACTTGATGTTTTTGATTTTTTGCACATAATGCACATATTCAAAGTTAGAGCGCGTTCTTGTTTTAAATCGACTATAACAGAATTAGAACAGTGTTATTTTTCGAACACATTCTAAATCATCAAAATCTGATTTTTTGAAGATGATTTCTGTACAGTAAACTCCTATTGTACATATTAAACATACCTTTCCAATACAGTAGCAATTGCTTTGTATATAAATTCACGACTTGCATCATATGTTGGTGGTAGTCCCCACTGTTGAAGATGTCCCTTTTGACGTGGGCTCGACGCAAATGTGTTTGAATCAAATAGATTCCACCAGTATATAGGTTTTGGTGGTGGTGTGTATTGCAATTGAATATTATAAAATTCCGATAAAGAGCGTCGACGATCAACAAGCTGAATTGGATATGAAACACCTAATATAAGCTTTTCAAAATGTAAATAAATTATATATAATTATAATGTAAATGATGTGTAGTTTTGCAAAATATATGTATAAAACATTACGTTTCGTTGATACGAAACGTTGATAAACCATAAATATACATATATCGGATCAATTATTATAATGAAATTCAAACAAAGCAATCACCTTTACAATGCCGCCATCATTAAAGATTATAAATCTTCGTGCACGACTTGTTGCAACCATTGCTGATTGCTGATGGATTTTATTATTATTATCTTGCACAAGGTTCTCCATTGAAATATTGCGATTCATAGCACGAAGATTCTTGAGTTTAGTGTATAAAAGTCGTATGCTGGCATTCTGGTGACACCAATAACAACCATAATTGTTGCTATTAATTTGTTGTAGTTGCTGCTCCATTGTTTTTTTCTTGGGTGACCGTTCTTTAAATGCTGCTTCGCTGACATGATTATCATCGATACCACAGTCACTACGATTGTATTTGCTATTAATGATGTTGCTTGTGCTAATGTGGTTGCCATCAGCCATGAATTTAGTCTCTTGAGTATAATTGATTGTATAATTTATTTTTATCTGGTTACTGTGTAAGAGCTGACTATAATCGCGGTTGTTTTGGGGACTTTCGTTTAATTTATTGCTATTTTCCTTTGAACCTCTGCACTTTATTAAATTGTTAGTTGACATTAGGAACAACATCCATAACAATAGAAATGTAACATTGGTTGGTCTATTGTTGTTAGTGCTGTATTTATTTGCATTCGAATTAGATTTCGTCATTTGGCAAATATTTTATGCACTCCAGCATGGGAGATATAGTAAAGGATATGTTGTTCTAGGTTTTAATTAATTTTTGTTTGCTGTGGTATTTTGGTATTTCGATCATTCACTGAATAATCATGTAGTACCACCGCGATTCTGATTATCTAAAAAATGATAATACTAAAATATGTTTAAGTTAATGCAACTGATAATGAAATAAGTAATGTATACGCTTAGCAAGAAGTTAGATGAAGCTCTGCCTCAGCTGATATATGTATGTGTGATGAACATGTTGTGCACGACATATTTGATTAAGTAGGTAATTAACATGTTGATACGTGCTTTCTATTATACCTGTTAAATGTATATGTTGTTAATCATGTTGTCTTCATTCCTTATTTTAAAGTCTTTATTAATTCAAGAAACACAAATATGGAAGCACGTATGAATAACTACTTCAATATCTCAGAATCGATTGGACTGATGTTAAATAATTATTCAAGGGATATTTGTTATGGGTCTAGCAGTGACATAAGGTGCTTCTGATTTCACACCAACTTTTTTTCTGAATTACTTATTAAGTTTCAAAATGTTGAGAATTTAATACAATTACGAAGTTAATGAATATACTGCAGTGAAGCACACTTTCTTGGGGGTGAACCAAACTAGTCTAAAATGATAGCATTTGGCTTCAGCAACAAAAGCTCTAATTCCTTTCTGCTCCACTACGTCACAATTTTATTTCAGTGGTTTAGAATTTGTCTTTTTCGATCAAAAGTGGAAACATGGAATTTAAAAAATCGTATGTCAAACTACATTTAGGATAATTCATGTCTTCCGGGACCTATATTAAAATTTTCTGAGACTTAGTTTCTCGCAACATTTAACCCTTTAGTTATAACCCGTACCTTTTTCGAACTTTTCGATCTTGTTTGGAAAAAATCTCTTAAAAGTCAACATTTGGGAGGAGGTCAAGGGTTAAAGTCTTCGACCAAAATATTCTCCAAAAAGTACACTAAAGGTCACCAAAGACAAATAACTACGTTATATATCGTTGCTATCGTTTGAGACTGGTTTGGTAAACACCCGGAAACAATGACCCCCAAATTGTGGCATAGTGTAATCGTTGAAAATTTAGGAAACATAATAATCATGAGCTGCGTTTGAGCTCGTTATTTCTGTGCCAAATAGAACAAATTCTGATTATTTAATGCAATGCCGGCCATAATGTTGCATATTGTGTAAATCGTTTACTTTAAATTTCCTCACCATCCGATGAAGACGTTGAAGACTGCAAAAAGGTGATTTAAATGAATTTTCGTTAAAATTATGCACTTTTTTGTAACTTGCCATTTATTTACCATATATATTTTCGTCAAAATAAGTAAGCATCTTGTCTGGCACATGCATTTCATAATACATAATTTCGTTTAAGCAATCAGTTGATTTTCAGGGCAACCATCTTCTCTGACAAAGCTTCGCAGCGCAGAAAATATAACTTTTTTGCCTTATTTGAGTGTGGCATTTTAAGAAGCGAACATCGATTCTTCTCACTTCTTTGCATTTATTTTAGAATCGAACACGAAAAAAGAAGAGGGCTGTGCAATGCGACAAGTCATAAGTTATTTTCACTTCAATTGTTGTATTCTGAAATACTTAAAGAAAGGACTATAATAAGATATTTTCTTTTCTATTTTTTAATATTTATAAACTTGACTATAAAATGCCCCAATTAAGTTAATATTTGTAATAAAATTTGAGAATCCCAGAATCCATTGCATTCATCTCGGGATTAGCATGGTTAATATGTACTTATAATATTGGCAGTTAGTTCGTGAAGGCATTTATTGTAAAATGTAATTAACATTCATTTTGTTTTTTGTAAAGAAATAAATTGATTTTCCATTTAACTCTTATGCGTATTTATTTTGAACAATATAGAAGAAATTGCATCAGTCATTTAGACATAGTCAAATAGGCAGAGACAACTTACGCATCGAAAGGCCAAACGTTTTTCACTGAACAGAATCTGGGACTAATATAAATATGTTTTCTATACGAATTTTAACATTTTTCATTCTGATTGGAATGTCTGAGCCACTTTTATATCCGCAATTTTCAGTGCTTCAAGTATTCTTCATTTTTCTTATAATCAGAAAATAAAATTGTATAAAATAAGTTGAAATGCTTTAGCTAACTGGTTCGATCTCTGTGCCTATTTTGGACTTGCACTCTAATCGTCGCATTAACTTTGACTGGGGGTTTCAAATGAATTATGAATTGCCATTTGAATTATCTGCCTTTAGTAATATACCACTTTGGCCGGCTTCATTTGGCAAAAATATAACTGAGCGTACCATAGAAAATCACACAATTCCTGCGAATGCAAGGTATGGTAGTTTAAAAAGACGTTTTAAGCAACATTTGAATGATTTCTCCGCTGAAGACCTCTATAAAGGATTTGAACAATTATTGCAAAGGTATTCGCTGTTCTAATAAATATAATAATATACCGTAAGGGTCTGTGTGAAATGTAAATAAATTTTGGCAATCACAAACATTGGCAATGTTAAACATTTTTAGAATGTTTAGCATGTTGTTTAATTTTAATCACATTTCGCATAGACCCTAAGTACCAACAATAAAAATATTTAAATATTTTATATATACTACAGTTACGGTTTTCACAAAACTTGCTTGTTACGCAGTGTCTGTGAGTTTGCGAAACATCCTCTTGATGTTCAACATGAGGATATGCTCAACGATATTTTAATATTTGTACTAACGTTCGTTTGTACTTACTGTAGTTGTATTTTACATATATAAAAATATTTGTTTCTTTGTCGTTCATAAATTTCTAGACCATCACAGCACAAAAAATTGGGCGGCACGGAACGAAGTTATCAAAAAATCTATGATAATGCCGAATTTCAAGGTTTAATTGGAGGAGATTGTGCTGACCTTTACAGCAATTGTAAATTCGATATTCTCAACATCATAACGAAGGTCGTTTTTTAAGATAAATTGATATATATATATACATATATATTACTGTTGTTCTCATACTTTTCTCCTAATCAATAAAATAAAAAGTAGAATTGTAATACCAAAATTCAAAATGAAAGGATGCCGGCAAGAATTGGCAATTTTAAGTTAAAGTGATGTCACAAGGGTTCTGCCGTTCGGAACCAAATTTAACACGCACAACAGTATTGGAAGAGAAGCTCAGTGGGCCTTTCTGGCCTAAGTGTGTTCTCTCAGAGAGAGGGCAGCCACATAACCTAACCTAATGAATTGAACTTAGTCTTATCCCAGTAGGTAAGTATAAAAAACATAAAATGAAACGATGCAGCTTGTGGTTACAGTTTATTATTTTGAGTTCTTTAATTTCGATTTCAAACAAACTATCCATATACAAATCCATATAAAAAACTTAACCATTGGTTATATGTATAACTTTCGTTAATCCGCCAAGCAAATCTATTTTACAATCGGCATACAGACGTGTGCAGTTTTCTCCAAAAAATCCACGTAACTCGGCATTTTCATAGGTTGTACGATATAATTTTTCATTGTCATCAAAACTCTCATGCAATGATGGTCTAAATATTGATAAGAAAAGTAGTGATTAAATATTGTATAAAAATAATATAAAGGATATGTCAACAAACGTTAGAATAAATGTTAAAACTTCAGTAAGTATGTTCTGATGTTTGTCATCGAATGGATGTTGAGCCAACTCACAAACACTACGTAGTAAACAAGTCTCATGGAAACCGTAACTGAAAGTAAGATTCGATATAAATAGGTTTTTAGTTATCGTTATTAAATCAGTCTTACCTAACGAGCCAATCCTCCATAGCTTGATATAATTCACCTGCAGAAATATCTTTATAATGTCTATTAGCAGCCACTTTGCTTCGGTATTTATTAAATAACTGAGTTTGATTGAAATTCTGTTGCTCATTGATATAACGTTTTTCTATTTTGGGTGTATATTTTACAGGCCAAATTGGAATATTATAGAATGATGATAATTTTGAAGGCAGAGTATGTGTCATGGTAAAAATCCAATCAATTAGTATTCTACGTTCCGGAAAGTATTCGACCACAGGCACCGAAACTGAACAAACCATCTTTTGTGCAATTAGCCATTAAACAAGTGATTTTAAATAAAAAAAAATATTTAAATAAAATTAACATAATTCATCGAATAACTAATGTGTATACATACTTACGGAGAGTACCGAAGATTCAGGGTATAATAATGCCTCCAAATGTGGCATTAATCCCAGAACATGAATCAGAACCCAGATATTTACAAGCACTTTCATATCTTCAAATGTTGTTTTCCACGATCAAACTGATTTGATATCACGTATATGATAAATCGAACTTTGATTGTAAACTAAGTATTTTAATTTGGAAAGAATTTCATTAAATGTATGTACCTATACATTAAGGTGGACTGATTTCGTTTGTAAAAAGAAGTTACGTTTAAATGTGTTAATAAACCTTCTAAATTTTATATTCTTCTGACGGTGTGCCTCAGTTCGATACAATTTCAAAATATAAGTCCAATTTTATACTTCTGTTAGACTCTTCTTCTCTCCTCCTCTCTCGAAGATCGAACATCATACTTGTACATCATATCTTCCTGTCCTAACATACGCCGCAGAAGCCTGGACAATTTCCACCACGGATGAGAGGATGCTTGGAGTTTTCGAGAGAAAAGCTCTGTTCAGGAACTTCGGATCTATTTGCATTGATGACGAGTATCGAATAAGGTACAGCTGTATAAGCTGTACGCTGACATTGACATAGTTAAGCGAATCAAAATTCAGCGGCTGCGAAGCTGGTATTTAATTCGGCACCCGCTGGAGGACGCAGAAGAAGAGGAATACCAAACCTCCGTTGATAGGATCAAGTTTTGGGTAACCTGGCGGTGCTTGGAATATCCAATTGGCGCCAGCAAGCGAAGAACAGAGAAGACTGGCGCCGCATTATATATTCGGCGTAAATCGATCATCAGTTGTTATGGCCACATAAGAAGAAGAAGTTAGACTCTTCATACTTCATGCACCACGAAATCAGTAATATTTGTAGCAGCATCCTCTACATTGTATAGAACAAGTTTTTAAATATAGTATTAAAACAAAATATAGAATTGATAAAATATTTTTCCCCCTTTTTATTGAATTTTTTTTATTTCTATCTATTTGCATTGATGACGAGTATCGAATAAGGTACAGCTGTATAAGCTGTACGCTGACATTGACATAGTTAAGCGAATCAAAATTCAGCGGCTGCGAAGCTGGTATTTAATTCGGCACCCGCTGGAGGACGCAGAAGAAGAGGAATACCAAACCTCCGTTGATAGGATCAAGTTTTGGGTAACCTGGCGGTGCTTGGAATATCCAATTGGCGCCAGCAAGCGAAGAACAGAGAAGACTGGCGCCGCATTATATATTCGGCGTAAATCGATCATCAGTTGTTATGGCCACATAAGAAGAAGAAGTTAGACTCTTCATACTTCATGCACCACGAAATCAGTAATATTTGTAGCAGCATCCTCTACATTGTATAGAACAAGTTTTTAAATATAGTATTAAAACAAAATATAGAATTGATAAAATATTTTTCCCCCTTTTTATTGAATTTTTTTATTTTTTCTTATTTTTATGGAAATGCCATTTCTAATGATAATTGCAAGAATAGTTCATTTTTTATATTAACTATTATAAAGAGTTGGTTATGTTTATATTGACATTATGCTCTAAATGAGCCAATTATTAGGGCTCTTCTGGATTTTAACAGGTTGAATAATGACGTTTCCATCGATTTTACTTTAACCAGAGGTGGTCTACAGGCTTTGCTACATAATGCTTTGTAATCACATTTATTCGTTTAACTGTCGAATTTTATTTTTGATTAAGTTACTTAAATATTTTTTTTTCTAGTCTGTAAGAAGTTTTTTTTTTCCATAAACTGTAATAATAAATGAAATGAAATTCGAATAAATGTGAAATGTGGCAGCATCTTTTAGCTAAAACGGCAGCTTTCTGCAGCTATGTCCAACCCGTTTTCGAAAAACTGTGTTTCATTTCACCTTAATGTACATACGTACATACATATATAAAAAAGAAAGCGATGTAAGTCTAAAATAGGTTATTCAGCTAAGCACAATTAATGAGATAAATAAATAAAATTGAATTGAATAATTGAGTTTTTGTGTGTGCGTGCTCGTGTGTACACTCCATTCCATTTCAACTATAAAAAGAGTTATAATGAGACTCAAATCAGTTGTAGGGGAAAATAAAGCTTATAAATGATTCGAATGCTTTCGAAAATTAAAATTGTACAAAAAATATACATGTCTACAAAATGGAAAAAAAAACTTTCTGAATACTTACAATAGCTATCTACTATCACCTTTAGTAGCATTTTTTCTAGTAGTACAATAAAACGGAGAAATTTTAATGCCCATACTTTCACGTCTGTTGGTCCCCTACAAATTAATGCTGTCGATCAAGAGTAAACAATATGATGATTTACTTAAAATATCATTGCGCAATGAGTGTGCTTATAAATATATTCATATTATGTTTATGGCATCAATTGTATATATCAGTGCGATGGTAGTGGATTGATTAGATTGATCGTATTGCCTAAGGATGACAATTTTAAAATTTCTGATTTTTCTTTTAATTCCAATTCAAATGATAAGTGAAACTTCATTAATTCGTATCAGAAATGTTATTAACGAATCAACAACTATATCTGAAAGTGATCTAAAACCTGTAGTTGAGCGGGTGTTCGTGCGTAAGAAGCGGTTTCTTCTTTTACCTAAAGGCGCTCATCTAAAATTTACTGTTTCCCTTAGTAAACATCTGTTGGCAATGTTTCCGAGAGGTTTCAATTTCGGTATTGAGGCAGCCCTTTATTATCCCGCGCCTACAGCACGAATCGATTTGATACCAAAACGTTTACGGCCGAAGACAACACCAAAACCAAACACATCCGCTATGACGGAGCCAATAATTGTCCACATACCCGGATCATATATACGATATAAAGCGAAACCGGCTGCCAAACCTATGAAAGTGCAACGTATTGACAATAATGCTACTGGTACATTAATGTATGATACGTCTAAATATCAAAAATATCAAAATTACGCAAATCGCGTAAAATTAATACAGCCATCGAAATATGATCAACAAGAATATAACTGGGTGCCAAGATATGTTTACAACGAACTGCATCCATGGCATCAGTCGCTCCCAACGAAATGGACTAAATGGATGAACCAACAACCTACTGCGACGATGCAAAGGCAAACATTGTGGCCTGTTGGAAATACAATACGTAAATTTCCAACATATCCACAAAGTACACGTTGGCAACGAGCAGTAAAGGATGCTCTTTCAAATGTTGAGTATTTCACAAATAAAGACGATACAATTACTGATAATGACTTCGATGGTACGCTGCCTGAACCGATGTTCTTTTCGGACTTAGAGCCTTTTACAGATTGGAAGCACTATCATAATCACCGTGAACGTCGCGATCTGTTTTATCAGTTTGAAGGCTTAAGTACAATGTGTGTATTTTTTCGTTGGTAAATATTTGAATTGAATTTTGAAGTTTTTGTTTTTGTTTAGCCTTGGCATTGATATGAAATCGTGCATTCTTCGTGCTATATGTGATGGTAAACGGTTTTTGTTACCACCTGGGCACTCAATGATACAGGATATATTGCGTGTAGTGTTTCAGTGAGTCATACACATATGCACCATAACCGAATTATTATAAATTTATTATTTATTTGCAGATTTCCTACTATAAGTGGTCTTGCAGATGATTATAGTCGCTCAATGCAAGCTGATTTTGATACATGTCATAAAAAGTTGAAAAACACAACTTGTCCATTTAGCTTATTAGACTGGTTCATACATTCACATAAGAAAATCTAACTACTGTAATGTTAAATATGTAATGTGTGTTGGTGATAGTGGATAGTGTCTAACAACTAGTCATAATTAATATCTGTCAGCGTCAGTCAAATACCAATGGGGATGTTAAAAACGGACATCGGAAGTGCCGTCTACGTGATAAAATGGTTTTATAATATCAAATGAATTATTTTTAAAGCCTGGTTAAAGAAATTTTACAGGTGCCTATTGGTTTACGGAATAAATATAAGATAAATTAAAATGAATGTGTTTCTTAAAAGAATATTTCGATTGAGACACATAGAATATATCTTAGATCAATTCTTTTACTTCTTTGCAATATTAAAGTTTCTTCGGTAGTATTGTTGATGAGGATTCTTTTTCTCTTCTATAATTCTTGCGTGGATTCCACAGTCACAGTTCTGAATGCCGAAATTGGACACTAGATCCTAATCCATGGTATTACACGTTTCCGTGCCTATTGGATGATATATTCCATGGTAGGTGGCGTGTTCACACCAGAGAACACGGATATGCATAATTCCATACTCATAGAAAAAAATAAAAGTGTTTTATTACTCATATTACTAGCATTATTCCTGGTCGCTTGTATGTATCTTAGACTAAGAAACACTCTGTTACTTAGTAGCTATCATATTGTCAGTTTATATTGTGGTTAGCATGTTACTATCTAATAAATTGAGCTTCCCACAGAGATTTCTTACAGTATTGATAGCGTTGTTTGCAATTGCCCTGAAATGCATTTGCTGCATCATATCGATGATAATTGTTATGTATCCCCTGCTCATGATAGTTGTGGCGATCATTCTCCACAGGTTCTGGCAATGTGAAAATAGTCCGCATCAATTCTCCAACAAATGTACCAGGAACTTGTTCGTCAGATTTTTGTCCAGTTTCACAGAGTGCACGTAATACACAATAATGACCAGGTAAACCTAATCTATAAAGAAAATGATAATTCGATAGAGTTATTATGTAGCTTTTAAATGTGCAGAAGAGACTAGCTGTTACTTTTTTGCATTTTTATGATTGAAAATTAAATTTTATTGAATTGCTGATGGTTTCAATCGTTGACGAAGAGTCTCTTTTAAATATACTATTAATACTTTTAAAGTCTTTGTTGGGTTTACGTGATGACTTCCTCATGTAAAAATGGTGCTTAATGAGATTATCAAATTCACTTTTCTCAATCTTACGAAAATGCCCGTAGGCGTCTATTTGAAATGGCTGTCACAACAACACTATTTGACATATTTATCTCAAAGTTTGGGTGCATTCTTGCGAAGGATACTTGTACTTCCTAACAAGCAAAAGGTTTTTTTCTCAATAGGGTGTGCAAATTTATTTTAAAATTAATGCAATTTTATATATTATTTTCTATTACTTACTTATTGAGATATTTTCCAATCTTCTCATATAGTGCTTGTCGTGTAACACGATGATGACGAACATGGGATGCTTCTATCTTACTCAGCTCAGGTCCAACAATGCCATGTCGTCTTAGACGTTGATACTTTTTTTGTTGAGCCCGCTTTTCTAGTCGATGCATACCTTTGGATGATTCGCTGCTATTCAATGATCTAAAGCAGCTAAAAATAGGTGTGCTGCGTTTCCCGAAAACTGGATAAATACGATGTTTCCTTGGAGTTTTTCTTGATTTAAATGTTGCAGTTGTCTTTCCTTTTGATTTATGTTGGATGCTTACGGCAGCAGGTAAATGCTGTTGTGAACGCTGCTGTTGTTTATAGTTTTTAGGTGTACTACCGTTGTCTAGACGATTCGTCACTACGGTAATTGGACGTGGTCTATTAAGTAGAAAATGTAGTATTTGTAGAAAGCGAATGGAAATGGAAGACTCCTCGACTTTCTGTCACAAAAAGTGAGTATGCCAACGATTTACTGACGAAAAATCTTTTTAACAATTGATGAGCTCATGCACATTCATACCTTGAAGCTAAATTCCACCAAGGGTATTTCACGTCATTCCATGAGGTCAATCCATAAGGTGATTTCTGTCGTGTCCATTTGTTAAACGGATTCCGATATTTACTGATCTTATGGTTGGAATAATTGTAGTTACTTTTACGCCGCCAACCGGTTCGGTCAAACTGAAGCCTAGCGTCATTGTAGCGATTATAGTTTTCCGATGCCTTTGGTCGATAATTATGTGAATAATATAAATTTTTGTGTATTGGTGATCGAAATGTTGTATACATTTTTAGTTTATTATTCCGATTGTTTTGGGTGTATATAGAATCAAGTTTTGGTTGGATTATCTTATGACCGCCGTACGATCGCATTTTTCCAATGTGTATATATTTTGGCTTGTAAGTTTGAATTGTGTTTTTCTTTGCATCATCAATATATGTTATATTTAAGGTGGAGTCATTGCGCCGTTGTAAACCAAGGGTACCATCCTCGAGTCCTTGTCTTAAATCATCTAATATTTCGCTTGGAGGCTTACTTGGTAATTCCCAAGCTAAGGCAACTGTAATGCCGAGAATAAGATAGTTTGTGTAGTCTACCACTCCAATAATGCCATCGTATACTGCAACAGAGAGGAAGAGAAGTGCGTGTATGTGAGAGAGATATCAAAATTTTCAAAAACAAACACACATTCTAATCGTAAATCGTTGTAGTGTTCAAATAAAATAGTATAACAAATATTGATGAAGTTGAAAAAAGGCGAAAAAAATTTCCTCTGCCTTGAGAATGAACATAAACTAGAAATATATGAACTTTCATAAACTATATACATATACAGTTCGAATGGTTTGTATTTCTTTTTTCCAAAACTGGTTAGGAAATCGGTTAATAATTGACTGCGTTATGGCCACACAAGTGCAGAAAAGAGAGCAAAATCGGGTTTTGAACCGTAAATCAAGATTTTGGGGGTGTTTCTCAAATTCCAAATACGCAGTTTTGTTTTAATCGACCAAACTTACAACCTCCACTATAACACTTCTCAGCTATTTCAGGATGTCTAGCATCATTGCGCGTTAACTTTGCTTTTTGTTGGCGGAATGGCGCTTACAAAAGCGTTGTAGAGTTGCAGGCTTACAAATTCATTCATATATTAATAGATAGTCCCACTAGTAAGCCTATTGAGCACCAGTGGAACTTCGTAGTTGTCATTTATTAACTATTCGATGCTAAAGAACTTACCCAATTGAAAGGAAGTACCTTCTGGAAAGAGTAAATATCGTCGTTTCCGTGAAAGGATCAATTTTGAAGTAGTAAATGTTTTCTCGTGCTGATCAAAATTATTTTGTTCCACACCATCCATACCTCGTACAGCTGTTGTTTTAGGAGATATGACAATAATACATAATATTACGAACAAAACGATAAACAGAGGTAAGTTGTTGTTGAAAGCAATTAACCGATTATGTTGCTGATGACATCGATTGAGTTGCATTTCCTTTGTCAATAGTTGCTCTTTTTCAAACATTAATGAAAAAAAAAACTTAAAAAACAACAAAATGAAATATGAAACCACTATAATTTTATCGTAAAGCTATGTTGCATTTCAACTAACATCGACCGTTATTCACACAGCTGCTACTGGTACTGTTAAGAGATATTGCAATTCATACTACTAAGTAAATCGAACATCAAATTGTTTTTAAAGGCATATGTAACAGCTACAGCAAAAATTAATAAAACAAACACAACAATAGTTGTTAATTGCTTTTGTCTTTGTTTTTTACCCGAATAAGATGGCCTAGAATTTCCAACAGCGACATTGTGGTTAATTACGTCTGTGTTCTTTGTTTTTCCCATTTGTTGTTTTGGTATTGCACTCTATTTTTTTTTTTCATTTTTACAACTCCTAATAGAAACAAAAATACCAACTAAATTTATTATTAACACTAATTTAATACATATTTGCTGTAGGAATTCATTTGTTATGTGTACAGGTTTTTTATAGTCTAACAACCAGCACCTCCTACCTATATTCACATCTAAAAACTAATACAACAAAATAATAAATCATGTAAATGTAAAACATGCAACTGAGTAATTGGCGAATTCACGCATATTTTTCTTTCTATATTTTTTATGATTCTTATCATGTCTTAGAAACATGCCTTAGAAACAAATTCCACATATTTTTGTGTGGAGTTGTTAGTCTATCGTCAATTTTATGGAGTATGGAGTGCAAAAACGAACGTTTTCGTCATTTTCTAATTTTTTATTTATGGAAGCTGCTTAAACATTTATGCAATGTGTATGGTGAGAAAGTTTGAAAGGAGAGATACTGCCGAAATCGGAATTATTTCACTTAACGAAGACAAATATTTAGATCGACCATTAGACGACCAATTCAAAGCCATCATAGATTTACAGAATCACAGTTTTCAGAATTATTTGCAACTCCAAATGCCAAACATATTCATTGGGGTTCATGGCTTATATCTCCAAAAGGCAGATGTCTTCTCGACAATATCTACTGGCTAACCTGCTTATTCGCCTTCGAACCTAATAAAATTAAAGGGTTATCCATTTTGCGGTTTCAAAAGTAAATGTAAATAAAACACATATAAAATATTTTTTATCATGATATTTCTTTTTTATTATAAAGTTTGAACGTTGATATTATGTGTGAAATACTTCATTATTTAAATGACCACCACGCGAATTGTTGCAAGCATCGATTCTTTTGAGGTAATTTTCGACCACTTTTTGACACATATTGGGCGGTATCTCAGCCATAACGTGACGAATGTTGGTTTTTAGGTGCTCAAGAGTTAAAGGTTTATCTGCATAAACACGGTCTTTCGCGTAGCCCCACAAAAAAAAGTCAAGCGGTGTCAAATCGCATGATCTTGGTGGTCACTTGATATCGCCACGACGAGAAATTACGCGGCCAGAAAATTTCTCTTGCAATAAAGCCATATTCGCTCGAGTTGTGTGGCATGTGGCACCGTCTTGTTGAAACCACATATTCTCTAAGTCGTATTCTTCTAGCAGGCAAAAAAAAGTCGGTTATCATATGACCATAACGCTCCGAATTGACGGTGACAGTCGTTCCATCGTCGTTTTCGAAGAAGTAAGGTCCAATCACACCTCCGGACCAAAGAGCGCACCAAGCAGTGACTTTTTGTGGATGTAGTGGCCTCTCTTCAATTACTTCTCAGAACCCCAAATACGACAATTTTGTTTGTTAACATACCCACCGAGTGAGAAATGTGCTTCGTCGCTGAAGAAAATTTTGTTCGAAAAATCGCCGTCCACCTCCTGTTGTTCAAGCACCCATTCGACGTATCTACGACGTTGTGAATGGTCAGCTGGCTTCAGTTGTTGTGTGAGCTAGATTTTATATGGATGTAGGTGTAGATCCAAATGTAAAATACGCCATAATGTGCCGTAAGACAGTCCTAATTCCTGCGAACGACGAGGAATCGACACATTCGGGTCTTCGGCAACACTTTCACTTACAGCAGCGATATTTTCGGTGGTACGAGCGAAACGATGATGCACAGGCCTTACAATATCTGTAACCGATCCAGTCTCTTCATATTTCTTCACAATTTTGCCAATTGCTTGCGTAGTTGGACGATTATGTAAATCATAATCTCCTCTTAAAGCACGATATGTGGCTGTGTAGAATCACCATTTTTGTAGTAGGTTTTTACAATTTTAATGCGTTGTGCGATAGTTAAGCGATACATTTTCGCAAATGTCAGACTTTGAACTGAAAAAGAAAGAAATTGTTTTAACAACTCAGTTTGACAGATGTCGAATTCTAGCCCTATACTTTTGAAACCGCGAAATGGATAACCCTTTATATGATTTTATTGACTTTGCAGTAACTAGAAGCTTAAAGAGAAATATCATTATCCATCGTTCATTTTACTGAATGTTTCCGTCAGTTACGGAATCATTCAGTAAAGGTCACTGAATCCAGTGAATACCAGTATCTAACAAATAAGCTCACTAATTGGCTTAATTATAAAAGGTATATTAGTTCTCGTACCTTGCTCGTACTTGCTTTACTACCTTTTAGGGTAGTAAAGCAAGTCAACACTGCAGTTGAAAATTTCACTAAGTTGGAACATGAAGCCGCTAGAATTGCAATCCCTCAAAATAAATTCCTTAGACTTAAAAAACTTAGAAGAATCCCAAAAGAAGTCTAAAAAAGACGTATGAATGACTAACCTCACGGCAAGTAAGAATACAGATTATTATCTATGGAAAGTAATTAAAGGTGTGATGTATCCAATAATAAAGGAAGCTCCAATACGAATGCCAGATCGATTTTATGCAACAAGTGATAAAGACAAAAAAGAAGTATTCGCGAATCAATTAGAAGGTGTTTTCAAACCCAATGAACCTACAAGAGATTTGAGATTACCATTCATAACCAATAATGGCTCTACTGCTTTAGTGAAAAAAAAATGGAAATATAAAAATAACGTAACCATACGCAACATTTCCTTATAGTCCAAAAATGCCTCAGAAAATTCCTCGTGTTCGTTCTTCTCCAGATCTAATAGAAGATCTACGAAGATAAAATAATGGCTCTACCCGGAAGGTGGCGAAAGGTGATCGATACCGATGGCCAATATTTTGATTCATTTTGTTTATCAAAGGTAATAAAAAACAATTCAATTAACCGAAAAGAGGCTGCATTACTCTTTACTGGACCTGATACTATTTTATTGATATGTTTTATCTTTTATCAATTATCTTTTGTGGGTTAAGTTGTTTTATATTTTGGTTTGGTTTTGTACTTATAACAAAGAATATATAATATACCCAATTTAGATTAAGTATGCTTTTAATAAAATAACACATATTCAGGATTGTTGATTTTTGAATTTAACTCATCGTACATTGGTCAATCTCCCTTTGAAGTGGTCCGAATAAGGTTATGAGTATTGAAAATGACAAGTATATTTTATGGAACATTGACAAAAGTTAGCAAACGAAATTACGATATTTTGGCAAAAAAAAAGATTGAGAAATGGTGGAAATCGGTTTTCTCGAAAATTTGATGTGACACAGACCTCAGTAGGCTTGTCCCTAACCGACACCGACGTTCATAAATTTTTTGACTACAACACTGTAATCAATGTTATGGTTCTTGAGAATTTTCTGGTGTAAAATGCTTTCAATTTTGTTGTGTCTCCTTGTGTCTACATAAACCCAACGATCTTAAACTCGTCACCAAGATGGGTTAATGTCAATTACATACAAACAAACATATATAAATAAGAATGTTTTTGTACTTTATATATTATATTTACATTATTTTGAAGTGCAAATTCATCGTTTAATCCATTTAAAGGTAGGGGAGAGCGGTTCTGTGGATGCTTTTTAATTTTAATTTAGCTTATAATGAATTGACGTATCAACGGTATAGTCTTTGATTACAAATTTTAATATGTATTTAGAATTTTTCAATTACCATATTTGAACGCTGCGTTGAAAGGCAGTCAAGGTTAAAATGACGCAGCATAGATGAACAAAAATAGAGTTTCGTTGTCTCTTTCATAATTCTAGAGCCAACGCATCTCGCTCTACCTTATTTTACCAAAAAATGTGTTAAATACCTATTGTATTCGTTACCACATTTTTAATGTGCTATAATGAGTTTCAATTACCATAATCGTTCCTCTTTGGAGAGTGATCTAAATGATTTTTTTCAGTATATTACATTTTTACCTTGCGAGTCAGTGGAGTATACGAGTTCGCAATCAAAATAATAAGTATCGTATATAGAAATTTGTGTAGATTTATCATATATGTACAGTGGATAGTGAGTTGGCTTTCTGATATGTAGGTCAGGTCTCAAATTCTATTTATACAAATGTTGTGCAAAAGAGCAATGTAAAGTGCAAAGAAACAATATGCTTTTCAAACAGTTTATCCTCTTTGGACTCAGGAGCGGTAATAGTTTGGCCGCATTTATTTTCTTCGTCGTTATCATTAACAACGTGAGAGCCAATTTGATATCATACGACAACAGCGATGGTGGCATCGGTGAGGTAAGGCAACTCAATCAAAACCAACAGAGGCGACACACACACAAAGAATTTGATTTTGAGCAGGAAAAAGAAGACTTTAACAAGCGACAATTCAATCACTTTAATGTGGGTAGTAAAAAATATGGCGTAGCCGAGAACAAAACCCACATCAAGAGAATTAAAAAAAACATCATTTACCACAACGTTGCCGTTCCTGGAGTTGTAGATGAATTTACAGATGTTCTACCAGAATTTGCTAACAAAGTTAATATAAGTTATCAGAGGCGGAATGAATTTAAAGCTCTATTAAGGCGATCATCAAAGTCAATAAATAAACAAGCATCAACAAAAATTGTTGCCCGTGTTAAATTAAGGAAAAAATTACTAAAAAATAGACACAAAAAATCGTTACTGTTGCTACACCGCCGAAAACGTTATTTGCTCTTTCCCGAAGGCAGTTCATTTCAGATGGGTAAGTAAATGTTAGTGTTCTTGTATTGTAAAGCTCTGCATAACGACATCGGCAACAATAGCCATTTCACTAAAAATGTCATCGTATACGGGTTACATTTTTTTATTTTGTATATTATTATAATTTTATATAGTTTGTGCTGTAGCTCAGTGGTTAGTGTTGCGAACACACTGTATTGGCTTGCTAGATGAGGCATCTACTTTAATATCGAAAATATTTTTCTGTCGGCAAGCAATTGGTAGTTCTTCCAGCTTAATAATTTGCCATAAAAACTTTTTTAAAAGAACTCTGTGACAAAGCACCATGTCACAAGATTTTTGCCCTTCGAAAACGCGAATATATGTAAGTCCTTTTACTACTGTTCAGAATTTAAGACCCATAAAAGTATAGGAGGAAAAGCTTGGAAATTCATATACGCCAAATTGAATTTCAATGAAATCGGTTATATAACCTTTATGACCTATCAATACAATAGAAACCACTGTGCTATGGCTTCACAATAAAATAATTTTCGTACAAAAAATTTGATTCTTGACAAAAAAAACCAATTTCTGCTGCGGTTCTTTCGCAGTATCATAAAAACAAAGGCTCATGGAGCGAAATTATGGTTATTTTTTTATTCATCATACCCAAATTACCTCAGTAAGGTTGGTGTCTAATCGGATTTATTTATACGTGTGCTAACAATAATATTGCTAATACGAATCGCTTATTTTATAATTGACGCTGCTTTTGTATATATTTAAGTTGTTATTAATGCACGTACTATTAACGCGCGATTTTTTTAAGGTATCATTACTTTAGACAATTTGCTAAAGTACTATTCACGTCTTATAATTTATACATATATATAATAATGTATAATAGAAATATCCTTTCTTTCAACAGTCTTTGATTTAATCATACCAATCGTTGATTACACCAATTTCGCTATTATGGGCATTACTTGTGCTGTTGCTTGGGAGCTCCCAAGCAAGCCGCCTAGTGAGATAATTGAGAACTTCCGCGATAAGCTTAACGATGGCACCTTTGGCTTGAGTCGTCGCAATGATTCAACACAAGCGAAAATAAAATATGTGGATGTGCATGATGACAATGACTATGACAATCAACTAACGTCAGCAACAGATTTTGCGAAAAATACTGCCAAACAATTTGATTACAAGTACGATAATAGTGACAACCGGAAATCTACAATAAGACCAATATCACAATCAAACATAATATATTCATCAGCATTCTATCAACCCAATAGTAGTATTAAGACGTATACACAATCGGTGCATGCAAACCCCAACTCGTACTTCTACCACCAATCACCGTCAATTGCTTCATCCGTTTCCAATGACACTTATTCATATCCATATTATAATAATAAAATTGCCAAGAAATACTATGAAGTGAAAAGCCGAAAGAAACCAATTTTTAAGGATATTGCACAGGTCAGAACCGGCAAAATGAAATTCAATAATGAGAAACAAAATATACTCAAACTCAAAAATTTCGATAATGCACAGTCTAGGGATATGTATTCCAATAAGTTTGAAGGTTTGCATTTGAAGCTGCCGTATCAAAAACAGTCCTATACTAATAAGAAGTACAATCCTAAGAACGGTGCTATTGACATATATGCTAATAATTACTTGACCAACACCTACAACTCGGAGAAAAATAAGAAACACACACCTCTCAACTGGCAGAAATATAAAAATGGGTGAATTTGTCAAATAACTTTTCTTATTCGTATCATTTTAATTACATTTACTAATTACAGTGAACTGCAATGGATAAAAGGTACAACTATTGCCGAACCATTAATATCGGGTACTTACGAGTATCACTCAAATGATCATATAAGTAATAATCGGAAAATATTAAATAAACCTTCAAAGTATATGCGTTACCAAGTTTTTGGTAAAAAAAGACGTAGACGTCAAATTCACTGTACCGACGATTTTATGCGCGAAAGTGAAATGAAATTACAGAAAATACATATACGTGAGCATTTGACGACACGTGAAAAACTATACAGCAAAATTGAAAAACTATATGAAGCGTAAGTGTGACTGCTGATATATGTATAATAGGTTGGGTTGCTCTCCATGCAAGGATAGAAGATTCAAATGTCCTTACCTTAAGAGTTTGTATATTTGTTTACAGATATGAGAGCTTCCTTTGTATTTGCCTCTATAACTTTAACTGTAATTACCATTACAATTACTTCATTATTTAACGTTTACACCGACTTTGGATTTAGTTCATGAGTTCCGGAATGATTGTGGGGTGCCTCTACCGTAATCTTGCGGAGGTGACGAAGATTAAAAATTGGATGTATTTAATCTTTTCAAAGAGTTGTGCATTGAGTTGCAATTCAATACGGAATAACGGTTGTGTATTTTATTCTTACCCTATACATATATCAGGCGCAGTAAAAAGAAATCCATTATTTTTAGTTCCTCGCTTGTTTAAGTATGATCATGTTACACTAGATGGCTAGATGTTACACAAAATTATCAAAATATTTGTTTTTTTTTTGTTGTAAAAAAATGTAATTATATTAACTGAGACGTTTCTCGTCAATATGGTTGTCTTTCGATTTGATAATGGCCGCACAAACTTTACGAGTTCTTTCCACCAATTTTTGAGGTTTTTCTGGCATTCTTTAAACATTCCCACAAGTGAGATTCGCTGATTCGAACCTCATTGTCGATTTCAATGAGATTTGCGTCGGGAGATTGGGATTTCCATTCCATGAATTAAAGAGTGCCGTTGTCTTATTCGATTTCATGTATGATAGTTTGTGCAAAGTTTAAATGTGAGTTTAGGGTCATTATTTTGCTGAAACACGAACCCCTCACCTATCAAACCGATGCTAGATGGAATGAGGTGTTCTGAAGTATTCGGTGATACTGTTTCTTCCATATAATTCCATCAATCTTCACCAAATCGCCTACGATTTCGACTATAGTAGTATAGATTTTGTGTATTAGATTAAAAAAACAAATGAATTTTGATTTTTTGAATTTCAATAGGGTAATCTGAACTTTGACTTTGGCTTTGCGACAAGCCAAAGTCAAATATTCCAAAGTCGACTATAGTAGTATCGATTTGGAATAAAATTAATTAAAATCATATATAATATATACATATTTCATTTAAAAATTATGATTGTGAATTATTTTTTATATCGTTTTCGTTTCTGTCCAGTCGAGGTCATAACGGTACCGCTTGTGTACTGCAGGCTCTTTGTGAATCTGGTGTGAATCAGGCCAACCAGTTAAACGCCAGCAAGCGACATGAACAACAAACTGAACCGTCTAGCTTTATTACAGAACTTCTGCATGCAATTTTTGCCTTGCCGAAGGACAAAATATTGTACCTAAGTAATATTGGCATAAATAAGATGATTGGAGGAGAAAAACGGGAGTACCACATAGACCCAAAAAAACACATTGCTTTACATTACCTTGAAGCGCACGCATATGCGGGGAATTGTGCACAACGATATGCTGATTGTAAGCACAGAATATGGAATAAGGAAATTTTCGATATATGACGACTTTTGTCTTGTTTAATTCCTAGATTTTGTTCTACTAAAATAAAACACAATGAAAACGTATTTGTGAAGCAAATTTAAGCTTGGTTTATAATTACTAAATGTTTAATAATGGAGGTACTGTGCAACTTCAATATCAGTTGTTAAAAAGAGGATATAAGACTTAAATACTATCTCCACATTTGTGGAATTGGAAAATTTAGGGATTTTAAAAAAAAAATGTACGGTAGCACAAAATCATATTTTCTATTGAACTTCATGTAGTTAATATGGCCTACAAAAAGAGCGAGTGCAACTACCTGTATATTTTTTATCATGGTACTAAGTAATTTCTCACGAATTCAGAGCAATAACCTGTAAACAACCTCATTATCATCAATACGTATGCATATGCATATGTACATATGTGCTACATTTCTTTTTTTTTTGTGACAGTCTATTCTATTTGATGTTTATAAACCCTTTTTCATTAACAAATATTTGTACAATTTTTAACACATTGATTATAATATTCTTGCAACTGTTTTATTATTGCTCCAGATATGAGGTATTGTATATACATATATATAGACGACTTTGTATATATACATAAACATATATATATATATATATATATGGAGATATGTAATTGTACAGAAATACAATTATCCCATCGCACCTTGCGAAACCCTTCCAAGGGAAAATCAACCGAAACAGTGTTGTATTCACTTATCAGAGAAGTTGAGGAAGATAAGGAATATATGTACACTAGTAGATTTCTTAGATATTGAGGGCGCTTTCAACAGCATCCAGCCGAGGGAAATAACTCGTTCGTGTATTCAACGTTAGGGAGTTCGACGGAGCGCATATCTGTCAACAGGGATACCCCTCAAGGCGGCATGATTTCTCCGCTGTTGTGGATTTATTCAATTAATATAATGTTGCGAAGCCTGGAGGAGACGGGTTATCAGGTTGTTGTCTATGCAGATGATGTTGCCGTTACATTAAGGAGGAAATTTCCGAATACTCTCTGTGGTATAATGAAAGGCTTATTGAATGAAATTGACCGATGGTCTAAATCATGTAGTTTAGGTGTTAATGCCAATAAAAATTTGTTCACTAGAAAGCACAGATTACTTGATGTCAGACCTTCAGCCTTGGACGGTATAATATTGTCATTTAGCGACAAAGCCCACTAAGCCCGGACTAATGTTGGAGAGGAAGCTGCTTTGGAATATTAATGTAGAGGATAGAGTCAGGAAGGCAGTTACGTACAGCGTTCTATTCATGTAAAAGAGTGGTGGAATCGAGATGGGACCTAAAACCCCAGGTAATACACTGGTTATATACGGCATTGGTAAGACCAATCTTAACGTACCGCATCCTAGTTTGGTGGCCAGCACTTAGTAAAGGTAATGCGGTTAGATGCATGGAAAACATTCAGAGGTTAGCAGGCTTATGAATAAGCGGGGCTCTCCAAACTACCCCAACAGCGGCATTAAATGTCATACTGCATCTTTTACCTATGAACCTATACTAAGATACTACAATTTCTTAAAAGTTGATTTAGCTTATGATAATTCCTCAATAATTCTAAAGTATTTATTAACAGTGTAATTTGTGTTTGAAGTACATTTTTTCTATTGGGTATACATAAAAATATGTAGGCCTATATGTATATATATACATATATATAGTAATTAGATAGAATTCCGTAAAATTAGCGTGTACATTACTAACAGCGCATGACAAGCGCAGTCATAGAACAACTTTAAATGAAAGCAGTGCGCAACAGTAAAATAAAAAAATAAAAAATTTAACATATCCACGCTTAAAATGTATATGTGTTTAACACAAAAATTCAAAACGAAATTAACGAAGACGAAAGCAATTTGTCAAAGTGAAGAAGATGTGTTAAAGTAACAGTAGTGGGAATTAATATCGTAACGTAAACAACGAAACAGATCATGTTGTGCATAAATCGTTTTACAAGTAAAGATCTTAATAGGCATAGTTTATTTAATTTATTAAGAATCTAAAATGATGTAGAATTAGAACATTATTCATTGTTTTTCCAAAGGTGATATGTTCAAACCCTTAAGCCGACGCCTTTATGGGGGAAGATTTCGCAATAGATTCCCATGAAGGTTCCTCAATGAAAACAGTTGGAGTTTGTTTTGATCCAAATCCAGTTTATCGGAAAATTACGCAATAAGTGGTGTGTGTTGACCTTCTGATTTAATATCGAATAGTTTTTTCTTTCGAACGGTATCCACCTGTCGGCAAGCAATTGGCAATTCTGCCGGCTGTAACAATTTGCCATTGTAAAGCTTCTAAATGAACTCTGTGACAAAACTTAGAAAAAATGATGTCGCAAGGGTTCTGCCGTTAGAAACGGGCAAAAATAAGTACATCCCTTCTAATACTGTCAAAATTTAACACGCACATCAGTAATGGAAGAGAAGCTCGGCCAAAGAGTTCTTCGGGGCTTATAAGTTTCATAAGTGCAGGAAAACATATTTAATAATAATTTTGTTTGTAAATTAAAGACAATGACAATGACAATGAAGTTCTCGTTATGGGTAGTATCTACATTATTACTGCGATTAGCATGTACAAATAATATTGTAGCTGTGAAATCGTACAATCTAACATTTACTAGTGCTGTCAATGATATTAACAAAATTATAAGAAACAAAAATATGACGCCGCTACTAGAACAACCAAATCAGCCAAACCAACGAAAATTACAACGAGGCAAACGATATTTGGATTTCAATAAAGGCTCACGCATGTCCGTATGTATTATCAATTTTGAATTACTAATGAATTTTTCAATGGCTTTCCATATTTCGTACAGTGGCGAACCACCGTTAAGAATAATATCTTAAAAATCAACACACTTTGGGGTTATGGTTTTGGTATGCGTACAAATTTTCCATTTCCTGATAAAAAAGATCGTCTGCGGCCGTTTTTTAAACGTGATCTTTTACATGCCATGGAAGACATGCTCGATGGGTATATTAACAAAATTACAATATACTATGACTGAATTCCCTAACATTGTAATAATTTCAACTTAGACATGGATTGGATGGACGTGCGTGTATATTAAAAGCTTATTGTACGGTTACATTGGAAGCTGAGTCAAATATTAGTGAAGGCATACTTTTTAAATTGTTAAACATATTTTTTAGGTATGTATTAATTAATCTATACCAAAAGGGTCCAACGAACTTGCGAAAACAATATGTTGCCATTTTATTGGGTGCTCAGTGGCTCAAAAATAAGTAATATTCGTCAATTTAATATCTTTTTGTTGAAAACTAGAAATATTGTAATTTAATCAACATAACTAAGTCTATCTTTAGAAAGGTCTATTTTTCACTTCTTCCTGAACCTCTTTTTCTCAGATCCTCAAGTGTACTGATAACTGCCACTGCCTAAGTTGAATAATAATCCATAACATTGTTGTTTTATTTTTGACTTATTGCGTTATTCGAATTGAACTTGTACATATTCTGAATTCTTTTAGCTTATACAAAACCACTAGCAATAAAAAAGACACCTTCGTTAAGTTACAATAAAAGTTGGTTAATATTACTTTCAAATTAATTGTTAAATTTAATTACATTTCATTCTAATGGTTAATTTTCATTACAGATTTTCCAAAAACGATAAGCAACATTTTCCGTATTTACAAAAAGATTACTGCGCTGAAATTCTTCACAGCCACTGCCCTTTGGGTTTCGACAGTATTTCGCCATATACAGATGATGTCTAACCACTGCACATTGAGTTAAGAAAAGGGATTAATAGTCACATATAATCCTAATGTGGGCCAAGTTAAATTAAAAACTTTGATTTGAAAGGATAAAATTTTAAATAAAAATTATTTTATAACATTTTTTATCGTTAATAAAACGAAAAATAACTTTATCGGCCAGATAGGTCGGGTTACCTTCCTCAGGGTGTTATATAAAATTGTATAAATGATATTGCATCGAACATGCTATTTGTTTGTAGATCCATTCGTATCCACTATGCATGCTAATATCGTAGCTTCTATTTCAGACTAAAATTGTCACCAGTTTTGGTATTTTCTTGATACGTGTACAATTTTCTGCATCTATTACTACAAAAAATTTTGAATAAGTCAATTTTCAGTTTAAAATTATGTAAACTTATATTTAGTATCCACTTTTTGACAAATTTCCCATACAAAAATCTGTCAAAAAGCCGATACTAAATTTATGTAGGAACTTAATTTTGACTATGAGTAAGCGATAATGTATTTTACTTGCATTTATTTTGTATTTAAGGATAAAATAAATTACAAAAATATTCAAAATTATGGATTACATCAATTAAATAAATAAATAAGTAATACGAAAATGCATTACAGCGGACTCCAAAGTGTAGGACCGCTGTATCGCGTTATTGGCTTGTGAAAAGTGTGTTGTTATTCATATTTCACCCTTTTTAGTGGTGTCGGTAGTAATCTGCTGGTGGTGTTGAATACTTTCCAAAAGCTAATTCAAATAACGAAAACTCACAGGAATATTGTTGTGCACAATCGTTTATCTGATGTGCGTAGCGATAGACCTGATCATATTGCTTTATATCAGTGTCTTCACGCAGCTCACGGGTTAAGACATGATGTTTTGGTAACCTATGTATACATAAATATTTATACAATACATAAGATTTTACAAACAATGATCAAAATATTGTATTTATAGTGTACTTACCTAAATATGGTGCGTAGCATTTCTCCAATCATGCTGATTTTTGAGTTTCCTAAATATTTACGACTTTCACAGAGTGTACGCAATACACAGTCGCGTCCGTTATAGCCCATGCTGAAAATTAAAAAAAAAAAAAAAAAAAATAGAAGAAGGAAATAAGCAATATTATTTATTTCAGGCATTTTTAGAAAATATTTAAAGACGCAGACACACGCTCATTGAAATATGATATTTTGTCCTAAAACTGTATGATGAAAAATATGTATAATGAAGCATGTGAACACAGTGAACATATAACTTCATCATATACATATTCAATTATATGATATAGACTATGTCCTACATATTTCTATTCGATTTGCTTCGACTAGATTTCTGTGGTATGAAAATATAAAATTAATAAATTTAGTAGGGGTTGTAACATTCGGTTTTTTTTGTAGTTATATTCACATTCGTAGTAGTAATTCAAATAAAGTTGTTTTTAAAAACAGTATTAAAAATGTTAAAAAAGTCTGGTTGATTACCCTGCAGCGGCTGTTTTTGATCGACGGTCAGCAAACGCGGTACCCATTGCGTCGATAGCTTTTTCATCTCCAAAACATATCACCGATAAACTGTTGCAGATGTTGAAGAACGTTTCTGTAACCATTACAATGATTTTTCGGAAGTTTTTCCCATAAGGAACAATATTTGTTCAACATGCGGTACTCCTGTTTTTCATTATTTTTACTACGATGAAAGTAGCATCACTCAAACGACTGTAGCTTACAAACGAATGGACGAAATGTCATGAAACTTCATACATGAACTAGTGACAGATGAGCTTGTCGCAATAAATCATGATAATTTTAGTGGCGCCAACTATTAAAAAATCTCGGGACTTTTCGCCTCATGTAGCTAGTATATGTATGTATTTTATTAAATATTATTCGATAGTGATGACATATTTTCGATATCATATACCTAATCGTGGATGCGTGTTTTATTCGGCTTCCACTGCTAATTCTATTCTACTTCTATGGCAATTCTATTTTGAACATTTTGATGATGTGTTTGTGTGCGTTTATCGCAAAAAAAAAATAGACTATGGAAGGCATATCTCAGGATCTCAAGTTTTGTCTCACTACTCTTTGCTTGCATATGTACATAGATAGATATTTATGTATATGTTTCGACCACTTTGCACCAATATTGAAACAATTAAATTTCAAAAATTTTTGCTATTAGCATGAGTATCTAATTCTATACACATTTTCGAAGCTAGTCCATCCACCTTTCGATATTAAGATAATTCATGTAGCCTATATTATATATCATATTTTTATAGGATCCTGTGTCCGCGCCTTAAGTAACAACACAATAAATTTACTTTTCGACCACAGTTATAATTTCTTTGAAGAGTGCACTACGCGTACGTCTACGTAGTGTATTTAGTGGTACAGCGTGACGTGAGAAACCATGTAGATGATTTAAAGTCCATGATGTATTTGGTAAATCGTAAGCAACACCCCAATTAAGGCCAAAGCTCATATAATTGTAACGTGGATTACCAATAATGCCAACAGTAAAACAAACTGCCACCTAAAATGGCAATTTTAAGTAAGCTTAGCTCTACAAAAGTAAGTTTAAATCGTTTTCAATGATAACAGTTGCAATAACGACATATGTGGCGGAATAACTTAAGGTAACAGTGTTCGAAACAACAAAACATTTTGAAATGGTAAATACAAAAAAATTAAAAACAAAACCCACAATAATAAAATAGAAAAAATAAAAAATAAAAAAACAGACACCAACAAGTTCTACATACTGAAAATGAAGATCCTTCCGGAAATGAAAGATATCTTTTAGGGCGCGATAAAATATGTTGATGTTGTTGTACTTTAGGATGTAATGATACTCGTATATCTGATAAAGGTTGTAAATCCAACAATGAGCGTTTTATTATATATGTCGATATTGGTGTTGATGATGATCGTAGTGTTGTCCTTGAAGTGTTTTCACATTCATTCTCTAAAGCCATTTTGTCTTGAACTACGTTGGTGTCAGCAGCAAGACTATTGCCATTTATATAATATATGGATGATAATGGTGTCAAAGATATATTCGTTGATGTGAGCGTAGGTTTCACTGTCACCAACTGTGACAATGATGACTCGTCATAAACTTTTGCATTTACAATGCAATTGAATGCTGTGAAACCGCATATTATAATATTGACCACAAATATTGGTTCTAATAAGTAGATGATTTCCTTTACAATTTCTATACTTCCATTTTTCATATTCACACAAATAATGCTACTCAATTAAAGGAACTCGAACACACAGCACTCACAAGTAGGTATTACGCACGATTTTTAGAGTTAAAGAATTGTATTTCACCGTTACAAGATGCGTGAGGCCAATGGCAGTAAAAATCATAAATAATGCTGATCAATTTCAATGCAAATATGGATCTTATGCTTAGCGCTGTTAACACTATACAATGCAGCAGCATACAACAGTAACGTATAGAAGGGGAGCTTTATTTTATATGGGTGCCAGAATACAGTCCCAGAACACCGTGGTGCATATTTTATAATACCTATGAAAAGTCCGACGATAACAGCGGTCGTCATTGGCTAGCAAGGCCCATGATACTCTGAAGAAATAAGTTGTAGTTATTATTTGGATATTTGAAAGATACTCCTGATGCACCAGTTCATTGGTATCCTGGATCAAAGCTCTCTTCTAATATTGCCCAAAATTTAACACGAACAGCTGTATTAAAATAGAAGCTACAGCTTTTGCTGATATAATTGGAATTTTCGGTATGCAGTCTTGTATTGCATGAGTAAGGTTTATCATATAATTTATGTGGCGAGTAAAATTAAACAATTTGTACTGTGAAAACAAAATTTGCCCACGAAATAAAAACCTGTGAGCGCCCTTGTTACACCACAGAGTGTTAATTTGCAACAAAATGTGTGTAACATGACGCTTGGGTAAAGTATGTACATTAGGATGTATCGAATTATCGAATATGAAAAAAGTTGTCTGCTGCAGAAATTGCTAATTGTGAAAAGATGCAACTCATCTATAATATGCAACCAAACAAAGTAAACAACTCGTAGGTTCATCAGAATTTTGATAATTATCAAGCTACCGCTCAACCTAAATGTTACCGTAGTCCGTAAATTGTATATCATAATTGCTCAGCTACACATATTTTGCGAAACAGATCGTGCTTTATTGTTTCTCTTACAGAATCATAAAAAAATATACTCAGAAACATCTATATCTGCCGACTCTAATTACTTAGTTGCCAACCCTATATTTCCATGTAAATCGCAATTTTTTTGGTGTGGAATGTTAACAATAATTCTCGTACATTACACAACCGAAAATTGATTTGTGCTAGTCCTTATCCGAGGCACGGTTTGATTTTTCATTGGGTGAGCGTTTTTATGTGATGGGTCCTAAGCCCAACGCACAACCTCTAACCGAGGAGGTTTTCGACAATCACTTCAGCCTCCTCCAACGGGTGCCAGTAAGACGTTTCGCGGTGATCTCTAATTTACCCCTAATGAAAAATTAAAACATGACTCGGATATGGAACGCAGCCTTTGTTGATGATCCCCGCAAACGAAATAAGGACCACGATCACGGAATTTTATACAAGTGAACGTAATTGAAATTATCGCAACACAAAAGTAACTATACTTTCTATACGTATATAATGAACGTATAATGAACTCACCCGTCTATTAATGTCTCCACTTTTCGATACAATTCACGACGATGCCTGCGGTTAATTGCAGGCATTTCAACCATTTCGATAAGTTCAGTATCATTTTCTTTGATACCGATACCATGAGCTTGATTTAGTATCCATGTTACATTCGGTAGGTCATAAGCTAAACCCCAATTCAAGCCAAAACTTAAATATTGATAGTTGGGATTACCAAGAACACCGGTTGACATACAGACGGCTGCCTATATACAAATATAAATGTAAATATAAAGTGTAAATATTGTATAAATGTAAAATATAAATATTGTATAAATTGATTTTATTTTTTCTGAGGAACGAACTACAATATTAGTTCGTTCCTCAGAGTGAACACTGTTAAAAACATTTTGCGGTTTCTTGAAGACCTTTAATGTACAAAACGTATGTATACCTTTGCATAGATTTGTGCGTTATTCGTTGTGAAAAAAAAAGAAACAGTCAAGGGGCCTAGCCAATGAACACTTAAAACTCTGACAATTTACAATTAACTCAATTAACTTACTGAAAAGGATGAACCCAATGGAAATGCAAGGAAACGTTTTTGTCTTGATAACCGGTGCTCTTTTGTACACTTTGGTATGGTTGATGGTGAGGAGGATAATGCAGATAAATTTAGATCGATATCGGCATCACTGTGAAGTTCTTTTGGTATTTGAATATTATAAATATTAATTTTTTTCAACAACATTTCCTTTCGCTGATTGTCAACTGTGTCACATTTAAGGGTGTGAAAGCACCACATAATTGAAATCAAAAATATTATTAAGACTTTTAACATACTTTGTTAGAACTCTTTTGTTGTATGGCAGAACAATGAACAGAACAAACACGACTGCGATTTAATCTACCATCTATTTTTTGGAATTCTTCTTTAGAGTTAATATTTGATTAGTAATTATTAACTTGAAACACACACACTTATATCAACGTGAACTTAAATTTGGTTAAATGACATTGTATTATCTGGATTTAGCTCTCTTTGTATTAGTATACATATTTACGATCAACAATATGATAATAATAAACATTTCAACTTATCCAATCAGCTAAGATAAAGTTGACTTTTTATGAGTACACCTTTAAATTCAAAAGGAAAATAAGAGAATTTTCAAAGTAAGATATTCTTTCGGATATTCACTTGTTTGTTTGTTTTTTTTTTCGAAGAAAGCTCAAGAGATATTGACCAGCTGTGCCTAGAAAATATTGGTGTCGCTATATGTATATTTGGTTATTAAAACCTACTTTTGCCGAATGTAAAATGCTTCACCATCGCCTCTGTTCTTCGCTCGTTGTGTCCAGTTAAAAATTCTAAGCGCCACAAGTTATTCAGTAATTGGTCGGAAGTGGTTCTTCTAGGTTTTCCAGCATTAACTGGAAAGCATTTTAAATTTAGAGTGTATTGTATCCTTAACAATAAATATTCTGGAATGATGTTAGTTGCTAAAAACTACAATGAATTTCGTTATCCGTTCAACTTTTGGAAGGCAGAAAATCAAGTTAATCTAAAAGTTATTTTGAAGTTAGCACCCTCTGTCAAAACCAGAAAAAGTAAATTATATAAAAGAAATAATGTAAAGACTAATAATAATTATCAAAGCCTTCTTTTATATACTACAGCACCAAGAAAGTTACTACGAATCAAATACTTTAAACGTTAATATCTCAGAAAGCACTTTCAAAAAAAGTGCCCTTATTGCATCTAACTCTTCATCATTTTTGTAGATTTCTTCATATACTCTAAATATACATTTCTGATATCAGCTTTCCGGAAGTCTTTATTCATTTCATTCCGAGCAAAAAAGATCAAATTTGTCTAATATTGCTACTAAAAGAAAATGATTGTTAAGTTTTAAACGTATTCTTATTATTTGTAATTTAAACCTGGTTATTAAACTTCATCATATAATATTCATATTTGAATACAGGTTTTTTAATATGTCGAATAATTGACAACCCTGCAATGGTTCAATAACCTAATGATTAGTGCAATAAGCTGTAGTTATTAAAATTGAAATTTTGTTTTTATTCAAGTGTTAATTACGTAAGATCGTGACTACTGTGTAGCAGTGGCGTAGCCAGGGGATGGGCTCATGAGAATAGATCCTACCATGGCCGATGGACTTGTTAAAAAAAAAAAAAATATTATATAGATATCAGTCTTTAGAAATTTTTTTCTCATACATCTTTTTCATCTATCTCCTGCCCCTCCTCACTTGCCAAAATCTCGCTACGCCCCTGCTGTTGAGCGTCTTACAGTATATACTTTATTACTGAAGGCAGTGTTTTACAAACTTTTGACATCTTTGCGTACCCAGACCAAACTTTTCCAACGCGTCCAACAGTTGGGGAATCACTGACCTAAGGCATTAGCAAGTAAATCAAACTATACTAATACTTTAAATTATCGCTAATTAAAAGAAGAGTGCAAATGATTTATTACAATGTTGGACAGTGGTGACAGTGACAGTTAAGACAATTTTCGCAAGTACATTAGACTACAAATATTGTGCATAGCCAACATAAATGGGTGACGTTAAAAGGCACAAGTAGAAAAATGTATAAATTGCATGTCACGGTGTTATTGAATATTATTACTGCTCTCACTTGTAAAACGAATGAAGAAAATATTTGCGACAAAGTAACGAATACACCAATTAAATTACATAATAATTTAGCAATGGATTGGGTATTTCAAAATAAAGAAAATGTTTATATGCGTAAACGACGACATTTAGTTTTCCAAAAGGGTGCAATGGTGATGGTAAGTAGATTTTCACGTTTGTAGAGCATATACCAACTGTTAGAACTGTCAAAAAATATTGAACTGTGTAAAAGCTGTGTTTAAATTTGTATCAATATATATATGGCAATACTAGATAGTTTTTTTATTTTCGAAAATATCATATACAAATACTGATAAATAATTTTTGTACACACCATTTTCGTGATTTTAGTTTCAGGGGAATATCGGTAAAGCCATTGTATCGGGAAGACCGCGTGGTTTAAATATTCTAATGGAATACACGCTAATGTATGAACTGCCAACATCTAGTGCAGAATTGTTCACTCACAGAAAACCAACAATGCAAGTAAAAACAACCACCAAAACTAAGCCCATCCCTAAGTCTTTGTGGCAGAATGCTTCTTACCATTCCTCTCACGGATACAAATTTAATGGAGTTATGATGCAAAAGCGACCTCAATTTCAGTTAAAACGAACACAACAACAACAACATCTGCATCAGAAATTGTGTTTTCCAAGAGAAAATGTTTATGCACATTTTCATAACAATACTTATAGGACGAGAGTATTAGAAAGATCAAAAGTTCAAATTCAAAATGCAAAAAACAGCGCGCGATATCAGCGGATTGCTGGTAGTGATGATGATGGATTTGAGTTGAAATATCGAAATATTCCAGAGCGAATACTATTTGATATAATAAGTACATTAGCACAAATGTACGTACATTCAATTAGGTGGACATAACCAAATTTTAATCGCTATCTTTTTTTAACATACAGGCATGGTTACAATGCTCGTCACTGCGTTATGCGTACTTTATGTGAGTTTAAGCACCTTCTATGGCAGCCAGGAGTTTCCTTGTTCCATGATTTATTGCGTATTTTAATAAAGTATGTATTGTTCTATAAGATTATCTTTCTAAGAACCGGTATAGAAAATTTTCGAAACTAAAATTGTTTACTGATTTTATTCAAATGTTTATTTTTGCCAATATGGACATTTTTATATCTTCTAATATCTTCAAATAATATCAATATATTTATTCGCGACATAAAAGCTTATGTTCAGGGATAAAAACCTATTACATAACCTCTATTCTACGAAATTGATCGAAGTAGATAATCAGTTGTCTATAATCACGGGTTTTGCCAGGACTATATTGTTCAAATTATATTTAATATAATTACTTGGCATAGTAAGATTTCTGCATTGCAAGAAATAATCGAAAAATCCAGGTATTTTGAGGATTAAAAATTCTTCAAACTGTACACAATTATTGCGGTCTCTTTCGATAAAATTCATTGCTATCGCGTAACTTTATCGATTACATTGAGTAATAATTGAAAATGTTGAACGTTATAAACAGAGAATTTAAAAATAAAACTTTCTGTGCCGGTTCTTATATATGTGTCTATAATTGTGCAGATAACTAATTTTTTATTTTTACATAATCAACCCACCAATTTTCATCGAACTCATCGAACAGTTACTCATTACCTATAGCTTATGAAGATTATGCATATAAACAATCAATGAGACGAGGTGATTTAAATGAATGTATTCATCTTTATGGATTGCATTGTCGCATAAGTTTTATACAGCATTTTACCAATGTAATACATGGCCGATTTATGTAAAAATTCTAGACCAGCACACATAGTGTATTTTCTATTTTAATTATTTGTTTTATTTTATATGCTTGCTGTTGTTGTTAAGGCTGTATGTGTAAAATAGTGGGGGTGAAGCGTCTATTTTTAGTGAACTAATGAACTAATAAAATAAACTAATAAATAAGGTTGTTCTAACTCTGATAAATTTTCAGAAAATGTCCAGGTAATTTTAGAAAATTCTCATTAACATATATGTGGTGACGTTTGCATATTGAAAGCGTTCATATGTACATAAAAAAAAAAGAATTGAACAATTTAATGCTACTATTAGGTAAAAGCATAAATTGATGTATTGCCGTCTTAGGAGAAGGCTCCACTGAACTTACTTCGCATTTGAAAATATATGCATGCCGTATTCCATGAAGAAGCATTTTCTTTTCCAATCGAACCTCATAGGTAAGTTAAACTACGCAAATGTGGTAATGTGAAATATGAAAACGAAAAATACGTGTAAATTGCTAAAGTCAACAAAAACTAGCTAAATGGTTTTAACCGTTTAAATGATGATAATAAATAAATCAATTAGAGTAAGAATAATGCATTTATGCAGAAATTGTAGAACGTATACATAAAAGGTAATAAATCATATACAGTCAATAAATGAAATTGGAGAAGCATGATTTATAATCATTTTTACGCAGAGTTATTCATCCTTACGGTCACTCTCAGCTGTGTTGCAGCGACATTAAATCCTCCAGAACCTAAAGAACAGAGAACAACATCAGGAAATAAATTGTTATCACGTAAAAGACGTTATGTTGCCTTTCCTGAGGGTTCTTCTGTATCGGTAAGTATTTCCTGTGGTATTCCATATATCTAACTATCTAGCTAACATTTTAATTATACCTTTCCCCGCTTGGGTATCAGGCTGCAATTTGTCTAACAATCGGTGTTATCGGTAATCCACATACGGATTACCTGAGCTGGGCTGTAAATTGGGGTGTGGCTTATGACTTACCAAACTATACGTGGGCCCGACAACATTTCCATGGCTTTAAAAATAATATGAATAGGCCAACTAACTCGGCAATACAACGTCGTTCGCGCCGTGATTTGTATGAGAAAATTGAGTTAGCTATCGAACAGTGAGTACATACATCAGTATACGATATAACCCAATCGGAAATGATGATGCGCATCTTAGAATATACATATGAATGGGAAGCGCTTCTTTATCGTATCAATCAATGCTACTTAATATTTTATAGTTATGACTGCTTTAATTCACACTGAAGGTGTATCAAAGCATATTTCTGAATATTTATAAGATGCGCTAAGTTTTGATATCCACTGAATGCGCATCAAAGTACATCAAAGGAAGCGCATCTATAGCGCATTGAGGGAAACGAGAAGGAAGCGGATAATTGTAATCGCTTTTAAAGTGTTCCATTTCCGATTGGGAAGGTATAATGGATAGGAGTATGTGTTGGCGACGACCAATACCTCAATTTTATTTGAAATTAACTTTTGCTCATCCCATAGTATGGGTTATAATGGACATGCCTGCATAGCACGTGCTTTGTGCGAGAGTTCAAAATATTTGCGAGATTTTACGCCTGAGCATGGTAATATGATTATGGCAATTGTTAAAAATATTTTCAGGTAAATATGTGCGTTTGAAATCCTGTACGATTAAACATAATTTGAATTTTACAGTTTTCCAAATGAACTTGTTCAATCACATGAGCCTGATGCAGTACATTTTTATGATCGCATATATCGTCGTGCTCCACGTGATTCACGCGATTGTAGTGTTGAATATGTGCAATGTCCATTCTCTTTATTGGGACTAGCATTCGGAAAATATGCAATACAATCTACAAAGGTTAGACCAAGAGCTGATATATATTCGTTTATGTGACGGATTAGTGTATTAGGGATAAACATATAAGATTTAATTTTACTAATTAATAAAAATTTAAGGTTAGGGTTAATATGAACTTATGAAATTTCGTTAGACCTGAACAACAGCCTGTTGCTGGTGGAATGCTTCAAGTAATGGTCTTCTCCCTTGTTCTATGGAACTTAGTGTTTCAGGAACTACTAAAAAAATGCAAAGAAAAAGGTGCGGAGTGATAACATACGTCTACGTCGATAACATCGTATTGATGGTATCGCTCAAGTCCTCAACTAAAGCAATACTCTAGCAAGAAGAGCAAAAGCAAGAACCTGTGAAAAACTGAGCTCATCTTTTTCTGTAATAAGACCGGTACTTCTTTACGGTACCTTAAGCCCCTCGAAAAGATACAAAGAGCGGCAAAAATCTCCTACTTTTCACCCCAATTAAATTACGAAATGTTTACTCCTTTTATCAAAGTCATTACAAAGGGAAAGTATTTCCCTAAAGCTTTACCTGGCATTACAATACACCATGGTAATGATCAAGCAAGTCAATGCGTAACATAAATCGACATGCAATGAAATTAAACAAACTCGCTTAAAACAAATTATTTTCATCATTCAGTTTATTTAATAACGCGTAACATTGATTTATATGACTATTATTAATTACAAATTATGATTTTCTTGCTTATTATTTGATTTTGTTTATTAAAATGTTTCAATTGGTAATCTTTTAAATGAATTGTTGTGTTTATTTGCTTTGCATTATTCGTTATTAAATTTGTTATGTTATTTTTGTTTCTCGTATGTTAGCATTAGTTCATTACTTGATTAAATTTGATTTTTTGTTTTGTTGTTTCTCATTGAAACAAATTTAGTCAATTTTCTTATCCATACAGCGTTGCAAAAAAAAAAGGTGTTATTAGTTTTAATTTCACACGTACACAATTGTGAAAACGAATATAGTGTTTGTTTGTTTGCCATATATTTTATTCTGTGTGTGTGTGTTTTATTCTATTTAGTAATGCGTTATTACAGGTGCATACTCTTATGCTTTTGGAGATAAGTGATTTTAGAATTATTTCTTGTGCCTTCTTGTGAATGTACAGTATGAGATGTAAAACATTTTGTTTTTGACTTTGGTTTTGCAATAGATACATACATCTTACCCCAGTCGTAAGGTCATTTAATCTTGCGTGCTCATGCACTGATTGGGGTTTTTTCCTAGATATATTTATTTAAAAAGCTTAAATCCACATTTTCCATGCCTTGCGATTATTTTTCTCAAAAATATTTGCGAAAATGAGGTTTGTTTACTCTCTTGCGAATTTCTCGGCGAGTACTCAAGCCAATCGGTCGTGTCTATTTTCTTTACTCACAGCTAGCGCACTCGAGACTTCGAGCATAAAAATATAAAATAATAATAATAATAATAATAATAATAAAAATAAAGAAGAGCAATATGTGGAAAACGAAGCTAGTAAAAGTAAAATTTACTTATTAGCGTAGAAACGACACAGCTCAAATGGACTGAAAATACAGGCCAAAAGAAGGTACCAGGTAAAGTAATTTTTCGAAATTGATCGAGCAAGAAGAGGAACAGTCTGTTTGGAGTAGGTCAAACAATATGGCAGATGTGCAATTAGTGTTGATGTTGTTGGATGCTGGTCCTGATTGGTATTTATGGTGGTTGGTGTTACACGGCTTTGATTCTGTTGCCTATTGTTTGGAAAATTTTGGTTTCTTTCTTGAAAACTATTGCCAAGACTCCGACTTTGCAGCTAAATATTACACTGTGAGGCAAAAATAGAAAAAACATTTTTGATTCTGATGAGCGTAGGTTTGCAGAAAAGAGGCAGTGCCCCAGAGTACTTTTTTATCCTTCAGGGTCATGTTTTTCCTGGAGCCTCTTTTGAGTATCTGGTTTAGAGGCTATTGAGGTATTGATTTAAAACCCATTTAATAAATTTATTATTTTCAGTAGAAACCCTGTAACCGCGGTGTACTGGGAGTGTTTGGGGACGAGAATAATCCAATGGAGAAAGATCAAACAATAACAATATGAAGTGCGCAATTTAACGGTGATTTTAATCTGTTCAAGTATAGGGTGGCTTAAACATTATTATTTAGAGAAAATACAACAATAATTGTCCACGATATAAAAACATCAACAAGCGATTAAATTAATTCCAAACTTTATCGTCACCCACCGAAACACGATTTCTAGGAGCAACAGGTTTTTATAATAAAAAGTTTATTAGGGATTATTCATAGATTGTCCACCAAATAGGTAAGTACCTTAAAAATGATATAAACAATACATTATTTATTAAATATCTCAACAATAAGTATTAAAGCACAGATAATGCAACACTCCACCAAAGGTGGTTGCTGAAACTGCAACCATCTTTGGTGGAAATAAAATAAAATAAAGTGGCCAATTTTCTGATAAATGAAAATATCGACACTGAATCTTATTTCAAGATCTCCCATACTGTTAGGATGAAGTGGAGTTGCACGAAATAGTAAAGAAATATAAAATAATATAAGATACGATGAGATAATAGTAAACTAAACTCAGGGACACCGTAACAAAATATATTATTAATTCTTATAAATACCAAATGAAGAGGAACTGGATAATTAAATATCTATTTAGCACACTAAAGAGTCAGCACAACTTAAAGAACAAGATTTACCATCCCAAGTTAAATTACTAATCTTATTATCAACATTTGCGAAAAATGTCAACAAATCAGGACGGTTTTGGTAGAGAATTAAGTCAGCCACAAAATACCTATAGTTATTACATGGTTCATTGTTATATTTTTTGCTGTACAAATAAATAGTAGCCAAGATATTTGCAAGAAACTAAACAAACTTCATTTACGTTAATATCTTGAAAATACCTATCAAATTAGCCACTGCCGTTAAGACTATTCGACTGGAGTAAATACAATATCTCTACGTTAAGTGAATTTTATTGTGTGATCTTATACTTATGTACCTACATATATGTATTCTTTACGTGCTAATTTCATATGTGAAATGTAAATGCAATTATTTTCGCGGTTCTATTTATTATCGCAAAATTACCCAAAACTAATGCGCAATATAGAATTCGTTTAGTAGGAAAAATTGTCATCCCTAAAAATACAATTCAATATACATATGCATAGTAGGGTGGAGTTAAACTCATTTCAATTCATCTAATTCAATTTTAGCCTCGAAATATTATTTGCCTCATCGTATGTTAAGAGGTACCTCTAACGTTGATAGAGTTGAGAAAAAATGCACCAAATCGATTATTGTATATCTACACTAAATCAAAATAAACATAATTAATTCTTTATTTTAGCTAATGTTAATGGCTAATTATCATAACGTTTCCTCTAATCATCATTAGAAATTTCTATTTATATTTTGTTTCTACTTTCATAAAAACAAGAACAAATAGAAAGCCGCCATTTTGTGAATGTTACGGAAATCGCAAATATTTTGGAATTATATGTTTTACTTTAATATTGTATATATTGTATATTAAAAAACAATTCTAAATAGAGTTCAGAGATTTTTTTAAAGTAGTTTAATAGCTGTAAAAATTAAAAAATATTTTTTGTAATTATAGGTACTAGGCTGCGGCACCTCAAAACATCATCACAAGAGGAAAATATTTTGTGAGGTTTATTAACTCATGTAAAGTAAGAAAATTCGGTTCCAAAAAAAATTAAATAAAAAAAAACGCCATACAAAATCACTCCACCCTAATGTATAATATTGTATGTATTACATTTAGAAATGTTCTTGTGAAAATTTCGTTTCTATTTAATCCTTATAGTGTTAGTATACATATGTACGAGTATATGTATACATTTGGGTATATACTTATAGATTGGAATTTCAAATATTTACTTACAAAAAATATGTATGGACTTGTATAAAAAATTCTCTTTTCGATATTGTGGAAGTGTCATTAGTAAAAGCACACAGTATTGTATGTTTATGTTTTAATGTTGAACATGTTTTATTTTTTCTTTGTCAGCAAGTGCACTTAAAAGAAATATAAAATTATACCTGATACCAATCTTTAATAAATATTATTTTTCGCTATCATTTCAATAAAATTATTTTCTCACGCCAACTGAATATGTAGCAAAGATAGTTGACATCCTCTCACATTTACATTGTACATTAGGTTGGGTCGCTGCCGATTCATATGTTTATCCGTTAATTGATGGCTTATCTTGAGAGCACCTAGACTTTGGATAGCTGAAAAACAAGCAAAATATTGTTTACCATGACTTTAGCATTTGACGGCTAATTTTGAAATATTACACATTGTTAAAAAAGTCTCGATTATCACTATATTTTGATTTCGGGTGCTATTAATGTTTGAAGTACCATTCGCCTAATATAACTCTAATAGAGCTGTACTCCCCTAAATTTTATTTTTTATTCACAAAATTAAAAGTAAAAAAAAAATGTTTAAGGGCTTAAATTTTATGAACAAATGAATTGACATGAAATTTTAGAATAAAATAGGATGGTTATTAGAGGTTTTTTTTTAATTTGGCCATCAAATGTTAAAGACATTATAAAAATTGCATTTTAGTTGTTTATTCTGTGGTAAAAAAAAAACAAAAACTGAATGTAGCCTAGACATTCTCAAAGTAAGCTATCAATTAAGAAGTGGACATTTGAAACTTTATTCATCGACCCACCTGTACATTGTACATCCATATTTACTACACATGTCTATATATACTCGTAAGTCGATACGAATGTATATAAATTTGTGTATATTTGTTTAAATTAGCGTCATTAGCGAAATTAGTCATTGCTATAAAGTAACACTTATAAAAAAGTATAATTAATTAAAAAAATGAAGCGTAAATAAACTATTTTATTTATAAAACTTTGTGCATGCAAGCTCCGGTAGCTTCAAGACCCCAGAAGTTCTTCAATAAAGATCACTCAAATGGCGTTTTTGTTCAATTGCAACTGAATGCTCTTCGCTTGCTGGCCAGTTAGATATCTCAAGCATTGTCAAGTGCTCAAGTACCAAGTCGGATGTAAAACTTTCTAGTCTGGAGCGTGTTCTTCCTGTTCTTCCAGCCTGTGAATTTTTAAGCATACAGCTCGTACAGCTCATGGTTGTACCTTATTCATTACTTGGCACACACCACAAAGAGGTCCAAAGATTTTTCGCAGGACTTTTCTCTGGTAAACTCCAAATAACCTCTAAACAGAGGTGAAAAGTGTTCAAGTTTCCATAGCATATGTAAGGAAGGCGACCGACCTATGGTTGGATAAATTCTCCAATATATCAGCTATTCATAATATGCATGCTTATGCTTATGTTTTCAAAGTGGTGCAGAAAATACATCGTCATGTATCAACCCATCACACCCATCAAAAATGTATGAAATTGCATAATGTTGCAATAATGTCGAAAATATATTTTCCAAAACTTACAATTCTGGAATTTTTCATATAATAAGTGAATTAAAGTTGAAACTTTAATTCACTTTTTCGACATTAATTCATTTATGCTCCATCGTATATGGAATAAATGCAAAAATATCATTCACATAGGCATTAAATTTTAGTTCCAATTATGAGTATGTCATGTTCCTCTTATTGGATTTAAGCTACTTGCATCTCCATATGTTATGAGTCGTTTGTAAATATATTTCACGAATGCTTTCGCCATTAAGTCTACGCTTATGCGATTTTGAGGGGAAGTCATAAATATTATGTAGTTAAAAATAAGCTGATGTAAGTAAGTCCCTTCTATAGTAATTATAGCATGCTTAACAAATGTAAATACAACAATTGGGGTGAAATAAAACACGTTTTTTAACGGTTTGGGAATACCTGTAAGAAGTATCTATATCAAATTGTTAATTTCTGCTTAGATTTAGCAGGTATATGTTGATGATGTATCGGAAGACCCAATCTCACGTTGTAGCCCCTTTATATGTCCAAAAGACCTTTATCATCTCTGACTTGAATTAACTTGCAAAACTCATTGCAACTACTCACAATACCGCTCTATATCAAATAAACCAATTAGAAGTTTTCGTTACTTATTTCACAAAACTAATTATACGAAACTTCTGAAAATTTTTTCTGTCACAAACTGGTCACAAGATGAAGTTGATGAAGCTGTTAATAATCACATAATATATAGCACTTTCCAAGTATGCGTGCCCAAACGTAAATTATAACCTAAAAATAAAAAGGCTGCATTCGCTTACAAAAGATTTAAAAAAAACTTAGAAGCTTGAAAATATGTTTTTTAAGCGCACATGAAACCCTGTCAAATTTCTGATTGTTCGAAGTGCTCTTCTATCGCACATTCATACATAAATATCATATATACCAAAATGTTAATAACAAACGTTATAAAGATTTTATAAATAAATTAAAATCTAATATTATATATATAAGTAGTTCGAAATCCAAAAGTCTTATGATTTCGTAAACTTTATACGCAAATGCAATGATTTTCCACCTTCAACGTGAAGTGAGCATGTTATTTCTAATATGTTTACTGAATTTTTAAGTCAAACTACTCAACTGATTCTTTCAATACAGATAATTCATACTGTTATTTATTTTGTATAGACTAAGACACTAACCTTGCTAAAATGTCAGACGGAATACGAACAATTTAAAATTACTTGTGAAATAAAAATAGGAAAAAAGCAAGGCGAGCATAAGATATGTGTATCACATACTTTCCAGTAAGATTTGCAGCGTCTTAGTTAAAAAATGATAATTAAAAAAAATATATGTTTAATCAATTTTATGCTCTTATATATTATTAATATATACGTTAAATTAATTAGCTTATCTTACAGTTGTTTATGTTCTATTTGTATTGATTTTCATGATTGAAACCGTTTTCATAGCTACTTGCTAAACAAATTATAACTACATTCTGTCCTTATATACTGAATATTTACATTTATTTTGTTTATTATTTTTACGTAAAATTGTCGAAATGAAAATGGGTCGAATGGTTTGTATACATAGTTGTTGTTATTTTATGTTTCCTCATTTTAAATAATTCGTCGAATATTATATTTAGTTTTCTTTATGACTTATTGATATTGGCAATTAATTCTTTTGTCAGGTTCAACTTTAATTACAATAGTCGACAGAAAAAAAGTACCTGAAAGCAAGTATGCTTTTATCTCGCAAGAAGTGTTTGCGAGATATTCGCAGAAAACGTGTTTCTTCGTAGGTTTTGCTAGCTCAGACCCTAAAACAAAAATTGATAAGTATTCTTCTCCCTCTTCAACTAATGTGATTATAGATATAGCAGTATTTCTAATTCTCCGGCAAGAGTAATTAATCAGAACACAAGTGCACTCTCGTGTCCATCTCCTCTAGCAAATGTTATACAAACAACTTCAATTGAATACGGTGAGAAATTGACACATGTTGCTTGCAAGCAAAACCCAGGCAACAATGTATCTAAGCATCATGATGATGCGCAACATAAAAATTGCGAAACAAATATCCCTAAGTCACCACCCACAGCACCAGCCAATAGTAATAAAGTGCGAATGTGAATTGATCGTGTCCAACCACTAAAAGAGGCGGCAGTATAGGCCGGTATGGACGGCTAAATATTAGTAAAACAAAACAAAGCTACTAAATGATTAAGCACAGTATTGAGGGCATTGGAAGGACTTCCACAAATCTATATGCACTACTCACCAGCGAGTCAGACTCCATTAGCCACAAAAATGGAAGAAAAGCCAACCCTTCACCAATTTACCTTCGGTAACGTAACTTCAATCCCTTGGTTAAAGCACTAACCTTTACAGTATGTCCCAAAAACTTTCACGTTGTTCCAATAACTAAAGGTACCATACACGAGATACAAATTCAAGTTTACTCTGAACCTGAATACCGTAAGGTAGTGGAGTATCTTGAGAAAAAAAAAACAAGTTCTACACATACCAATTCAAGAGTGAGAAAGGTCTGATTGTGATAATAATAGACATTGAACCTGATGTGGAAACAAACGATATTCTCGACGCTCTACGCCGAGAAGGTTATAACCTACGATAGGTATACAATATAGGAAACAAGAATAAAGATCCACTGTGCCTCTACACAGTTGAGCTAGAGCCAGAAAATGTGGCTTTGGCTCATTCTATTTATAGTCTACGCTATTTACTACACCGGAAAATCACTATAGAAGAGCCCCGTAAGCGGTTGGGTCCAGTTCGATTTCACTCTTCATTTTGCTAACAATTAGCGTAGCTTGATGATTCACTGTCGCATAGAACTCATCCAGTTTAGATCATTTTAGCGATAGCTGGTTCAGTTGGTGCTCGAATATCCAAATGTCCTTTTGCTCGGCATAGTGGAGCGATAAGACCTCTTTCATTTCCGACCAGTCACCAGTCCAAAATGTTGTACCAGATAAATGACACATCCGCCTTGACTCACACCTTCTGTCTGATGTTCTGTAGAATCGATCAATAAAGGGGTATTTACCAACTCGTAGTACCTCCATAGTTTTTTCTGTTTTTCTTTTTATTTTTTGTAAGTTTTAGGTCCAGGTAAGTCAATATATGCTATTATATTAGCGATTTTACTTTTTTTTTTTGTTATGATAATAACATTCAAAGTCACTAAAAAAATTTATTCAAAGCTGTAGAAATCAAAAATCAACAATGGCGGATACAAGTGCAATACCAAAATGTTCATGTTCACAGTTGTTGTTACTGCGAGAAGAGAAGAAAAACTCGAGCTGCTATTTACTAAAACTACGAAATTGATAAGTTTTTTTTTCATTCGCGCACAACCCAATGTTGACATAAGGAATGACTTTTGTTATAATCACCGGTGATACCCTGGCGTCCAACGTTTTAAAGTAAGGAACAAATGAAAACTAAACTTTCCTTTTATTTTACACAAGAGGCACAAAACTCAACTTTTTGTTCCCCACAAATGCTTTTCTTTAATTTTTCGCACGATCATTTAATCATATGGCATTTTTGGTATTGTAATCCTGTATTTTTTCGTGATAGTTGTTGAAGCTCTATTTTCCATGCTAATGTCAATATTTGTTCAATGAACACTTTCATTCGTTATTTCGTCCGATATAAAAATCTAGAAGTTAGCTTTCCAAGGCTAATAATAACTGCTATTGGAAACATTCTTCGAAATACTAAGTTCAATATGAAATACCAAAAAGTTATCAGAATTCATTTGTTAATTATTTAACCCAAAAATACCGAGAAAGTCAGGTATAGGGGAGAGCTCAAAACACATTTAAAAATTCTTTTATATGCGATATCTTGGTAATCAGTGAAGATATTTTATTAAAAGTTGGTATATAGTCAGTCACCCAACATATTTTCATCCTAAAAATCCTAGTACCGTCTTTCTAATTTTTCCATGCATTGATAAAACCTTTCTCCCATTCTTCGTCACTTTCCAATCCAAGGTCTTCGGGGAAAAAATCCAAATGACTAAACAGGAAACGCATCTTGATTGTTTAATTTGGAAGCGCAAAGCACTGCACTGTTCAGCATAAAATACAGGAAATTTTATAAAAATTTACCCGATCTTGGTAAAATTTGGCTTAAAGTGTTTGCAATTAAAGAGGCTGGTTTTTAAAAAAAAAATAAAACAATCAACACTCCAACAACCGTTGGTGTTCTGGAAGCAAACATTGAACAAGTTACCACAGAGAAAGGAATGGATTTGTTAAAAATAGAACTGATAGATTTCGACACGTCCGGAACAACTGAGGTAATGTTATAAACTAATAAATATTTAAGTATTGTATATCAAACTTTTCCAAAAAGCACCATGGCCCGTAGTTAAAACCAAGAC